>CM035155.1:116644738-117244738 GCA_020205615.1 Panax quinquefolius
ATATATATATATATATATATATATATATATATATATATATATATATATAAGCAGAAAGCATATGAGGATATATATATCGATCCCTACGGTTTATCATTTCAAATGATTTGTCGTTATATATATATATATATATATATATATATATATTCATCTGGTGCGTTTACTGCTTATATATATATATATATATATATATATATACACACACACACACAAACAGAAATGAAAACCACAGACCGAAGTCTGGGCCTACACACACAACACAACTCTCAACGTGAAGAAGAGTGTGTGCAAAGATGAAGAGAAAGGCTTTAAAGTGTGTAAGAAGGCTTACAGTGGACTGCCAAAGAAGACTTCTATAGCTTTAAGTGGATGAACATTCGGCTCCCGCCGGTAAAAATATATGAGCTCACAAGTGTTTAAAATGAGAAAGTACTCAGTTTATAGTGTGTACAGAGAAAATTAGATAGGGCTTCCTCGCCTTTTCTCTTGCAAATATGGCCACCCCAAGCCCTCTATTTATAGAGGGGGAGCCACAGGTGTACCTACGGCTTTCAGGGGTGCCCCAGGCTCCGCAGGTCTAGCCATCTCGAAGTACGTGCACACATACAACGTGATGTCTGCTCAAACTTGCAGAACTTCAATCCGAGCATCCGATTGAGGAGTATAAGACCTGTTTCAGACTGTTGTTGTCGAGAGCTATGCAATGACATATGATTAGAGGTTGTACGAAGTCAGTAAGATGGAACCATATCCTATGTCTTCAAGCTTCAAATTCTATCTGATGTTCTGCGTTACGTAGTAGTCACACGGGATTGAAACTCCTTGGTTCTTATGGGACATTGTTGTGTAAAATGTATGTTGACTGTTGTTTTTGGAGACGACGCCATGTGGGTTTGAGGTGGAAATTTGAAGATTTTGCCCTTCCCAGGGTTATCTTCAGTTTTGACGCAATTGTACGATCTTCTACTCAACACGTCAGCTACCACGTTCTCTCTTCCACGATATTATGGAATGGTATAGTCGTAATCTTCAACAACTCGAGCGAACGTCTTTGGCGCATGTTACATTCGTTTTGGGTGAAGAAATATTTAAGGGTTTTGTACTGGGTTCAAGGTCGATACAAAATTCTATTTCACGCTTTGGGGGTAGGCTAGGAAGTTCTTCAGGGAATACGTCAAGAAATTTATTAATGATAGAAATATTATTCAAAACTGTGACTTTTATCCAAGACTTAGATAGCACGTCACATTGATACCCATTAACTTGTCACCATTATTCACGGCATCCCCTACGAAAAGTCTGGCTTTGGTGCATTCCAAGACTTAGAAGTCACCACCGAAAGGTTCGGGACTCTTTACTTATGGCTTGGTATGACAGTGATTTACTTTAGTGGTTGGGTTGCTTGAATTCGCATAACAGGTTGGTTAGGAATATGAAAACTAACAACCTTACGAAAACAATCAATTTTAGCATGACGAGTAGTTAACTAGTCGATTACTAAAATCGCATCAAATGCAAGTATTTTCAAAGAGATAAGATCGACAGGTGACGTGAGGGTGCCGATTTGAATCAAACAAGATTTATAAACAGTGGAGGTAACGAAGGTTTCTCCCAATGAAGTTTAAACAAATAACTCAAAGTCTAATTTCTCAAATGAAGGAATTTCTACATAACCTTAGTATTGTGTGTGTGTGTGTGTGTGTATATATATATATATATATATTAGTTTACGTCAAAAAAATTTCATTTTCTGTGAATTTCATGTGTGCGAATTGTTGCTATACAATTGGTTACTTGTGATTTTACGTGCTGTGATGGTTGAGTTTGTATGTAAACAAGAATTTGCTATGCTTGTTTCGTTCAAAAATAGGAAGAAAAGTATTACAGTATATTTTTCATTATAGCTTGTAAAAGTACCAATTATGAGGGTTAATTAGTATGATATACTGTAAATTGAGTCTTGTTTATGCTAGTTCATTAAGAAACAAAGAGAACGTAGTTTGAACGAAGTGATTCGATGTAGATTGTAATCACAGTGATGATTTTTGTGAAGAAACTCAAAAATGGTGTTTTTGTATGAGAACATGGAATTTGAGGAATTAAACTAGTTTAAATTGTTGTTTAATTGTTCTAATTGGTTGAATATGTTGGCAAACATGTTTGTAATAGTTTTATACCAATTGTATGTGTTAATATTACTGTTTGGTGGGTGAAATTCATGTTAGTTGGGCTAAAGCTCTGAAGCTCTTTGTTCATCTTTGTCTCGGTTACATACGCAGACCGCACATTCTGCGATGCTAAAAGCCGAAAAGCAATAGCATTTGCCGTGTCTCGAAGCTTGTGTATACAATTACATACACCGGGCTCCTAAGACAGTGACTTACATTGTCAGCGATTACGGGATAGCAACATACCTTGGTCTAATGATGTGTTAGTGTAATAAACATGTAACAACAAGGTTAAACCAAAGTCGTGTTATGTGGGTAGTAAATTCAAAGTTGTAAAAATGATTAGTAAGTTACGAACGCGTTATGTGATAACTTAGTGTACATAATGAATGTTAGACAAGTGTTGTGAAGTCAACACTTGGAATTTTTGAAATGTAAATGGTAATGTGAGACTTGCACTGAAATAACAAGTTTAACTAGAAATGTATATATTATGATATGTTAGTATATCTAATAGGTATTGTGGTTATAATACTATGTGTAGGTGAACATGAGTTTTAATATTATAGCTTACACTCGAGGAAAGTTTTCTAACTCTACACTTTCGTTGAGCTAGTTCTATTATTACATTGTGTACCTTTATTCTTATGATTAAGCAAGTTTCCTATCTTAAATTGTTATTGAACAAGTCATTTGTTTCTAAATTTCATTTAAGCAAGCTTTAACTCTAATTTTATTGGAATTCTCATTATGGTCGATTCATTCTAACTTGTTTATAGTTAAGCAAGTTTCTTAAGTTTTATTCCTGTATAATGAACGCAGTTTTTGAACTCTCGTCTCTATTATTGAGCTGTTTTATTACTTTACATGAGTTGTTACCATGTTGAGCAAGTTTTAGTTTTCAGCTTGCTATCAATTAGTGTATATTCAGTAACTAAATTTCTAATTTGACAAGATCATTGACCTAGCATATTATTGTTCAAGCAAAGGTTTATCATTTTATTCATTTTGTTCAATACTTATGCTCTCTAGTTATTTTCAAGCATGAATTTAATATATAGTCAGTTCACCTATGTTTCTAAATTATTCTATGTTATGTTGTTAGTAAACAACTGTTATGTTATCAAACCTTATTGATTCAACTAGTCCCCTAGTTGATGATCGTTAAACTTTAAATTACCCTTAAAAGCTTATCCAAATCAAACTTTTTTGGTGCGGACTTGTACTCTAAAACTGAGGAGAACAACCCTACTATAGGGGATACACAATTCGTTTAGATGTTTGTGCACAATACATGGTACGAAGGGCTCATCCCCCTAAGTACGTGAAGTCCCTATAGTATAACTGTTAAGGTTAGAGTTGAAAGATTACTTGTAACCGTGGGCATAGTTCGTGGTCTTATGACCCTCAGATATATATTCCATATTTTGATTCCAGTCTTTGGTTATCATTGATAGAGTACTATTCAGTTTTGATGAGCCTATTCATTGGCAGTTATTATATTCTTATTGGTTCATTGTTATATCTAATGAGCAATTGTTTTGCTCACTCTTGTATAAATATTATTATTGCAGCTAAAGTTGAGAAGGTAGATGAGCCTTCAACTAACAAAGGAAAGGGAAAAATGTGCAAGTGATGAAGACTTGTAATTTTATTTATTGTCTTGATGATAGACTTTTTATTTAATGATGTAATGTAATTTCTGCACTTGATTGATGTTAAGGTTAGACAACTTAGGATGTTTTTGGATTTAATGATGTAACCCTTTTATAGGGAGGATTTATGATTTAATGTTATTTTATTTGGGTAGATAGTATGAATGAATGGAAAGTGAACACCAAGTCTTGTGGGAATGAAGTACCTAGATTTGGGGGCGACACACCCTCTTCTTCTCAGTCTCAGTTGCTTGAAGATTTGTCTGATAAGTGTAGGAAGAGAGTGAGTGTTGTTGAGCATTGAGGGAGTATAATTAGTGCTTTGAGGAATCAAATTAAGCTTCAAAGAGGTATAAATTCTGTAACGATCCAAAATTTCAAATTATAATTTTAATATTTATTGAGTTATATAAATATTATTTGAGATGTTTATTGTTAAATAAATGTTTTATTGATGTGATGGTTGATGAATCTAAATTTATTAGAGAATTTTTCTAAATTAAATTAATTTATAATTTAGAGAGTCGTAAAAAAGCATGAGATGTTATAATGTTATTTTGATGGTATATTAGATTATTAAATAAATTTATAATGAAAATTATAATTTTGGTAATATTTGTTAAAATGCTATATTTAATTAAAATATAGTATGTGATTAATTTAATTGGTTAATATTGGATATGGAGATCCAAATAAATAATATGTGATTATGATTTATAAACTAAAGTGTTTATTAAAATAAATTAAAAAGGGTTTAATTTAGTTTTTGCGACACAAGGCTTAATATATTAATTCTTTAAAATTTAAAGGGTTTTTGCCAAACAAGCCTTATGGCTTTTGAGATTTCTAGTTTTTGAAAATCAAATAAAATAATAAATATAATATAATTATAATAGATACGTTTATTAGTTGGTAACCGATATATTTAGTATAGGTATTAAGGCCATATCAGTTTTTCATTTTGGTTATTACGCATACTGGCTATCAGAGTTTTCATTTTAGTTTTGCTAGCCTAGAGACAACAAAGAGAATTGAGTGAGTTTGAGAGTGAAACCTGAGAAAATTGTCTACAATTGCAAGGTTGTGCAAGCTAATTTAAAGGTATGTTCATAACTGTGATAATATATATGTATTTGTGTTGGACGACAAGAATTTTTCTCATGTTCTGTAATAAGCAATTGTTGAATTGTGGATTTATAT
The DNA here is from genome assembly GCA_020205615.1 of Panax quinquefolius. Classification (NCBI taxonomy): domain Eukaryota; kingdom Viridiplantae; phylum Streptophyta; class Magnoliopsida; order Apiales; family Araliaceae; genus Panax; species Panax quinquefolius. Next base: position 116,649,762 of record CM035155.1, read on the forward strand.
AGTTGGTAATTGCAATTGTATATGTTTATAATGCTAGAGTTTATGTCAAACAAGGAAAGCGCATGTTAATTTTTGGATAACAGTAGAAATTTTGTCTGTGTATATATTTTCTTATGTAGTTATGTAAGTATCAATTTTGATGGTCAAATTACATGCTAAGATGTTAATTGAGTTTTGTTTATGCTAGTTTGTTTAGAAACGAATATAACGTAATTTGAATGAGATGATTTGGTCAAGTAATAAATTCACAGTGATGATTTTTGGGATGAATATCAAAAATAGAGTTTTATATGAAAAACATGAAAATTGAGAAATTAAAATAGTTTTAATGGTTGTTAAATTGTGCTAAGTGGTTGAATATGTTAGCAATCATGTTTATGATAGTTGTATATTTATTTTATGTGTTATTATCACTGTTTGGTGGGTGAAATTTGTGTTTGTTGGGCTAAAGCTTGACTCTCGCTTCATTAGCCTTCTCTCGTCGTCTGTCTCAAACCTACAAGAAATTTGCTCCGGTGCTAAGGCAAAAATGGCGCAGATTCTTTGGGTCCAGAACCTTTATGCTTGCAAAATTGCGCATTACCACCGGTTTGAGATTCTCGTTTACTGCTTTGTTGCTGATTTGAGATAAAGAACATGACATGGTCTGAAATTGTGTTAGCATGTTAAATGAGTAATGTTAAGGATAACATAACATAGTGAATTGTGGATAGTAAGTTCAAAGTTGCAAGAATGATTAATAAATTGGGAACGCGTTATGTGATAACTTAGTATACACAATGAGCGTTAGATAAGTGTTGCGAAGTAAAACACTTGGAATTTCTGAAATGTAAATGGTAATGAAAGACTTATGCTTAAATGATAAGTTTAGCTAGAAATGAACATGTTATGGTATGTTAGCATATCTAATAGGTATTGTGGTTCTAAAATTATCTTTTTACATTGAGAAAGTTTTCTAACTCTACACTTTCGTTGAGTTAGTTCTATTATTACATTGTGTACTTTATTCTTTTGATTGAGCAAGTTTTTTTATCTTGACTGTTATTGAATAAGTTAATTGTTCCTAAAATTCATTCGAGCAATCTTTAACTCTAATGTTATTTGAAATTCTCATTTGATTGATTCCTTCTAACTTGTTTATAGTTAAGCAAGTCTCTTAAGTTCTATTATTGTATAATGGACGTAGTTTTTAAACTCTACTCTCTATTATTGAACTGTTTTAATTCTTTGCATGAGTTAATACCATGTTGGGCAAGTTTTTAGCTTGCTATCAGTTAATATACGTTCAGTAATTTTATTTCTAATGTTTTAATACTCTAACCTTAGCTTATTCACTATTCAAGCAAAGGTTAACCATTTTATTCATTTTGCTGAATACTTATGCTCTATAGTTATTCTAAGCATGAGTTCAATATGTATAATCAGTTCACTATGATTCTCAATTGTTCTATGTTATGCTGTTATTAAACATCTGTTGTGATTATCAAACACTATTTATTCAACTAGTCCTCTAGTTGATGTTTGTTAAACTTCAAATTACCCTTGAAAGCTTATCCAAACCAAACTTTCTTTGGTGCGGACTTGTACTCTAAATACTAAGATGAACAACCCTAATATTAGGGGAAATTTACGCTTAGCGTTGAAATGTTTGTGCACAATATATTGTACGAAGGGCTGATCCCCCTAAGTACGAGGAGTCCTTATAGTCTTATGACTGTTAAAGTTGGAGTTGAAAGATTACTCGCAACTGTGGACATAGTTCATGGTCTTATGACCCTCAGTTAGATATATTCCATACTTTGGATTCCAGCTTTTGATTATCATCGTTAGAGTACTACTCAGTTTTGATGAGTCTATTGTTGGCAGTTATTATTATTATTATTCTTTTGTTGATTCATTGTTATATCTAGTGAGCAATTGTTTTGCTCACTCTTGCATATTTATATACTCATTGCAGCCAAAGTTGAAAAGGTAGATGAGCCTTCAACTAGCAAAGGAAAGGTAAAAATGTACAAGTGATGCAGACTTGTAATTTTGTTTATTGTGATGGTCACAGACTTTTTAATAATGATGTAATGTAATAATTTTAATTCCGCACTTAAATGATGTTTAAAGGTTAGAAAACCTGGGATATTTTTTTTAAATTTAATGATGTAACCCTATTTTGAAGGGAGGATTATGGTTTAAATATTATTTTTTTGGGTAGATAGTATGAATGTATGGATAGTGAGCACCAAATCTTGTGGGAATGAAGTACCTAGATTTGGGGGTGTCACAAATTCTGTTTGTGTTCTTGAGTTTAAGTTTTGTCAAATTCTTGCAATTCTCATGAAATCTCTGTTAAGTAGTATGAATTAGCATGTCTTTGTGTTGTTTGAGTTGGTATGTATGCTTTGAAGTGCTGCAGTGAGGCTGGTTTTAGAATTTTCTATTCATGTGTTAAGGCTCTGTAGAAGCAGAGCCATTTATTTTTGCCTCTGAACGAAGTGGCGCGATCGCGCCACTTCTATAGCTTAATACCGCGCGACTGCTCGGGGTGATTTTCTTAGATTCTGCTATAGTGATTCAGTGTTATGCTAGACATGTTAGGTTGGTTTGAACATGCCTATAGATGACCCTAACCTATAAAATAATGTTGCTTAATATATAGTAAGACTTGGTAACTTGGTTTGGTGTGCGTATTCAAAGAAGTATAAGGATTTGGAAACTAGTTTTGATAAACATCGTGTAATACATGTTCTGAATTTGGATATGAGTGTATTACGTTCTGACATGTCTTGATATGCGATCAATATGTTAGTTTACATGGTTGGAGATGGTATAGTATATTCAAGCATGATTTAAAAGGAAAATGCAAGTAAATGACCATAATAGTTATGTGTAAATGAACTAAGTGTACACTAAGTTTTAAACTTCAAAACATGCTTATGTGATCTATGATGTGATTATGAAAGCATGATTTAGTCTATGTGAACTCGTCTTGCATGCTTATAAGAGTTTTACTAGTTGGCGTAATGATTTTCTAAAGGAAGTTTTGCGAAAACAAAGCATTATGCACGTTGTACCTTTAAGTTCTGATCTTGAGTATATTCACAAATGATTATGTAGCATGGTCTAGAGTTACCTTGCATGTAATAGGTTGCATAGCTTGGTTTATATATATATGTGTTCTTAAAGAAACTTAAGAGATTGGGAAAATGAAATTGTTGATGACAAACCTTGCACGTATTTTTGAGATTGAGACTACCATGTTAAGATATGAATATGCATAAAAACATGATTAACATGTAGGCTAGTTAGTCATATGTATCGTAAACTAGTTAACGGTGGTTTAGAGTAAGCATAAATGAAGTAGGACTCCACAACTTGACATACATGACATGGATAATGTAAGCATGTTCAATTGGGACTTATTGATCTCATCGAATGAATATAACGACTAAACATGAAAGACTTTGTTAAATCAACATGTGGAGTCTTGATTTTGTGAGACTTAGCAAATCATGTAAAGAACAAGTTATAAAGGAGACCGAACCTATTCATAAATATCACGTCATGTATGATTATGCAAGTGTTATCCTAATTGTGATAGGATGTGCAAGTCTGGCCTAACTTCTATGTAGCAGTCTTGGTTTTGCACCAGAGCAAGTCTTGACGCCACCACTTCTTAGTACAAACCAAGCGCGGCCAGCGTCGACTTCTTGATAAGAAGGTCTGTTTTATGTAAATAATTTGAGGGTTCATGCATTTTTGTATTGTTACTTTAACATGTATTATATAACCAGTATGTATCCAATGAGTTATGAAGCATGCTAAATGATAACATTGAATGATTAATGAGTGATTATAAACTTTCAAATGATAAGTCCAAAAAGGGATTTTCAAACTATAAAACAATGATTAGAGACTATGTTATTTGACTTCATGGTAATTTATAAACTGATTTTGTACTATAAGTACGCAGGGTGTGTGATGAAGTATATAAGGAGTATACAACTAACTTAGACGTTTATGTATACATTTAAACTTACATATAATGTATGAGCATATGTACCTAATGAATATCCTATACGCGTAACTATATTATGTTAGGATTCGAAAGAGTGTTGATACGCTATATTTTGATAAAATGCTTAAGGCAAGTACTCAAACCTTACTCTTTATTGAGCATTATTTGAACTTGTGCAATTATTGATCGTACAAGTAGAACTTTGAAGGAATAATAATTCGTAATGAAATTTCAAACTTTGATTTGAACGATAATTGTTCATTTATTTTTTGTGAAAGAAACTGTCTAAGCCATTGATTCAGTTAGACTATTATTATTTGATTGAAAGCTATCCAAACCAAATTAAATTGGTGCGGACTCTTATAACTGAAAAGAACAACCCTCTTGGTAGGGGAATTATATATTGTAGGGGAACCGAAGTGCGCACATGAGAATGATTAAATGTTATGCTTGACATAGGGTACTTTAGGCTGATTACCTGTTGTACTCATTTTTGTAGAGTTATCAGTTTATTATTGTTAATTCTAGGAGAAGTTCAAAGTCCTTAGTGACTGCTCAGAATTCATTACTTCGAAATCCTGAATTGATTAAGCATTGAATATTATTGATATTTTTTGTCCATAGTGACTATTTGTCAGGAATAAACATGTGAATGATATTCCTATTTATATATGATTTGATTATGATATATATATATGAATGAATATGCAAGTATGCTTGCATTAAGAAAAGTTGTAAAGTCCTTTTATAGATAATAGAAACATATGTACAAGGACTTATAATGAATTAATCAAATGTGTTAGGTTGATCCTACATAAGCAAAACAGCTTTGTAAAGTCCTTAAAAAGAAATGATGTACAAGGACTATAAATATAGAAAGATCAAGCATGTTAGGTTGATCTTATGATGTAATAGATAGGCTTTTCTGATCGTCGAGCACTGCACCAGAAATCGTAGTCTGCTAGGAGATTCAAGGAAAACTCGAGAGCTATCGAGGCGGAATCGTAGTCTGCAAGATAGTAGATCTCGGAGTTCGTAGACTTCCAGGAGAGACGAGGAAGGATCGTAGTGTGTCGAGGAGAACTTCCTCAAGGCCGTAGTTTGTTGAGGAAGTCATGTTCAGAATCATAGAGACAGCCTACCTACGAGCTGACCGAGTATCTGCCAAAGCTAAGTCAAGAATCGTAGACTACACTCAAAGTTGTAGAGTCTACTAATCATACCAGAGGCAGAGATCGTAGTCGAGCAAGATCAGATGAAGACAACAAGCACAACGACAGAGATCGTAGAGTGTCAAGATTTGATATCGGAGTCGTAGTGTCTGCACAACCAAAGCTGAATCGTAGAGTGCAGAACTAAGACCTCAACAGATGTGCTCACAATGCCAAGGCGGAATCGTAGAGAAAATAAGATTCACAACGAATGAGCACTCCAAGAATATCAAAAGGAATGAAGCCTCTGGTTGGCACTGCATAGATACGTCCCACTTGAAGGAAACCAAAGAGCTCTCAACGAATGACATGCAAGCTAACAGAAGATCTAAGCACCAACCCAATCAGCATCAAGATTGAGTTGTGAAGCCATTCGAGATGAAGTCTTCCACAAGGAGATCATAAGAAGACTTCTGTAACTGACTAAGAAATGTCAGCAAGTGCAGTAGCTGTCAAGCAGACAGAAGACAATGATCTTGGAAGTTACCAGGATTGTAGTGTTTTCCAAACAAAGAAAGAACTGATGGAGTGCATACAGAGATACTGGACAGCTTCTGAAGAACAAGGTTAAAGTGATTAAGAATTGGGTCAGTCCATTGATGATAAGTGAATGGGAGATCACAAGGAGAAAGCGAGTTGGACACGCAACAAATCTGAAGTGTCTTGTTATTCAGAAGGGGCCAGAGCAAGAAGTCAAGCCATCAGTATCTGAGAGCTGCTGAGCCAAACAGAAGTATTAAAGCACTGCACAAGAGAAGGAATAGGTGATTTACATTGAAGATCAAATCAACACTCTTCAAGATCGTAGTGTTGTTTCTACTGGTCAACAAGATACTACGATCAGGTCTATGAAGACATGCATCAGAATTGTAGAGTTCGAATAGCTGAAGACTGAAGCATTGGCAACGGTTTAATCTGAAGGGTAATATTCGGACAAGAGCTCATTGAGAGCATTGATGCAAGGACAACCTCTGATCGAGAAATCAGAAGGGTAAGATAAAGTCGTCGACCTGCCCAAGATATTAAAGTGTTATATCTGATAGGGTTGGTGAAACAAAAGACTGCAGTGTCAGGAAGTCAGAAAAAGATGTCATGTCACATCTGCAGTCTGCACCAAATAACTTGAGATCAGCGAAGAAATTTGAATAGCTTTTAACGGCTACTTTCCAATGGAAAGAATGGGAAGCAGTATAAATCAACAGATCTTCAAAGATAAAAAAAATGCTGATGATTGTGTAGTTGCAGAATCGTTGAGTTGGTGAATGCTATTGTTGACTCTACGAGTTCCACCAAAGATAAATAGAATAAGTCTCAAAGGATGTGAGACTACTAAGGTGGAAGTGAAGCGCCTTTGAAGAAGGAATCAAATGGATCGAAGCTTCACTCAACAAAGATGAGAATGACACTGAAGATGGCAGCCAAGCTGAGAGCCGAGAAGGCCAAGAAGATAACATTCAGGAAAGTGGCCAAGTACAAAGAAGATCAAGAGAGCCACTCTACGAATCACCATGAACAGAAAGCAGAAACTGAACAAGTGAAGAACCATGTCTGCAAAGTATTCAAGAAGGGTTCAGGGATTGCTAAGTGCCAGACAAAGTCTACTAAAAGCACAGAGACTTAGCAAACCCAGATGGTGATGGTGCACAACTGATACCTGATGAAGATGAGCAGAAAAGAGTGAAGATCAGCTGCACCAAAGAAATTGTGGTCTAGACCCGAAGCAGAATGCAAAGAGGACCACACCAAGCTGTTAAGTACAAAAGATGTTCAGAGCCTAATGACATCTTAGCAGCTCAGCACCAACAACATCAACAACTACAACAACAAGAAGCCAGGGCCTGAGGGGTCCTTGTCCGAAGGGACTAAATGAAGTTCCAAGCTTGCTGGGCTTGAAGAGTTCCTAGGGAACTAGAGAAGTTCCAAGCCTGCTGGGCTTGAAGAGTTCCTAGGGAACTAGAGAAGTTCCAAGGCTGCTGGCCTTGAAGAGTTCTTAGTGAATTGAAGTCCCAAGGCTGCTGGCCTTGAAGGAATCGTAGTGATTCAGGGTGCTGCCCTTCCTTAGTAGAAATCCTACTAGTTGAAAGCAGAAGAGTGGATTAGGAGCTTGAGTCTCTGAACCACTTAAAACCCTCTGTGTCTTTTACTTTATATCATTTACATTATGTATATTAACTGCTATAACTGCTATGTATGTTTTAACTACTTACTACTGAACTAACTCTACGAACAATGTATGTATGATTATGAATATATCAATGAAGGGGATCTTTTACTTATTCCATTGTGCTTGAAAAGATTCTTATGTTTGTCACATGCTAAATTATTAGCAATACAAAATAAACCGAAAAAGTATTTTTAAATATTAAGGATCTATTCAACCCCCCTTCTAGATCTATTGTGCCTACTGGGAACTAACAATTGGTATCAAAGCAGGTTCTCATGCTATATTCAAAAGCTAATCGCTTTGAGTCTGATCCTAGGCACAAACATTGATCTAAACTTAGTTTAGTAGTAAGTCACTTGTTCTATGTAGATGAGCTCACACGTTGGAAATATTGTGTACATGTAAATGTGCATATACACCTGAAGCTACTCAGATTGGTCCATGTCTTTGATTATCATATCAACAAGACCAATCCCTGCTCGATGTCAATCTTGTTGTCTGAAGACCAGGATAGAAAGCTCAAGAGATATCAACAGAAAAGATTCAAACATCCACCAGTCTGAAAAGATGAAAAGGCCATACATGCTAAGTAATACTTATCCAAAGAAGAAAGAAGAACTTCTCAATCATTTGTTTGGGCAAACTACAGCTGGATGTAAATCTTGTGAACTCAAGGATGTCAAAGAATTAGAGATGCTGACACTCTCTTAGCTTGTATCTTTAAGACCACGACTGATTGACTGACGATCAACGGCTGTCAGAAGAAAATGAGAAAACTTGCACATCAATGCCTAAACTCAGTATATCTAAGATAAATGACTGTTAAGAAACTAACAGCAAAAAGGTACGATTCCTCATTAATATAGATATGAGCATTATATTTGCACCTTACTTATGAACTATAACAATTTTCCCTCAAGTATTCATAATCTATCTAAAAAGGTGAAGAGAGAAAGTACACTGATAATGGAAACTCAAATGTCTATAAACTTTCTCTCCATCCAAGTTTTAGGTTGAAAATGATAACTTGAAAGAGGCCTGAAATGGTTTTAAGAGCTTCACAGGTCGATTGAATGTGAAGTAATCTTTGCTGATGGGTTAATGTGCTTCGTACATCCCATGGTCTAAGTGTTTAATGACACATAGAGTATGATCAGATCTACAAGAAAATCTTGAAGATTCATAGAAACTGATCACCTCCATGAATCAACCAGATGCCAATAAAATCGTAGAGTTGATTCTCACTTTGTGAACATTTAAACCCTGTGAACATAACCTGGAAAATGATGAAACCATCAAAGAAAAAGAGTTTTTTTTATAGCAAATCTTACACACACTCGCCTTCATGCATATCTAAATGAGTTACATGCATGAATATGACTATTGGTGATCAATATGATGATTATCTAAATATATGAGGAACAGGGGTTTAGAAAACTAACCTAGCAGGACCCACTTTACCATGGGTACCAAAAATAGAAATTTATAACCTCATGTGTACTTGGTCTATCCGACCACACTAAGGAATGTCAAGCGTAAGACTTCACCAAGAAAGATTCAACCAAAGAGAAGAAGCTTAAGACTGCTCGTAAATGATTCGATAAAATTCCTATATGTCAAAGCTCGTTCTTGAAGGCCTCACCGAGCTAATCTGAATAAAGCTCACATGGTCACGATCTTTGTATGGAAGCAGCCATTCAACAAAAGAAGAAAAGGATCTTATATGCTCAATCATGCAAAGCATGTCGCTATAAGAGAAGAATTCCCAAGGAAGCTAACTACAGAGGATCATCGAGCATCAATCATGAGGAACTCATTATGGGAGCGTAACTCAAAGAAGCACAAATCGACAAGGAATACTACGTTCAGAGGTCTTTGTCCAAAGGATCATAGAATGATCAACCCTGAAAATGCCCATTTCTACGATACAAGAAGATTTAATGACTTCAGCCAGAATGAGATGTGCATGGTTGCCTTCTGCTACACATGAAGAAGAAAAACTTATGTCTCTCTGAGAAGACAGTATCAACTATGGGGGAACAGTAATCTGCTAACAGTACATAAGCTCTAAACCATCAGAGATATACTATGAAGCTGTGTACCATCTATAGAGTCCCAAAACCTTGTGGCTGATAAACCAAATAAAGATCCATAGTCAGTAGGAACGTCTCAAAACGTACTACTGATAACCTTTTAGCCACCCAACTCAAAATTGTGGAGTGCCTATAATCAAACATATGATCGTAGTGTAAAAGCATGAAGACACCACGATCACAGCAAATGCAATTATCTAAAGTTGACAAAGGATCTCCTCACCAGAAAAGGTCAAAAGAGATATTAGTACAAATTACTCCTAAAAGAAAATTCATCTGGAAAGTGCCTCAGGGACAAGACTGACCCTTAGCTCACTCTAAGAGGTTGGCCCTTCTTGAGCTACCTTATCCCAAAAGTATTGCTTAATCAAGTTCATCTCAAAGACCAAGTCAGTCAACGATTGTAGAGTAGAGGTTGAAGAGAACTCCACGATCGTAGTACAATCTCAACAATCGTAGAAGCAGACTCGATGATCATAGTCCTATAAAGAGGCTACTCCTAACTTACAAGGAGTTGGAAAAACAGGAAAATTGCTTAACCATTCAAATTATGAGGACGTAAGTTTGAAGGTTGGTTGGAAAGAGGTACTGCTGAAGGAAAATGCCAAAGGCTTCATAAAGCACAACAGTGGATGAGCCATGGAGGTTCAAAATGAGAAGTAACGTCAAAACCATCCACTATAACATCTTTCAGAGAATTGATCATTGAGCCAACAAGGAAAACGTAGAGTTAATAGCTGTCCTATCATGCTACTCTACAAACTAAAGAGGTCAAAGGTCAATCCACGTCAATTAAACGTCCACTCTTCTGAAAGAGACAGCTAACTGACAAGTTACTGGGGAGTTACAGCTTGTTACTGGGCATCGTGCAACCAATGACTAGTTAACACATCATACCATATGCAGTGTAAGAAGGAACTGCCATAAAGACATATTCAAATATACAAACAGTTATCAGAACCTCTTGAACCTCTCTCCCTCCCATTTTCAAACCCTAGAACCCTTTCAAAGCTTAAATCGTATTAAATCTCCAGAACCCAAATAACAATCAGCTGTCTCTCATAAATCTCTCTGAATCAACACCCATACTCCTTGAATCCTCTAATGGCAGACTGGCAAGTAATCACTGGCATTCAGCTAGGAACCAAGTCGTTCGAAAAATCCGAGAAAAAGTTCAGGGATATTCTCGAACTTGTGAAGGAGGCAGGGTTCTCAGAATGTCTTGAGGTAAACACATAAATATATGGTGACCTGGTCAAAGAGTTTCATTTAAATGCAACCATAAATTCTGGGATTCTCTCCACCAAGGTTAAGGGCCAGACACTGAAACTAAGCTCTTCTGACATCAATCAATGCTTAGACCTTCCTGACCAAGATCTGAAAAGCCTGGAAGAGATCGACACTGAAAAAGCTAAAAAGATTATGCAGTACAAAAAAAACCCTAGTCTGAAGGACATGAAGAAAAAGGAGTTTCCTAAAGAATATGAGTTCCTTGCTGAAATAGTGGGTAAATGTATCTTATGCAAAGACACTGCACATGATACTGTGATTGATCAACAGCTGAAGATCATGTCTGCTATAGTCCTGAAGGAACATATCAACTATGGAGCTATCCTGCTTGATCAAATGTCTAAGTTGATGGATAAGGAAGAAAAGAAAAGGTCAACTGAAAAACCACTCACAAAGGTTTTTCATGGGAGATTCTTAAGTATCATCCTAAAGAAAAAGTTGAAGAATAAAATCAAGGATGATGAGGGCGAGATTCTTAATGTTCACAAAATTATGTCTCCTCAGCTGATTGTAAACTGGAAGAAAAACCCAAAGGAAAACAGAAGGTTAATTACAACAGAAAGCAGCAGAAAGATCTCTGAAAAGAAGAGAAAAGCAAAGGAGGAAGAAAGCTCTGAGTCTGGTGACTCCACACCAGTTGCTGCCACATCAGCAAGCAAAAAGCCTAAGAATATGAAGAATGCTAAGGCTTCATCAAGCCATGTCTCCTCTGTTAAGAAGAAACAAGGAACAAAAGAAGAACCAACTTCAACTACTGTAAACCCAAAAAGGAGAAGAAGTAACAGATTACTTCAGGAACCCTCAAGAAAGAAAGCCAAGGTGGTAAACAAATTAGCCCCAGTTCCCCAGGAAAGTCCATCCAACCAAGAAGAACATGAAGAGTCTGAAGATGAGAAAGGAACTGAAAGTTCAAAGAATGAATCCTTAAAGAGCAAGTCCAGAAAAAAGGAAGAAGTTGAATCTGTGAAAGAAAAAGCCAAGTCTGATGGTGAAGAAAAAGGATGTGCAAGCTCTACGATTAACTCTCAGAGCATTCACTCTGATGATAAAGAAAGGCAGCAGGCTAACACAACAATATCCTCTACAGTAATCGCTCTAACGAATCCAAAAGATGCAGAGTCTGAGGAATAAAAACATGCCCATACTATTGGTGAACATCAAGCTAGCCTGTCCGGTAATGTAAATGAAGATGATTCTGAAGAAGAAGGACATGCCCCTGTCAACGATGAAAATCAAGAAAGCCTATCTGATAACTCAAAGGCCTCAGAGTCTGAAGAGGAAGAAAAGTCTGACTCTCACATTGCTGAACCACAAAGGAGAAGAAAGAGCCATAGATCATCAAGCAATTTGCCTCTAACAAGAAAAAAAAATGATCACTCTACTGCGCAATCGTCAAGTAAGTGATAATGAATCTGATGAAGAAAATGATGAAGATGGAATTAGTGATGAATCCAAGAAAGATACTGCTGAAGAAGGTTCTGAAAACGAAATTCAACAAGAAGACTTCACTGAAGAATCTGATGAAGGAAGTCAGCAAGATTTTGGATCAAAAAGGGAAGAAATAGGGAAAGAGTCTGATTCTGCACTTCAGGAATCAGAGGAACTAGAATATTATCCTATCCTCTCTCCAACCAGAATTACTAGAAGAATTATAGTAGAAGTCTTTGATGAGCCACCAGCAGAACCACCAGCAAGATGGATAAATCAGGGAAATGAACAACTTCGATTTGTAAGGATGACTATAGATGAAGTGCTCCATAACTGGAAAAATATGGAGTTAGATTGCACAACTATACTGTACAACTCTGAAGATCTTCTGATGAGGTGGTTCTTCCCATGGATGCCATGGTTAAAGGCACATACTGATAGAGATGAAAGTTACCTCAGCTGGTGCTACTCTCAGCTTCCAAATTTGGAACTAGTGTCACAAAATTTCTCCAGGGTTAAGAAGTTTGCAACCATGATGATCAACGACAAGCCCCACTACAAGATCTACCGACATGCTGAAAATCATTATATTCCTTATGATCGTAGAGTGGACTCTGATGGACAAAGGAATATGGCGAAGACATTGACAGTAGAGTCTGTTCACTCTATCACTAACAATGATCAAGTCCAGATTCAGATGTCTCTACATGACCAAGCACAACTATCTGGCATTCCAACATCAACCAGTGATTGGAACTCAACAATTCTTCAGATTCTCAACACCTTCAAAGATCTGTCCAAAGAAGCAGATCGTAGAGTCTAATCTGGTGTTCAGCAAGAGATTACCCAACCAAATGACGAAGTCTCTATGGAGCAAGAGCTAATGAAAAACTCTGATGAACTGATTGAGAAGATGTCTCTAATCCATGAAGAATCAAAGAGGGTGACAACAGCTGGAGATGATTCAGCTCAAGATAGACTCCAAGAAACTATGGCTGATGTATCCCTCAAAATCAGAGAAAGAGATCACATCTATCTCAAGGCTCTACATGCTCAAAAGGCTGAAGCTCTACTAGCACAAAAGGCAAATGAAGAGCAACTCAAAGTCCTCTCTGACAAAATTGATAACATGACTCAGTCTTTCTCAGTGCAACTTGAGCTAGGACAACAAGACCTTAAATTTGAAGTTGCTAACTCCTCCTACCTGATGGAGCAGCTTATGTCCAACATGGAACAGCTCTCCCAAATGATTAATGACAAAAAGGGGAGAAAAAGAGGCATAAAAAGGGGAAGAACAAGAGGCATTCTAGAAAGAGCAAGGAGAGCAAAAGGAAAGAAAAGAAGAAGACAACTCCAGGGAGAGCTGAATCATCATCTAAAGAGGAGCCAAAGAATGATGATTCAAAGGCTGAGGGGGAGCCAGAGCCAGAACCAGAAGAAGAAGAAATGAATAGCTGATCAAAAGACATCTGGGAAGTATACATGGAACCAAAGAGGTACATCTCTAATTAGTTAGGTATGTTCTGGATCCAGGATGTAAAATGTCAGTGTATTAAATTCCACATCATTAGACATTCATGATTATCTGTTTTAGAAATACAGTTGCTCACTGTATATAAGATTCATTCATAACATGCATATTCACTTATTGTTTTTGTCATAATCAAATAGGGGGAGATTGTCAGGAATAAACATGTGAATGATATTCCTAATTATATATGATTTGATTATGATATATATATGAATGAATATGCAAGTATGCTTGCATTAAGAAAAGTTTTAAAGTCCTTTTATAGATAATAGAAACATATGTACAAGGACTTATAATGAATTGATCAAATGTGTTTGGTTGATCCTACATAAGCAAAACAGCTTTGTAAAGTCCTTAAAAAGAAATGATGTACAAGGACTATAAATATAGAAAGATCAAGCATGTTAGGTTGATCTTATGATGTAATAGATAGGCTTGTCTGATCATCGAGCACTGCACCAGAAATCGTAGTCTGCTAGGAGAGTCAAGGAAAACTCGAGAGCTATCGAAGCGGAATCGTAGTCTGCAAGATAGTAGATCTCGGAGTTCGTAGACTTCCAGGAGAGACGAGGAAGGATCGTAGTGTGTCGAGGAGAACTTCCTCAAGGCCGTAGTTTGTTGAGGAAGTCATGTTCAGAATCGTAGAGACAGCCTACCTACGAGCTGACCGAGTATCTGCCAAAGCTAAGTCAAGAATCGTAGACTACACTCAAAGTTGTAGAGTCTACTAATCATACCAGAGGCAGTGATCGTAGTCGAGTAAGATCAGATAAAGACAACAAGCACAACGACAGAGATCGTTGAGTGTCAAGATCTGATTTCGGAGTCGTAGTGTCTGCACAACCAAAGCTGAATCGTACAGTACAGAACTAAGACCTCAACAAATGTGCTCACAATGCCAAGGCTGAATCATAGAGCAAATATGATTCTCAACGAATGAGCACTCCCAGAATATCCAAAGGAATGAAGCCTCTGGTTGGCACTGCACAGATACGTCCCACCTGAAGGAAACCAGATAGCGCTCAACGAATGGCATGCAAGCTAACAGAAGATCTAAGCACCAACCCAATCAGCATCAAGATTGAGTTGTGAAGCCATTCGGGATAAAGTCTTCCACAAGGAGATCAGAAGAAGACTTCTGTAACTGACTAAGAAAAGTCAGCAAGTGCAGTAGCTGTCAAGCAGATAGAAGACAACGATCTTGCAAGTTACCAGGATCGTAGTGTTTGCCAAACAAAGATAGAACTGATGGAGTGCATACAGAGATATTGGACAGCTTTTGAAGAATAAGGCTAAAGTGATTAAGCATTGGGTCACTCCATTGATGATAAGTGAACGGGAGATCACAAGGAGAAAGTGAATTTGGACACGCCACAAATCAAGTGTCTTTGTTATTCGGAAGGGGCGGGGTAAGAAGTCGAGCCATCGAGATCGAGAGTCTGCTGCGAGGCAAATGTAAGTATTGAAGTATTGCACAAGAGAAGGAAGAGGTGATCTACATTGAAGATCAAATCAGCACTCTTCAAGATCGTAGTGTTGTTTCTACCAGTCAACAAGATACTACGATCAGGTCCATGAAGACATGCATCAGAATCGTAGAGTTTGAATAGCTGAAGACTGAAGCATTGGCAATGGTTCAATCTGAAGGGTAATATTCGGACAAGAGTTCATTGAAAGCATCGATGCAAGGACAACCTCTGATCGAGAAATTAGAAGGGTAAGATAAAGTCGTCGACCTGCCCAAGTTATTAAAGTGTTATATTTGATAGGGTTGGTGAAACAGTAGACTGCAGTGTCAGGAAGTCAGAAAAAGATGTCATGTCACATCTGTAGTCTGCACCAAATAACTCGAGATCTGCGAAGAAATTTGAATAGCTTTCAACGGCTACTTTCCAAGGGAAAGATTTGGAAGCAATATAAATCAACAGAGCTTCAAAGATAAAAAAATGCTGATGATTGTGTAGTTTCAGAATCGTTGAGTTGGTGAATGCTATTGTTGACTGTACGAGTTCCACCAAAGATAAATAGAACAAGTCTCAGTGACAGTGAGACTACCAAGGTGGAAGTGAAGCAGCTTTGAAGAAGGAATCAAACAGATCGAAGCTTCACTCAACAAAGATGAGAATGCCACTGAAGATAGCAGCCATGCTGAGAGTCGAGAAGGCCAAGAAGATAGCATTCAGGATAGTGGCCAAGTACAAAGAAGATCAAGAGAGCCACTCTACGAATCACCATGAACCGAAAGCAGAAACTGAACAAGTGAAGAACCATGTCTGCAAAGTATTCAAGAAGGGTTCAGGGATTGCTAAGTGCCAGACAAAGTCTACTAAAAGTACAAAGACTTAGCAAACCCAGATGGTGATGGTGCACAGCTGATACCAGATGAAGATGAGCAGAAAAGAGCGAAGATCAGCTGCACCAAAGAAGTTGTGGTCCAGACCCGAAATAGAATACAAAGAGGACCACACCAAGCTGCTAAGTACAAAAGATGTTCAGAGCCTAATGACATCTTAGCAGCTCAGCACCAACAACATCAACAACTACAACAACAAGAAGCCAGGGCCTGAGGGGTTCTTGTCCGAAGGGACTAAATAAAGTTCCAAGCCTACTGGGCTTGAAGAGTTCCTAGGGAACTAGAGAAGTTCCAAGCCTGCTGGGCTTGAAGAGTTCCTAGGGAACTAGAGAAGTTCCAAGGCTACTGGCCTTAAAGAGTTCTTAGTGAACTGAAGTCCCAAGGCTGCTGGCCTTGAAGGAATCGTAGTGATTCAGGGTGCTGCCCTTCCTTAGTAGAAATCCTACTAGTTGAAAGTAGAAGAGTGGATTAGGAGCTTGAGTCTCTGAACCACTTAAAACTTCCTGTATCTTTTACTTTATGTTATTTACATTATGTACATTAACTGCTATAACTGCTATGTATGTTTTAACTGCTTACTACTGAACTAACTCTACGAACAATGTATGTATGATTATGAATATATCAATGAAGGGGATCTTTTACTTATTCCACTGTGTTTGAAAAGATTCTTATGTTTGTCACATGCTAAATTATTAGCAATACAAAATAAACAAGAAAAGTATTTTTAAATATTAAGGATCTATTCAACCCCCCTTCTAGATCTATTGTGCCTACTGGGAACTAACACTATTGTTGATAATCCTAGATACTTCTTGCTATCTTGAACTATCATTATTGATTTACCCTTGAGAAATCTAAACTACACTGATGTCGCTCTGGCAAAGACAAGGGTAAAGAGAAGGCTTTGGAGTAGTTATTTATATGTTGCTAGGAACGTACTATTATTTGGTTATAGAAGAATTATTAAGCTATGTTTAATTTAAGTTGTATTGTATTATGTATTAGCTATGTCCAAATGATGTTTAATTATGACTAAGGTATGTAAGAGATGGTTAAGTTACGAACCCTTGGGATAAGAATAATTATGTTATAAAAATGTAATTTATTCTATAATTCCATTGTGTGAGATGTTGATTTATTATTAGATTTAGTACGTGATAACCAAATTTGAGACAAGTGTGGTCTGAATTTAGGGGCGTTACAGGTTGGTATCAGAGCTGTAGTTATAAACCTTAGGAGCGAGAGTCCTTAGATTATAAATTAGGAGAACTTAAAAGATAGAGAGGGATGAAACTCATATAGAGTTTTCCTAGAGAGAGACTTAGTGTGTTATAAAATATAATTTCATTATATACAATGAACTTATGTTTATTTAACATTCTAATGGAGTTGTTGTTTGTTTGTCTTATGTTGGTGATTGTAGGATGACTGACATGGGAGGACCTAGCCGAGTAGTAGAGGAGGAGCCGCGTGACATACACATGGTATTTGAGGCACCATTGATAGTGAAGCCAATATCAGCAGTGGCCCCTATCGATGACGAGGGGGAGGAGATGGAGCCATTACCTAAGGAGTCTGATCTAGAGGAGGAGCCTATGGAGGAGGAGCCCGAGCCCATGGAGGACTCCGACGAGGCTACTTTTGAGGATCGGATGTTGGGGGAGTATGAAGAGCAAATTTTGGAGTTAGGATGTAGAGTTAAGGAGTTAGAGGCTGAGGCTAGGGAGAGGGAGTCTGAGTTCCATAAACTGAGGGACGAGGACCATCAGAGGAAATTGGTGATGCAGGAGATGGAGGTGGAGATTGCTCACCGTAGGGAGGCAAGGATCCAAATGGGGACTTTGTTTCACCAATCGGTGGCTAGGAATGTAGAGTTGGTAAGGAAGTTGGAAGAAATGGAGAAGAGAGAGTTTACCGAGAGGACAGAGAAGGAGGCTCTCTGTACTCAGTTAAAGATGGAGGTGATGGATAGGATTCACTTCGAGGAGAAGTGGGAGGAAGCCAATGATAGGGAAAATGACCTAGAGGATGAGGTGCGGTACAAGAGAAGGAAGATGAACAAGATGGGCCATGCAGTGCGCATGACCATGGAGAGATTGATCGATGGGGTGAGTCACTACCCAATAGAGTAGGGACAAACCCGACACACCATAAGCCGAGATTTGGTGGTGCACATCACTCAGAAGGAGTACCAGAGTGCCGTAGAGCGTGGGATGATAGATTGAGTCTAGGTGCTAGAATTTAGTTGTTGTGGTATTGTATTTATTTATGTGTTGTTTAACTTCTTGTTGTTAAATCTCAGTCTTTGTGTAAGGTGTGAGATAGTTGTAAACCCCCAAGCTTTTGAAAAAAAATGTTAGAGGGGTAATATGTGGGTGTTGTCCCCGTCTTTTGTGTTAAGAGGGGATGTGATGTTTTCATTTATAAAAGTATGCTAGAGAGGATCATGTAATTACTTGACATATGAATATAAATGATCTTATTTTAGAAACATGTTATAAAATTTTATTCCTTTGAGAAATGTCTAAGTAATATAATTAGATAATAAAATGAAAATTTTATGATGCAGAAAAATGCCGCCCAGACATAGAATATCTGCACCAGAAGAGTCGGTTAATGATGAGAGAGGACCAGTAGATCTGATACAGAGACTTGTAGATTTGTTAGGGGAAGCTCTTAGGGGAAGAAATGAACCAGTACCACTCGTTCTCCAAGCAGTTCCAGTCACAAACTTTAAGGATTTTAAGAGTGTAGGACCACCGAAATTCGTTGACACTACCGATCCGATCGTAGCTCAGACATGGATCAAAGAGATGGAGAAGGCTTTCACCATCGCTCGTGTGGGTGAAGACCAGAAGACGACATTTGCAACCTACATGATGAAAGGCGAAGCGAACTACTGGTGGGAGGCGAATCAGTAGAGAGCGGGAGAGGGGATAGTTACTTGGGAGAGATTCAAGACTCTATTCTTCGAGAATTATTTCCCGAAGAACATGAAAAATAAGATGGAGGTAAATTTCTTAGAACTTAGGAAAGGAGATATGATGGTGGCGCAATACGCGGCTAAGTTCAATAAACTAGCCCGGTTTGCTAAACACCAGGTGGTAGATGGAGAGAGTAAAGCTAGGCATTTCGAAAAAGGACATAAGCCTTGGTTGTTTAATAAGGTATCGGTTCTTCAGATTGATTCTTTTGCAACATTGTTGGAAAAAGATATTATTGCAAAGGGAGGAAGTGAACATTAAGTTTGTATAACAAAGAGAAGAAGGGAAAGAACACCGGAGGAGAGAACCGAGGAGGAAGTAGCAGCGGAGGTAGCAATTTAGGAAAGAGGAAGTGGGATAACAACAACAAAAATCTCAACAATCAAGTGGGGAAGTTTCATGGAGAGTTTAAGAAGAAGGCAGAAGGATGTCTGAAGTGTGGGAGGTATCACCAGGGCGAGTGTTGGAAAGGGCACGGTGTATGCTATAACTGTGGCCAAGAGGGACATATTTCGTTCAACTGCCTAAAGCCGAAGAAAATCAAAGGTTGTTACGCTTGTGGTTTGGCGGATCACCTAATCAAAGATTGCCCAAAGAAAGGAAGTGGTGGAGGAAGCAGCTAACAAGGAGGAAGTTGAAAATTGATGATTGGCAGATCAATGCCATCCAACCGTCCAACTGCCAGAACGTTTAATATGACTGTCCAGGATGCAGTAGCTGCAAAGGATGTTATGTCAGGTATCATCCCGATCAATGATATAAATGCCTATGTATTATTTGATTCGGGTGCCACCTGTTCTTTTGTATCTGAGGAATTTGCTAGTCGACTTAAAATACCCCGAGAACGATTAAGAAATCCCTTGAACATAGAAGTTGCAAATAAGGAAGTAATCCCTGTACAGTATATTTATCGAAATTGTCACGTAAATATTAGAAATCATGAACTAAGCATAGACTTGATCCTGATAAGATTGGGAGAATTTGATGTAATATTAGGAATGGATTGGTTGTATAATAATGCTGCGATAATTGATTACCAGAATAAAAGAGTAAACCTTCAGACTCCAAATAAGTCTAAGGTGGTGTTTTATGGTAGCTCATCGCTTAAGCAATCGTGTTGCCTAATGATTAGGCAGGCCAAGAAATTGATAAGAAAAGGATGTGTAGGTTACTTAGCGTACATTGTTGACACTAAAAAAAAGGAAGTAAAAATTAAGGATATATCCATAGTAAGGGAATTTCATGATATATTTCCAGACGATCTTCCTAGTCTTCTTCCAGACAGAGAAATCGAATTCGTAATAGATTTAGCACCGGGAACGACACCGATTTTGAAAGTTGTATACCATATGGCGCCAGTAGAAATGAAGTAATTGATTATACAATTGCAAGAGTTGCTGGATAAGGGTTACATACGACCGAGTGTGTCTCCTTGGGGAGCACCAATGTTATTTGTAAAGAAGAATGATGGATCGATGAGGCTCTGTATCGATTATCGAGAATTGAACAGAGTGATGATTAATAATAGATATCCATTTCCGAGGATAGATGACCTTTTTGACCAGTTGAAGGGAGCCAAGTGTTTCTCGAAGATAGATTTACGAACGGGTTATCACCAGTTGAAGGTGCGAGAAGAGGATATATCAAAGACGGTGTTTCAAACTCGTTACGGACATTTTGAATTTTTGGTAATGTCATTCAGGTTGACGAATGCTCTAGTAACATTTATGGATTTGATGAACCGAGTCTTCAAGCCATTCTTAGATAAATTCATAGTAGTTTTCATCGACGATATACTAATCTAATCAAAGATGGAGGAAGAACACGTTGAACATCTGAAGATGGTCTTGGAGGCACTAAGGAAAGAGAAGCTTTATGCGAAATTTTCTAAGCGTGAATTTTGGATGGAGAAAGTTCAATTCTTAGGGCATGTGGTGGATAAGAATGGAATTTCAGTAGACCCTGCTAAAGTAGAAGCAGTGAGTAATTAGGAGTAACCGAAGAAACCAACTAAAGTTAGAAGTTTCTTAGGGTTAGCTGGGTACTATCGAAGATTTATCCAGGATTTTTCTAAGATAGCGACCTCGTTGACCAATTTAACAAGGAAGACGGTGAAGTTTGTGTGGACAGACAAATATGAGGAAAGTTTCCAAGAGCTGAAAAAGAGATTGAGCGAGGCACCTGCATTATCATTACCAGATGATACAGGAGGATTTGTGGTGTATTGTGATGCGTCGTACAGAGGACTGGGATGTGTGCTAATGCAACATGGCAAGGTCATTGCGTATGCATCACGACAATTGAAGGATTATGAAAAATGATACCCTACTCATGACTTAGAGTTAGCGGCAGTAGTTTTTACGTTAAAGATTTGGAGGTATTATTTGTACGGGGAAAAATATGAGATATACACGGAGCACAAGAGTCTGAAATATATCTTCACACAAAAGGAGTTGAACATGCGTCAAAGAAAGTGGTTAGAATTAATCAAGGATTATGACTGCGATATTCTTTATCACCCGAGAAAGGCGAACATTGTGGTCGATGCGCTAAGTAGGAAAGGAAGGGAGAAGTTAATGCAATTGACAACTCAGGAGGATTTAATAAGGGATATGGAAAAAATGGAGATCGAAGTGAAGGGACCAGAAAGGTCTGAAGAAAGATTGTTTGCAGTAGAAGCTCATCCTACTTTGTTAAACAGAATAAAGAAATCATAAGAAAAGGATGAAGAATGTGAGAAAATCAGGAAGAGGATCACAGAAAATGAGGAAGAAAAATTTAAGATGGATAGAGACGGTATTTTGAGATTCGAAGGGAGAGTGTGGGTGCCAGCGATAACCAAGTTGAGGGAAGAAATTTTGCACGAGGCACACAACACGACGTATTCCGTTCATCTAAGAGGCACAAAGATGTACTGTAACGCCCCAAAATTCGGTCTATTTTCACATTCGGATTCCGTACGTCACGATCCCATCTTCTTCCAAACGTACATCATTATATAGCTAAATATAACAACATACATCCTCAAATCCCAGGTTCTAAAACCTTAAAACCTCTTTCATTACAAATAATGATAATTACATTATTCTTTACATCTTGCACGAGTGACTTTTATCCGCAACAAAGGATACATAATCGTTCTTTAGACTATTCTATAGTTTAATTCTATCATTCTATATTACAAGTCTTCGCTTGATCTTCACGCTCATTCATATAATGAATGACACTTCTTCTGGATACCGATCAACTTGATCTTTACGGGATCCTTAAGTTCTTCTAACATCGTTCGCTGAAAATGTTTTTATTTAAAGAAAGTGTGAGCATTCAATTGCCCAGCAAGTCATAATAGTTGAATAAACAACTTTAAGAATTCAAACATTCTTTTAAGACTTCAATAACCGAAAAAAAATTATGAAGCAGCTTGAATAATATGAATAATCTTGATTCCTATCATTTTAAAACATTAGTCACATTCACTTTGAAATACTTTCATTCTCTACTCTCTTTTATACACATTCTATCTGGCTAGAATCAATAGCACAGACTTAACAATAACGGTTCATGTATAAATAGAACATTCTCTTATTAAAGAGTTAAATCACATAACAGTTCATCTCATAGAAACACCGAAGTGTTCAAATTGTGGCACAAGGCCTCATACATTCTAACACCTTATACAAATATCACACATTTTCACATAGACAGAACTTCTCAAGTTCAATATATGAGAAGTTTTAGATACTAGCATTCATTTAAAATATGAATGAAGTTAGGAAACCTGCCTTACGCACAACTACAACTTATAGTTTACGCTAAACTGCTCATTCCAATTCCTATGTAGCACATAAGGAAATAACACATACACCAATTAGTCATATACTTGACTTACGCATTGGTTTACTTAACTTCACTTATTAGGGTTCATTTTCTTACAAACTAAGTTTACGCGACCAACTTCCTTTACCGGTTAACGGCTTCATGACATACGGAGATGTCTTACTCAATACGTTTATCATCTTTGATGATTTACATTCTTATCTTCTTCTTATAACTTTTCTAGGACTCAGCACACATCGTGTCTCTGCTAGCAGTCCATATGGTACTCTGAGTGGTTTCCCACAAACAACCAACAAACAAGTTCCCGTCTCATCTACACTGCCTACAACAGCGAGTTAGATCGGTTGCCAGTTTTGTATATACCTTCGCTCTCTGAAGCAATTGTTTAGCCCAACTCCCATATGTCAACCATCAAAGGTTACGATTGTACTACAACCTAAATTCATCTAACTTATTTGAACTATTAAACTATAATGTTCGTTAAGTTAATTTCTTATTCCTTCTGGCTTTCTGGAAACTAAATGCCATACCTCATGATTTATTCATCGTCGTCTAAGTCATATAGTCTTTTGTACACTCAGGACGATCATTCCATATTCAATCTACGCATTTATAGTGTTAAGCATTTTATGTTACCTTATTCTTATCTTACAATGTCCGATTCATTCAACTCGAAACGTCATCCAAGTTATAAACATTAACTCGGCTTCTTTTACGTTATACGTACTTGTCTTTAATTTAGCTTCTTCACCGTTCACAGGTTTAATCATTGATCTTCATTACCTTACGGTCAAACCATACACGGGGTGTAGGTTCTACCCGTTTAATATTCGTGTACACTTAACCTTTACGTCGGTTCAAGGGTTCAACGCTTACATTTCATTCTAACATTCTCCTCCGACTCACATTTGGCTTTCATTAATCTTATTACCATTCACTATGGCTTTCTTTATAATTCATATCTTACTTACCACTTTTGCCAACATCTAAGTTATACAACCAATGTACACTTAGAATGTTCACTCTACGTGAATATGATTCATGAGGATCGTTTACATATTCAACATTTACGTTGTTCATCCCTTAATATCTCATTCAACCTTTACCTAAGGTTTTAATCACTTTCATTCATTACTCATCACCTGAACCCCATGTTCAATATTCTTTCTTAATGTCAAAGCCATACGGTTCGTTGTATGCTAAGACCAATCGTTCATCACAACAACGTTGCGTTCATAGCGTCTAAACGCTTTACATTCATCTCTCATTACCATGTCATAACATTGAAATGTTATACATTACCCTCATCAATCAACGTCTAAGGAATCACCATCATAGCAATCCCTCACGTTCATTTATCGCGACTACGGTCCCCGGATATTGGTTTCGTAACCCGCGTTCACATTCTTTGTCTTTTAATCTCGTTTAATCTTTTTGTTCAACCTTCATCAAAGGTTTAATACACTTAATTAGGTGTTACATTAGTTGGACTACATGTTTATATTTCTTTCTTGCACATCCCCCAGTAATTGAGCAGTTAAAAGATCAACACTGGCATCGTTTTTACACCGGCATTGTCAAGGTGTACAGTGTCCCTTCCTTTACCTCATGTACGCAGCCGCCACTCAGAAGCGTTAAATCGCCGAGGTCGGCATCATGGGCGCCACTTTCTTCTCTATTTCTCGCACCGTGGCGTCACTCAATAGTAGCTGATGGCCCGGGCCTCGCGTTGCAGCGCCGCCTCCCAAGGCTTGACTAGCGCTACGGCGCCGAGCACAAAACCTAGACAATTTTTCTAAGTCTTAGAAATTACTTAAGATGCTTACTTCTCGATTCCATAAGTTATTCATTATAACTTGGAACGAGGACGTTCTAAAGCCATTCTCTTCCTTATCTTACGTACTTCGATTACCCTCGAACAGAACTTCGTTCTGAATCTGTTAACATGCCATTCAATTGGCTTAATCTTCGTTCATCGTTCGTTCATCCGTAATTCGGTCATCCAAACTTGAAATTCTTTCATTCTTGATTCCACGACTCACGTTTTATACGTTCTCTAACATTCTTATGAAACCATACACGTTTGGGTTAATTTACTAACTTTCTAATTCTCGTTCTTCTTTTACAAAATTTTTGCCATAACTTCGTTATAGCTCAGTTTTAATCCGTTCTTCATGAATGTTTCTAACGTTCCTAACCAAGAAATAAGAAACTAAATTATATGCGATAGTTTTAAACTTGTCCATTGACAACAATTATCTTACGATGGTTTTAAATTTATCCATCAACAACGTTCTTCGCATTCTTCGTTCGTTCTTCATTTTTAATCGATATTATGATTATGATTTTACTTTTTCTTAGAATTTGATGTTATAGAACACCATTCCTTACTTAATTCACCTACTCATTCATATAATCCACTCAGATCATTCTAATTCATTACAAATCTTACACTTCCTTAAGAAATTTATAAAATAAACTTTTAATTCTTATTTCTTCTTTTATCAATGATTTCAACCATATGAAATCATTCCTAACATCATTTACTTCTTATTCTCATTAAGCTATGTTTTTAACATAAAAACTTAGAAAAATTATCTAGAAGTTAGGTTTTTGGATTACCTTTCTTCTTTAATCTCCGTCCGTCGAACAAAGTTTGCTCCCGAGCAAGCTTTTCCTCTTCCTTTTCCTTCTCTTTCTCATTCGAAATCTTTCTCTCTCAAAAGTTGTAGGATTTTCACAAATGATTTAAGCTTCCTATTTATAGAAAACCAAGACTAGGGGTATTTTAGTCATTTCGCCCCCCAAACCTCCTTATTATTCATGACTTAAGCACTAAGTTAACTTAGCCCTTAAGTTAACTTAGCCCTTAAGTTTACTTAGCCTTTTAGTTTACTTGGCCTTTAAGTTTACTTAGCCTTTAAGTTTACTTAACCCTTAAGTTTACTTACTCCTTACTCCACCTCCTTACTATTCACGAAGCTTCCCTTGGAAGCTTCGTGCTTCCGTCTTGCGGAATTCGTCCGACAGTTCGAAAATTGCTATCCTCAGAATCCAAATATTTTTGGATATTTTGTCTTTCCTTTACAAATTAACTTTTACGTATTCTTTGGATTTCCAAAAAACTAAAAAACACTTTTCACCATTAAGCATTTTCCTTCACGTTTTCCCTAACATAATTAAACGAGTGAAAAGTACATAACAGTACTTTTCGTCATTTTTATTTTGTCTGATTTCTGTACGTTTTTCGAGAAAAACTTTTATCGACTTACTTAACTTTTCACGATATATTATCGTCAAATCTTTTGACAGAATGTCATTTCGACATGATGAACTCTCGAAAAGGCTTAGGTTATTCAAACCCTAACCCTTAGGATTTCGTCGGGTGAATAGTGCTTATTTCGTCTTTTTTCCCAAAAATATTTTGTTCCCGGAAAATTTTTATTTTCGTCTTCAAAATTCTTACTTGTTCAGTCTAGCTCGTAGCCAGAATCCTCCCGATTAATAATCATCCTAGGTTCTAGAACAATTAATAAACACATAGCACATAATAGTATTAATAAAAATTTATTTTATTAATAACTAATTCTTTAAATCTTAAATTCTGGACAATCCGATTTTTCGGGTTGTCACATGTACCGGGATTTGAGGCAACATTTTTGGTGGCCTAATTTGAAACGAGAAATCGTGGAGTGTGTTAGTAGATGTCTTATGTGTCAACGGGTCAAAGCAGAGCACCAAAGGCCGAGTGGTTTACTTCAACCGTTGGAAATACCAGAGTGGAAGTGGGAGCACATTACGATGGACTTCGTGGTGGGACTTCCAGTCACGCAGAAAGGTTTTGATGCCATTTGGGTTATCGTAGATTGACTAACAAAGACGGCTTATTTTCTACTGATCAAGATCCGATATAGTTTGAATCAGATAGCAAATTTGTATGTAAAGAAAATTATTTCACGACATGGAGTGCCAGTATCGATTGTTTCTAACCGAGATTTACGCTTCACGTCAAAATTCTGGAAGAGCTTGGAAGAAAGGATGGGAAAAAATTGAGGTTAAGTACCGCGTATCATTAACAGACAGACGGGCAAAGTGAGCGAACGATACAAACGCTGGAGCACATGCTTAGAACTTGCGTGATGGACTTCAAAGGAAGTTGGCATGATCACCTACCCTTAGTAGAATTTGCATACAATAAAAGTTATCATGCGAGTATAGGCATGCCATCGTACGAAGCTCTTTACGAAAGAAAGTGTAGAACACCGCTGTATTAGGATGAAGTCAGAGAGCGAAGGATGCTAGGGCCGAAATTAGTTCAACAAACCGCAGATGTGGTGACAATGATAAGAGCTCGACTAGTAGCTGCACAAGATCGCCAGAAGAAGTACGCAGACTTACATCGTCAGAACCACGAATTTGAAGTCGGAAGTCACATTTTCTTAAAAGTATCTCACTGGAAGGGAAAAATATGATTCGACAAGAAGGGAAAATTGAGTCTGAGATTCATAGGACCATTCGAGATACTGAAGCGAGTGGGAGAAGTGGCGTACAAAGTTGCATTACCATCTGAGTTGGAGCACATCCATAACGTGTTTCACATCTCCGTGTTACGTTCGTATAAGCCTGACTACAAACACGTGATTTCTTACAAGCCTATTCAAGTGGAGAAGAATCTGACATATGAAGAAATTCCTGTCTAGATATTAGATAGGAAAGAACAAATATTAAGGAATAAAAATATATCTTCTATAAAAGTACTTTGGCAATGTGACGCCCCCAAATCTGGGTATCTTCTAACCCGACATATGGTGCTACACGGTGCTATAGTTCACACATACATTCAATTGAAATGCCTCAAAAGAACGAATATGTCTTCTATATATTCTAAAACAATATTTACATTCCCAATGTTCTTAATAACCATTACATTTGTTCTTGTCATAATATCAAATAATAACAACATTCACCTATACTATTACAAAGGTAATCTATAGGTTCGCCTTAGCCTTCCCTTTATCTTTACTGGATCCTTCGGTCCATTCAGTCTTAGCTACATTCATATGGTTTAAGCAAGAATGAGCATAACAAGCTCAACAAGTATGACAATTTCATTTAAACAATATGCTTGAAACATACAAATCATATATCTTCAATAACTGAACAATAGTCATGAAGTACTATCGATAATACAAAAATAACACTTCTCTTTTCTTAAAACGTTTCACAATGAACAACATTCAGTAAAACATAAATTCCGGTCCAAGACCTTGAGCATTTCATACTTCCTTAGAAAAAGACAACCCGACACTAAGTCCGTAAGTCTGGCATTACTTATAAGCACGTCTAGGTGATCAGCCTATAGCACTCTATGTTATACAACACTACTTTCTTTAAACGTATGCACGTTTAGGTTTTGGCAACCTCACGTGCCTGTCGTTTGACGATAAAACATTTGTTTAGCATACTCAGTCTTCATTTAAAAACCATACCAACATAGTTTGGAAAAACTTGACAACATTAATAATATTTCGATAGATTATAAGAAATCCATAAAACATCTTAAGTCTAGCCGAAGAAATTGGCTTTGACTTCATCATACATCAATTCATGCTCATGAGTAAGAAACATGAATCACAAAGCTTGTCTAGATTGAACATAGACAAGGGTTAAAACACTTGCCTTTAGCGTCTGCTACTGTTTTTATACTTTTCCTGGGAGTCTTTAAGGTCTCTACAATACATAACCACATAACATACCACATTAGATCGTATATAATCAAGTATGTTTACTAATATATCTTACCCTTCTTCTTAATCTAATTGTTCATTAGATTTGTTTATCATTGGTTTTGGTTTGTCGTAATGTTTTACATTCACACTCGAGTACTCTTTCTTCAACCTTTAGTGGTATTACTTAAGGTTACAAACATCCTTAATGATGTTACTTTAAGTTTATTAAAGATTTAATTCATCTTCAATCAACTCTCATTCTCGTTGCATTCATAATCTTTCTTCTCTATGTTCTTCCTAGTGCTAGCACTGCGGCGCCAGCTTCCCTTCTCTATCTTGCTGTATTCTATGACATGTGAGTCGTGAGTTGGTGAGAGACATTACCTTAGTGCTGCGCCACTCTTAGTACTTTTTGGCCATCTTGCATGTGAAGTTTCCAGTTGGTTATGGACATTCTCAGCTCTGCGGTGCCACTTATTATACCTTGGCTGGCGCTGCGACGCCAACCCTTTGCACCAAAAAACTTTGATAGTTTTCTTACATAACGAAATTGTCGGACTCATAAATTGTTCATTTTAAGTCCGAATTGGCTCGTTCAAAATCCATTAGCTCATAAATCACATGCTCTAAGTGTTCATGTAAAATTTTTATATTTTTGAATCTTTTAACTCGGAATTCACCGATTAGTTCATTTTAACGAAAATGATAAATATTCGTGAACGTTCAACGCTCGTTTCTTCGTTCTAAGTTATAATTTGGTCATTTTCGAGTCCGCAACTTTAGAATGCCAATTGAGACTCATCCCCATCGAAAACCAATGTTTTCGAGTTAAATGTTAAAATTTGACTTCCATTTCGAGAATTTCACGATTTCGACGATTAACGTCTAATCTCATAAATTCTGCCATAACTTCGTTATTTAAGATTTTTACACCATTTCAAATGGATTCATTTCATCATACTAACATCCTAACCAAACATATTTCAATAACATATACACATGATAAGTTCTTATATGTTCTTCATGAGTTCATAACTTATATAAGTATGAATTACTTTGTCATTGCTTATTAAGGTTTAGGTCCATTGATTAGCCATACTTATCACTTCTTAGCATACAAGTTCTACCACTACTCACTTCTCTATCAATTGAAGAGAGGGATAATCATGGTTTAGGATCATTACCTTTGATGATCTCTTAGTTAATCTTTGTTCTTCCTTCTTTCTTCTTGAATTAACAAAGTCTAGCTTTTCTAACTTTTTCTTTCTAACAAATAAGCACTTAAGTTGTTGGTGGAAAATTTAACAAGTAAATAACAATCTAGCAAGCTTCTATATATAAAATTCATAAAGTGAGGGCATTCTAGACTTTAAGCAATCCCACCTCCTTAATTCCACCTCCATACTATTCATCTCTTGGTCACCAAGTAAAACTATGACGCCCCCAAATTTGGGCATCTTCCAACCCGACATATGGTGCTACACGGTGCTACAGTTCACACATACATTCAATTGAAAAGCCTCAAAAGAATGAATATGTCTTATATATATTCCAAACAATATTACCATTCCCCAGGTTCTTAATAACCATTACATTTGCTCTTATCATAATATCAAATATTAATAACATTCACTTATACTATTACAAAGGAACTCTATAGGTTAGCCTTAGCCTTCCCTTTATCTTTTTCGGATCCTTCGGTTCGTTCGATCTTAGCTGCATTCAGATGGTTCAAGCAAGAGTGAGCATAACTAGCTCAACAAGTATGACAAATTCATTTAAACAACATGCTTGAATCATACAAATCATATATCTTCAATAACTGAATAATAGTTATGAAGTACTATCAATAATTCAAAATAGCACTTCTCTTTTCTTTAAAACGTTTTACAATGAACAATATTCAGTAAAACATCAATTCCGATCCAAGACCTTGAGTATTTCATACTTTATTTGAAAAGGACAACCCGACACTAGGTCCGTAAGTCCTGCATTACTTACGAGCACATCTAGGGATCAACCTATAGTTATTCTATGTTGTACAACACTACTTTCTTTAAACGTATATACGTTTAAGTTGTGGCAACCTCACGTGCCTGTCATTTGACGACAAAACATTTGTTTATCATACTTAGTTTTCATTTGAAAACCATACCAAAATAGTTTGGAAAAACATTGACAATACTTTGCTAGATTATAAGAAATCCAAAACATCTTAAGTCTAGCCGAAAGAATTGGCTTTGACTTCATCATACATCAACTCATGTGTAAGAATACATGAATCATAAAACCTATCCAGATTGAACATAGACAAGGGTTAGAACACTTGCCTTCAACGTCTGCTACTATTATTACACTTTCCCTTTAAGTCTTTAGAGTCTCTACAATACATAACCATATAACATACCACATTAGGTCATAATCAGATATGTATGGTACCTAACGTATCTTACCCTTCTTCTCAATCTAATTATGTATTAGATTTGTTATTATTGGTTCTGACTTGCTGTTATAATTTACATCGTTCTTATATTCACGTTCGAGTGATTGTCTTCAACCTTTAGTTATCATACTTAAGGTATAACAATGTCTTAAACAATGTTATTTTAAGTTTTAGTTCATTACTAATCAATTTACTTTCTTTCTTTACTTATAAACTTTCCTTACTATGCTTGATCTAGTGCTGGCACTGCGGCGCTAGCTTCTTCTCTCTAAGTCATACAGCAAATATTTCACTCTCGAGTGGTCGAGGATCGGACTTAGCGGCCGCGACGCTGAAGTCTTAGTGCTAATCTTTGTCTTCTTGCTAGCGACTTCTGCGATGAGTTATGGGCTGACTCAACGCTGTAATGCCACCTATTTGGCCTTGGACTGGCGCCGCGGCACCAACTCTGTGCACCAAATAACTTTGACCGTTTTTGAACCTTACGAACTTCCCGGACTCCAAATTTGATCATTTTAAGTCCAAATTGGCTCGTTCAAAAGCCAATAGTTCACAAATCACATACTCTATGTGTTCATGCAAGAATTTTATATTTTTGACTTCGTTAACTCAAAATTTACTTTTTAGTTCATTTTAACGAAAACAATAAATGTTCGTGAATGTTCAACGCTCGTTTCTTTGTTCTAAGTCAGAATTCGGTAATTTTTGAGTCCACAACTCTATAATGCTAAATAAGACTTATCCCCATCGAAAACAACGTTTCCGAGATCAATGTCAAAATTCGACTTCCATTCCGAGAATTTCACGATTTCGATGATTATCGTCTATGTGAGACCCCAAATTTTACGAATAAAGATTTAAATTTCTCGAAATATTTTTTTTAATGTTATGGTGCAGATTTGTTATAATGTTATAGTTCTGGGTAATATTTATAAATTTTACAAAGTATGCAAGTTGTTATATTTATAACAACCCGAGAATCCGAATTGTTCAATTTAAGATTAAAGAATTAATTATTAATAAAATAAATTTTATTATTAATATTATTCTATGCTATGTGTTTATTAATCGCTTCTATAACCTAGAATGATTATAAATCGAGAGGATTCTCGCTTGAGCTAGATTGAACGAGTAAGAATTTTCAAGATGAAAAATAAAATTTTTCCGGAACAAAATATTTCCGGAGAAAAAGACGAAATAGCACTATTCACTCGACGAAACCTAAGGGTTAGGATTTGAATAACCTAAGCCGTTCCAAGAGTTCGGTATGTCAGAATGACATTCCGTTGAAAGATTTGATGATAATATATCGTGAAAAGTTAAGTAAGTCGATAAAAGTTTTTCTCGAAAAACGTGCAGAAATCGGACAAAATAAAAACGATGTAAAGTACTGTTATGTACTTTTTATTTGTTTAGCTATGTTAGGGGAAAACGTGAAGGAAAAAACACTTGACACCAAAAAAGTGTTTTTCGCTTTTTGAAAATCAAAGAATACGTAAAAGTTAATCGGTAAAGGAAAGACGAAATATCCAAAAATATTTGGATTCCGAGAATCGCAGTTTTTAAAACTGCTTGACGAAAACCCAAAAGACGAAACTATGAAACTTAAGGGCTAAGCAAACTTGAGGGCTAAGTTAACTTAGTCCTTGAGCCTTGAATAGTAAGGAGGTTAGGGGAGGGTGAAAATGGACTAAAATGCCCCTAGCCTTGAAAATCTATAAATAGGAAGCTTAACTCATTTGTTTGGGATTTTGAAAATCCTACACTTTGAGAGAGAGAGAGAGAGTTTGGATGGGAGGAAGAGAGAAAAGAAGAGGAAAAAGCTTGACTCATCGTGAGCAAACTTTGTCCGACGGAAGGAGATCAAAGGAGAAAGGTAATCCGAAACCTAGTATCTAAGAAATTTTCTTTAAGTTTCTATGTTCAAAAACATAGATTGATGAGAATAAGGAGTAAAGGATATTAAGAATGAATTCATATGTTGAAATCGTAAGAAAATGAAGAAATAAGAAATTATAAATTTAGTTTATAAATTTCTTAAGGAAGTATAAGATTTGTAAGGATTTTGAGCGATCCGAATGAATCTTATAAATGAGTAGGTGAAATAAGTAAAGAATGGTGTTCTATAATATCAAATTCCAAGAAAAAGTAAAATCATAATCCAAAATATCGATTAAAAACGAAGAACACGAAGAACACACGAAGAACACATGAAGAACACGAAGAACGTTGTTGATAGACAAGTTTAAAACCATCGTAGTATAATTGTTGTTGATGGAAAACTTTAAAACCATTGCGTATAAGTTAGATGTTTATTGCTTGGTTAGGAACGGATTAAAACGGATTAAAACGGAGCTATAACGAAGTTATGGCAAAATTTTTGTAAAAGACGAACGAGAATTATAAAGTAAGTAAATGAACCCGTTCATGTAGGGTTTCATAAGAATGTAAGAGAACGATAAAACGTGTGAGTCATGGACTCAAGAATGAATGAGTTCCAAGTTCGGATGACCAAATTACGATTTAAGCGAACGAGAACGTTAAAACGTAAAACGAATAAAGAGTGAAGATTAAGCCAATCAAAAGGCATGTTAACGGATTCGAGAACAAAGTTCTCCCATGGATAATCTAAGTATGTTAAGATAAGGAAGAAAATGGCTTTGAACGACCTCGTTCGAGTTATAACGAAGAAGTTATGAGATTTTGAAAGTAAGCGCGTCTCAAAATGACCAAACACTTAGAAAAAAAAATTCTATGAGAAGAAGGGCTTGGCATGCCAAGCCGCCAAATACATGCCTAGAAAGGTGGCAACTGCAGCAGTGCTAGATCGAAGAGCCAAACATCGCTAACTCACTACATGAAAGATGAGTCTTAGTGAAAGAGTGGTAGCATGGCAATTGCCAGAGGAAAAAAAAAACCGAATGAGCTTTTTACTTGCTTAATTTCTTGGGGATGTGTAAGAAAGAAAAAAGAACATAATGTTCAACTAATGTAACACTTAATCAAGTGTATTAAACCTTTGATGAAGGTTGGACGAAAAGATTAAACGAGATTAAAAGATACAGAATGTAGACGTTGGTTACGGAACCTATATCCGGGGACCGTAGTCTCGATAAACGAACGTGAGGGATTGCTATGATGGTGATTCCTTAGACGTTGATTATCGAGGGTAATGAATAGCATTTCAATGTTATGTCATGATGATAAGAGATGAATGTAAAGCGTTCAGACACGGTGAATGCAACGCTGTTATGATGAGCGATTGGTTTTAGCATACAACGAATCGTATGGCTTCGACATTAAGAAAGAATAATGAACATGGGGTTCAGGTGACGCGTAATGAATGAAAGTGATTAAAACCTTGGATGAAGGTTGAATAGAATAAAGAGGGAAGTAACATAAATGTTGAATACGTAAACAATCCTCGTGAATCGTATTCGCGTTGGACGAACGTTCTAAGTCTACCCTGGTTGTATTACTTAGACATTAATGAATGTAGTGAGCAGGATATGAATTATCAAGAATGTCGTAGTGAACGATAATAAGAGTATAGAAGCCGAGTTAATATTTATAACTTGGATGACGTTCCGAGTCGAATGAACCGGACGTTGTAAGATAAGAATAAGGTAACATAAAATGCTTAACGCTATAAATGCGTAGAATGAATATTAAATGATCGTCCTGAGTATACAAAAGACTATATGACTTGGATGATAAAGAATGAGTCCTGAGGTATGGTAATTACTTGCCAAAAAACCATAAGGAATAAGAAATTGACTTAACGAACATTATAGTTTAATAGTTTGGATAAGTTAAGATGAGTTTAGGTTGTAGTACAATCGTAAACTTTGATGGTTGACATATGGGAGTTGGGCTAAACAATTCCTTCAGAGAGCGAAGGTATATACGAAACTGGCAACCGATCTAACTCACTGTGATGGCAGTGTAGATGAGACGGGAACCTGTTTGTTAGTTGTTTGTGGGGAAACCACTCAAAGTACCATATGGACTACTAGCGAGACACACGATGTGTGCGAGTCCTAGAGAAGTTATAAGAAGAAGATAAGAATGAAAATCATCAAAGATGATGAATGTTTTGAGTAAGACATCTCCAGTATGTCATGAAGCCGTAAACCCAGAATAATGAAAGTTAGTCGCAGAAAAAATATATTGCAAGAACGCGAACCTTAAGAAGTAAAGTTAAAGTAAACCAATGTGTAAGTCAAGTATATGATTAATTGGTGTATGTGTTATTTCCTTATGTGTTATATAGGGATTGGAATGAGCGCTTAAAGATAAGTCGTAGTCGTATGCGTAAGGCAAGTTTCCTAACTTCATTCATATTTTAAATGAATGCTAGTTTCTAAAACTTCTCAGATGTTGAACTTGAGAAGTTCTGTCTATGTGCAAATGTATGATATTTGTATAATGTGTTAGAACGTATGAGGCCTTGTGCCAAATGTGAACACTTCTTGTGTTTCTATGATATGAATTGCTACGTGATTGAACTGTTCAATATGAGCATGTTCTGTTTATACATGAATCGTTATTGTTAAGTCTGGGCTATTGATTCTAGCCAGACGGAATGTGTATGAAAGAGAGTAGAGAATGAAAGTATTTCAAAGTGAATGTGACTAATGTTTTAAAGTGATAGGAATTGAGATTATTCCTATTGTTCAAGCTGCTTCATAACCTTTGTTCGGTTATCAAAGTTCCAAAGGAATGTTAAACTCTTGAAGTTGTTTATTCAACTACTATGACTTGTTGGGAAATTGAATGCTCACACTTGCTTTAAATGAAAAATATTTTCAGCGAATGATGTTAGAAGAACTTAAGGATCCCATATAGATTAAGCTGACGGTATCCAGATGAAGTGCCATTCAGAATGTGAATGAGTGAAAAGATCAAGTGAAGATTTGTAATGTAGAAAGATGAAAATTAAACAATAGACTAGTTTAATGAATTGTTATGTATCCTTGGTGGTGGATAAAAGTCACTCTTGTAAGATGAAAGGAATAATGTAATTATCATTATTTGTAATGAGAAAGGTTATAAGGTTTTAGAACCTGGGAATTTAGAATGTATGTTATTATATTTCAGTATATAATGATGTATGTTTGGATGAATGATGTACTCGTGACGTACGGAATCCGGGTGTGAAGATAGACCGGATTTTGGGGAGTTACAAGTTGGTATCAAAGCTGATAGGTTATAAATCTTAGGTATGATTACCTAAGACTATAATCGTAGAGAGAAGGATAAGAAGATCACCACATGATCATAGTAAATCGTAGTAACATATGATCTGTTAAACGGTGGATGATTTATAGCTAATGCTATGAATGAATGGTACTACGAAGTAGTACGGGAAGAAGAACTCAAATTGAGTTGTAAAGGATATCATATGAATTAAAGAAAATTCAGACAAGTAAAGAGAAAGTTAGAAGTTGTAAGATTTCATTGAGGACTCATGTGATAGCCTAAGTAGTACGAACCTTCGAATGGGAGAGGGTTTTGTGATTACTTAGTTATTACAAAGATAATCATTGAATAAGATATGTCGTGCTATCAATATGTATATGACGAGAAGGTGAATCTTTTCTCATGTATATACTTGATAGGTAGAGAATGCTAAGATAGGTGCGGGTTCTTGAAACCCATACTTATGAAAAGTTTGTGACTCATAGTTATATGCTATGTTTCTGAGCCCTAAGCATATGGATAGTCCTTGATTTGTTCTTGGACTACGTATTGCAAAGATAAGTTCTTAAACACATATGGTTGTGGAAAGTTCCTAAACACATAAAGTGTGGTAAGTTGATGAACTATACTAAGGTATAAGAATGTTTAGACTGAAAGTAAGTATTTTCAGTAGACTTAGCATTGAAGGTGCTAGAGAAAATTAAGTATTATCGCAAGTAAGAAAATGAAGGAAGATGGAGAATAAGATATTCCAAGTCATCTAGCTATGCTAGATTTCGAAGTTTCTTGAAATCGTGCTTATATGTGCGCGTTTTAAAAATGAAAGAATTGGTTTAATTTTTGGAACCAATGGATTTTAAAAGAACTATTCTTGGTATGTCTATTCTAGTTGATTCGGCTAGACAGAAATTGATTTGAAATATCAAAATGAATTTTATATCATCAGTGCATTTGATGCAAAGATGGTAAAAGGATGGAGTTATTAATGCAACTGAACCTAGTGTTGGAAGTGATCTTAGGATCAACAACCCGCTATGATATGATGTATAAATGATGAAGTCATAAACTGACGAAGTCCTCAACGTACTGTGAAAAATGCGGTATCATGACGTCACAAAACGTTTTGATGTATTGTAAAAGAATTTAAAGAATTGGTCGATGTCAAGTGAGTTGACAAGACAAATGTTTCAAGTTGATGTCCAATTTATTGGTATGGTCTAAGCTACTTGATTTGTCTAAGACGAATGGTATGTCATGATTAAAAGAAAATCGAGCTTTCTTTGAAGAGCTATGCCAAACCAAATTGTTTTGGTGCGGAATCTAATGATTAAGTCTGAGGTGAACATACCCTGAAATAGGGTTATACGATGGGTTGATCACCTATGTATGGAAGAGGTAGTTTACCTTCTTTGTGATTATAAACTGACCATGGAAAGAAAGGTTACGGCGTCATGCTGTCAAACCTAGTAAGAGTTCATGGTCAATTTGACCCCTCAGCAAAAGTATGAAATGTTTTAAAGGAATTCTTATATTCCTCATTGTTCATTCTACTTCATAATTCTTGATAAGTTGTGAAGGTGAGAGAATGTTTGAAAGATAAGAACTTCTTTGAAGAGAAGTTGAGAAGAAAGGTAAGCTAAAGTTTCGAGGGTAAAATTTTGTGAAGGAGGAGTGAATGTGATGACCCGGGAATGGGTGTGGTTTGAAGAATTCTGAGGACGGAATTTTTATAAGGGGGGAAATATAACAACCCAGAGAATCTGGATTGTTCAGAATTTAAGATTAAAGAATTAATTATTAATAAAATGAATTTTTATTAATATTATTCTGTGCTATGTGTTTATTAATCGTTCTATAACCTAGAATGATTATAAATTGAGAGGATTCTGGCTACGAGCTAGACTGAACGAGTAAGAATTTTCAAGACGAAAATAAAATTTTTTCGGGAACAAAATATTTTTGGAAAAAAAGACGAAATAGGCACTATGCACTCAACGAAACCTAAGGGTTAGGGTTTGAATAACCTAAGCCGTTCTGAGAGTTCGGTATGTCAGAATGACATTCCGTCTAAAGATTTGACTATAATATATCGTGAAAAGTTAAGTAAGCCGATAAAAGTTTTTCTCAAAAAACGTTCAGAAATCGGACAAAATAAAAACGACGAAAAGTACTGTTATGTACTTTTTATTTGTTTAGCTACATTAGGGGAAAACGTGAAGGAAAATGCTTGACACCAAAAAGTGTTTTTCAGTTTTTCGGAAATTCGAAGAATATGTAAAAGTTAATCGGTAAAGGAAAGACGAAATATCCAAAAATATTTGGATTCCGAGAATCACAAATTTTAAAACTGTCGGACAAAACCCAAAAGATGAAACTACGAAACTTAAAGGCTAAGCAAACTTGAGGGCTAAGTTAACTTAGTCCTTAAGCCTTGAATAGTAAGGAGGTTAGGGAGGGTGAAATGACTAAAATACCCCTAGCCTTGTGGTTCTATAAATAGGAAGCTTAAGCTCATTTGTTTGGATTTTGAAATCCTACACTTTGAGAGAGAGAGAGAGAGAGAGTTGGATGGGGGGAAGAAGAGAAAAGGAAGAAAAAGCTTGCTCGTGAGCAAACTTTGTCCGACGGCGTAAGGAGATTAAAAGGAGAAAGGTAATCCAAACCTAGTCTCAGTATAAATTTTCTTTAAGTTTTTATGTTTAAAAACATAGCTTACTGAGAATAAGGAGTAAAGGATGTTAGAAATGATTTCATATGGTTGAAATCATAAGAAAATGAAGAAATAAGAAATAAGAAATTTAGTTTATAAATTTCTTAAGGAAGTATAAGATTCGTAAGGATTTTGAGCGATCCAAATGAATCTTATGAATGAGTAGGTGAAATAAGTAAAGAATGGTATTCTATAACATCAAATTCCAAGAAAAAGTAAAATTGTAATCCAAATATCGATTAAAAACGAAGAACACGAAGAACACACGAAGAACACGCGAAGAACACGAAGAACGTTGTTGATGGACAAGTTTAAAACCATCGTACTATAATTGTTGTTGATGGACAAGTTTAAAACCATCGCGTATAAGTTAGATACTTATTGCTTGGTTAGGAACGGTAGAAACGTTCATGAAGAACGGATTAAAACGGAGCTATAACGAAGTTATGGCAAAATTTTCGTAAAAGACGAACGAAAATTATAAAGTTAGTAAATGAACCCGTACATGTAGGGTTTCATAAGAATGTAAGAGAACATATAAAACGTGATTCGTGGACTCAAGAATGAACGAGTTCCGAGTTCGGATGACCGAATTACAGACGAACGAACGCAGAACGTTAAAAACGTAAAAAGCGAATAAAGAGTGAAGATTAAGCCAATCAAAAGGCATGATAACGGATTCGAACAAAGTTTTGTCCATGGCAAAGCCAATCAAGATTAAGGCCAATCTAATGGTATGTAAAGATAAGGAAGAAAATGGCTTTGGGAACGACCTCGCTCCGAAAGTTATAACGAAGAAGTTATGAGATTTTTGAAAGTAAGCGTCTCAAAATGAACCAAAGACTTAGAAAAAAAAATTTTTAAGAAGAGGGCTTGGCGTGCGCGCCACCATCCATGCCTAGAAAGGTGGTGGCACTGCAAAGACTAGACCGAAAGAGCCGAACATCGCTAACTCACACTCACAAATGCGAGTCTTAGTGAAGAGAGAGTGCGCGCCATGCAAGGGTAAGAAAAAAAAGCTAGAGTAATGAGATTTTAACCGCTCAATTTCAGCTCTTGGGGGAAGTGTAAGGAAAGATAAAGAACATAATGTTCAACTAATGTAACACTTAATCAAGTGTATTAAACCTTTGATGAAGGTCTAACGAAAAGATTAAACGAGATTAAAGGATACAGAATGTAGGCGTGGGTTACGGAACCTATATCCGGGGACCGTAGTAGCGATAAATGAACATGAGGGATTGCTATGATGGTGATTCCTTAGACGTTGATTATCAAGGGTAATGAATAGCATTTCAATGTTATGTCATGATGATGAGAGATGAATGTAAAGCGTTCAGACGCGGTGAATGCAACGTTGTTACGATGAGCGATCGGTCTTAGCATACAACGAATCGTATGGCTTCGATATTAAAAAAGAATAATGAACATGGGGTTCAGGTGACACGTAATGAATGAAAGTGATTAAAATCTTGGATGAAGGTTGAATAGAATTAAGAGGGAAGTAACATAAATGTTGAATACGTAAACAATCCTAGTGAATCGTATTCGCGTTGGACGAACGTTCTAAGTATACCCTGGTTGTATGACTTAGACATTGATGAATGTAGTGAGTAGGATATGAATTATCAAGAATGCCGTAGTGAACGGTAATAAGAGTATAGAAGCCGAGTTAATGTTTATAACTTGGATGACGTTCCGAGTCGAATGAACAACGTTGTAAGATAAGAATAAGGTAACATAAAATGCTTAGCGCTATAAATGCGTAGAATGAATATTGAATGATCGTCTTGAGTATACAAATGACTGTATGACTTGGACGATAAAGAATGAGTCTTGAGGTATGGTAATTACTTGCCAGAAAGCCATAAGGAATAAGAAATTGACTTAACGAACATTATAGTTTAATAGTTCGGATAAGTTAAGATGAGTTTAGGTTGTAGTACAATCGTAAACTTTGATGGTTGACATATGGGAGCTGGGCTAAACAATTCCTTCAGAGAGTGAAGGTATATACGAAACTGGCAACCGATCTAACTCACTTGTGATGGCAAGAGATGAGACGAACTTGTTTGTTGGTTGTTTGTGGGAAACCACTCAGAGTACCATATGGACTACTAGCAGAGACACGATGTGTGCTGAGTCCTAGAGAAGTTCTAAGAAGAAGATAAGAATGAAAATCATCAAAGATGATGAATGTTTTGAGTAAGACATCTCCGTATGTCATGAAGCCGTAAATCGGTAATGAAAGTTAGTCGCGTAAAATTATATTGTAAGAATGCGAACCTTAAGAAGTAAAGTTAAGTAAACTAATGTGTAAGTCATGTATATGACTAATTGGTGTATGTGTTATTTCCTTATGTGTTATAGGGATTGGAATGAATAGTTCAACATAAGCTGTAGCTATGCATAAGGCAAGTTTCTTAACTTCATTCATATTTTAAATGAATGCTAGTTTCTAAAACTTCTCAGATGTTGAACTTGAGAA
This sequence comes from Panax quinquefolius, assembly GCA_020205615.1. Classification (NCBI taxonomy): domain Eukaryota; kingdom Viridiplantae; phylum Streptophyta; class Magnoliopsida; order Apiales; family Araliaceae; genus Panax; species Panax quinquefolius. Next base: position 116,691,237 of record CM035155.1, read on the forward strand.
GTTATGTCTATGTGCAAATGTATGATATTTGTACAATATGTTAGAACGTATGAGGCCTTGTGCCACAATGTGAACACTTCGGTGTTTTTATGATATGAACTGTTCTGTGATTGAACTGTTCAATATGAGCATGTTCTGTTTATACATGAACCGTTATTGTTAAGTCTGGCTATTGATTCTAGCCAGACGGAATGTGTATGAAAGAGAGTAGAGAATGAAAGTATTTCAAAGTGAATGTGACTAATGTTTTAAAGTGATAGGAATCGAGATTATTCCTATTGTTCAAGCTGCTTCATAACCTTTGTTCGGTTATCGAAGTTCCAAAGGAATGTTAAACTCTTGAAGTTGTTTGTTCAACTGCTATGACTTGCTGGGCAATTGAATGCTCACACTTGCTTTAAATGAAAAATATTTTCAGCGAACGATGTTAGAAGAACATAAGGATCCCATATAGATCAAGCTGACGGTATCCAGATGAAGTGTCATTCAAAATATGAATGAGCGAAAAGATCAAGTGAAGATTTGTAATGTATAAAGATGAAAATTAAACTATAGACTAGTTTAATGAATTGTTATGTATCCTTGTATCCTTTGTAAGTGGCGGATAAAAGTCACTCTTTTAAACACGAATTTAGAAAGGAATAATGTAATTATCATTATTTGTAATGAGGCGTTAAGGTTATAAGGTTTATAACTGATGATGAGTTTTGTTTTATTAATATTATTAATGTAATAAAATGTTATATATAAAACAAAATATATAAAGTTATTTGTTTATTAGACCATGCGTTACGCATGACGGTTTCGTTATTTATTATTTTGTTGGAACATCCCATGCGTGCGTGCTTACGCATGACCGGTTTCTTTGTTTATTATTACATTCAATATCCTGCCCGTGCGTGCGTTCTGGCATGACCAGTTCCATTATTTATTATTCTGTTGGAATATCCTCGTACGTGCATTTACATGCGACCGGGTTCCATTATTTATTATTACTCGCTGAACAACTTTATGCATGCGGCTCATCGCATGCCCGGTGTTTTCTTTTGTTATTCCATTCTTTATTATACTCGGTTGGTTAAAGTTTTGGCTTTTATACTCCATGAAATTAGTGGAATATCGTTGATATTTAAGCTTCATCCAAATCTTTTTATGGAAATATTCTTCCGAGCATTCTTGAGTTTTACCCCACAAAGCGATGATCATGTTGATAATTTGGGCGTTATTGGTTCCTCGGATAAATTAATTCTTGAACTTGTTTTATTGAATTAGTATATCATTGTCATCATCCTCATGTTTATATTATGTTGAAAGTCATCCGTGGCACATGGTGCATAGATGGACTTGGTATGATTATGACGTGGATTATTCGGTATAATCATGACCATAATATTACAAATGATGTGGCAAAAGTCCTCATTGGCCCGTAGTGCATTGATGGACAGTTGTTGGCATGATCATGACCATTGATGAATACACGAATATCCTTGGCCGTAGTGCATGGATAATTTATGGTTGTGATACTAATGAATATCCTTGGTCAGTAGTGGTGGATGATGTGGATTATTTATTAAAAATCGAGTCTCGGCGATAAAAGTGATGGAAAACCTTTTTAAATCATAAAAGATAGTAGATTTTATTCTCTACTTGACTCATTTAATGGATTGCTTGTTCTGCTGCAGTTAAACTTGATGTCTATTGTATTTTATCAATCTAAAATTGTTGAAGGCTAATGATAATTTATTTTGCATTATCTTAGTCATAATATTTCTTACTGGGCTAGTTGAGCTCACCCTTTTACTTTCATTGTTCTCTTCAGGAAATGAGAACGCAGCAGGGACTAGTCGGGGAATGGAGTGATGGTTCAGACGATAACATTAGTAGTCCTCACTATTCTATGAAATAGTGTGTTAATAAATGTATTGAGGACTTATTTTGAGTTTTAATACTGTCTAGAAGACAATATTTGTATTAAAACTCACAGCTCATGTTGTATATTTAAGATTGTATTTTTATTCTGTAACATGTATTTGGCGACTTAGAATAGGTGATGTATACCTATTTTGGTTGCATCACAGTTGGTATCAAAGCTTAGGGATAGGATCCCTGGCTAAGATGTGAGACAAGAACTAGGAGGGGAGAGACGGGGAATTCCTTCGCTAGTATGACCTACCTAAGTTTATTTGGTGTTTAATTGGTCGGTCAGAGTATAGGGATAATATGTGATATGTTAATTAACCCTTGTTTTGTGGCAGTATTTGAAAATGACATCTGAGAATGTTGAGAACATCAATGGAGCACAGGAGATCGTTGAGTCTCCACAGATCAATAATCAGGATAATGTGCATCAGGAAGGCGACAATCCTCAGGCAAACAACAACACGGACCAAATGATGAATGATGGAATGTTCAGAGGCTTTATGCAATTCATGCAACATCAGGCAAGAGCGGCTCATCCAAAATGCAGGTGGAACACCGGCAACTCTCTGACCAAAATCATCGCTAAGCGAGCTTCAAGGAACTGGGACCACCGGAGTTTTTTGGAGAGCCAAAACCACTTAAGGTGGAGACATGGATAAAGCAGATCAACAAGATATTTGATGTCTTGGGATGCTCCGAGGAGCAAAAGGTTCCCTTTTCCACCTTCATGTTGCGGGCAGAGGCAGATTACTGGTGGGAATCTGTAAAGCGTACTCAACCTGCCGCACTGAAGATGTCTTGGGATAAATTCCAAGGACTGTTTAATGACAAGTACTTTCCCAAAAGTATTCGTCACATGAAAGAGGTAGAGTTCATCAAGTTGGAGAAAAACAACATGACCGTGTCACAGTACGAAGCCAAGTTTGCTGAGTTCTCCCGGTTTGCTTCTCATTTGGTTGATAATGAGGAGAGAATGACGCGAATATTTCTAAGAGGTTTGAAACCCGAGATACGTCAATATCTTATCTCTTATAAACTGTGTTTGTATTCAGATGTTGTTAATAGGGCTCAGTTATTGAAGCGCGATAATGAGTCAACCCAACCAAAAGAGAGCAGCCGACAAAATGATAATACCAGTGATAACAGTCATCAAAGCGGTGACAATAAGCGTGGAGGGAATCAACATGATAGAAATGGTAACCACTTCAGTGGTAATCATGGCCAAAACAATAAGAATGGACATTTCAAGAAGAGGAGATTCACTAATAATGGAAAGACGTCAGCATCAGCACCTGTCGTTAAGGAAGGAAAACGACCACCTATCATATGCTTCAAATATGGAGGAGAGGGACACATCGGTCCAAACTGCGCGATGCCATCCAAAGCATGTTATAATTGTGGAAGAGAAGGTCACCTGGCCCAATTTTGTCATGCACCGAAGACAAGTCCAGCTGGGATGGAGACATCAAAGGCCGTCCCAGACAAGATAAAACTGGTAGTTCAAGGGAGAGCGTTTGTCGTGACCTCCCAGAAAGCAAGAAACCCGAACAAGGTCATCACGGGTAAGCTTATCATAAACTCTAACGAAGTATATACATTATTTGATACCGGTTCTACCCATTCTTTTATTTCTCCTACTTGGGCTCAATGTTTAAATTTGACTCCGGAGAAATTGGACTTTGACTTATCTGCTGAAACTCCATTGGGAGAAACTTTCGTTACATCCACTGTTTACAAGTCTTGTTTGGTTCAAATCGGTACCCTCACATTACCTGTCGATCTTATTTCATTGAAAATACTTGCATTTGACGTAATTCTAGGGATTGATTGGTTAACTACTCATCATGCAAAAATTGATTGTTTTTGTAAGGTTGTTAGCTTTCATATTCCTAACCAACTTATTATGCAAATTCAAGCAACCAAACCATTAAAATTAATCGCTGTCATCTCAAGCCATAAAGCTATTCGTTTATTGAAAAACGGATGTCAAGCTTTCTTAGCTCATGTCACATATTTAAACAAAAATACGTTTGTTGTGAATGATATCTCTATTGTTAATAAATTTCCTAACGTATTCCCTGAAGAACTTCTTGGCCTACCCCCAGAGCGTGAAATTGAATTTTGTATCGACCTTGAACCAGGTACAAAATCTATTTCCAAAGCCCCATATCGAATGGCTCCTATTGAACTTCAGGAGTTAAAGACCCAACTGCAGGAATTGTTAGACATCGGTTTCATTCGTCCTAGTACGTCTCCTTGAGGTGCTCCTGTTCTATTCATGAAAAAGAAAGATGGGAGTATGCGACTTTGTATTGATTATTGGGAGTTAAATCATGTCACCATCAAAAATAGGTACCCATTGCCACGTATTGATGACCTGTTTGACCAGTTACAAGGAGCCAAATTCTTTTCAAAGATTGATATTCGTTCTGAATATCACAAATTGAAGATTAGAACCGATGACATTCCAAAGACGACTTTCAAAACTCGTTACGGGCATTATGAATTCCTAGTCATGTCTTTTGGATTGACTAATGCTTCTGCTGCTTTCATGGATATGATGAACCGAGTATTCAAGGAATATTTGGATCACTTTGTGGTCGTCTTTATTGATGACATCCTTATTTATTCCAAAAGCCGTGAAGATCATGAGCAACACTTGAGGCTGATACTCCAAAAGCTTCGTGAATATAAACTTTATGCTAAGTTGAAGAAATGCGAGTTCTGGCTTGAGGAAGTAGCATTCCTTGGGCACGTAGTATCAAGTCATAGAATATCCGCTGACCCAAAGAAAGATTGAAGCTATTCAAAGCTAGGAGCAACCTAAATCAAGAATCGAAGTACGTAGCTTTCGCTTTAGTTGGTTATTATTGAGATTCGTAGAAGGGTTTTCTCGAATCGCTACTCCATTAACTCACCGACTTTGGAAGATACAAAATTCGGTTGGAACGAGGAATGTGAGAAGAGTTTTCAAGAACTCAAGAGAGACTCATTTCAAAGACTGCTCGACAATACCATCTAGCTCGGAGGGATTTGTCATCCACGGTGATGTTTCGGGCAAAGGGTTAGGATGTGTTCTTATGCAACATGGGAAAGTCATAGCCTATGCCTCTCGATAACTCAAAGAATATGAGAGGAATTATCCTACTCATGATCTAGAGTTGGCAGCTGTTGTTTTCGCACTTAAAATTTAGAGGCATTACTTGTATGGGGAGAAAGTGGAGATCTTTATGGGTCATAAAAGCCTCAAATGTTTCTTCACTCAAAAGGAACTCTACATGCGACAATGACGTTGGCTTGAATTATTGAAAGATTATGATCATACCATCCAATACCATCCTGGAAAAGCGAACGTGGTAGCTGACGCGTTGAGTAGAAGATCGTATGCGTTTACGAGTGCGAATATACGAATCCACGTGAAGATAACGAATATACGAGTAGAATCGACTTTAATCGATAAAGTTAAAACCGTTCAAGCTAAATACTCAGAGCCAATGAATGTGAAAAGAAGGTTCAAGAGGGCATTATTCTAGAAGCAAGAATCGATGAAGAGAGGAAATCTCAACCCTCAATTTTATTGTCCCATTTGAAATCCTTGATCGAGTAGGAACTGTGGCCTATAGACTCATTTTACCGCCAAGTATGTCGCGTGTTCATAACGTTTTTCACGTATCAATGTTACAAAAATATGTGGATGACCCGAACCACGTTATTACTAGATGAGATAGCAGAAGATTTAATATATGAGGAGATACGTGTTAATATCTTGGATAAGAAGGATCATATTCAACACTCAAAGGTTATACCTCAAGAGTTAGAATCTGAAATAAAGTCAAGGTATCCTCATCTCTTTAGCATACCAGGTACATACGTAAATTTCGAGGGCGAAATTTCATAAGGAGGAGAGATTGTGAGACCCCAAATTTTACGAATAAAGATTTAAATTTCTCGAAATATTTTTTTTAATGTTATGGTATAGATTTGTTATAATGTTATAGTTGTGGGTAATATTTATAAATTTTACAAAGTATGCAAGTTGTTATATTATATTCGATTGGTTGGGAAGTATTCTTTGTGTCGGGGAATATTAAATGCACGACGCAAGACATTCATCGGGACCCTACAACGGAATTATTATTTAATGAGAAAACGATAAAAATATTTTTATAAAAATAACGACGAAAGTTTTACCGTTATCTTGTTGAACTACTTGGTAGTAAAGTACAAGAATATGTCTGGCGTGGTTGCATAGTAGCACACCAGATTGATTATTGATGCTTACGTGAGAAGTCACTCGCGGTTTTGTTCAATTATTGCTACAAATAATTGTTGCATAGTATCTCACGTTATTTGATTCAATTATTGTCGATATTTTATATATTATTAAATCAATAATTGAGATGACGGTTATTAATATTATTATTTGCAATATTAATGATGTCTAGAAGTTTTGCTAAGGAGAGGTTTGTCACCTAATCACGGCTACCAATAGGGAGAAATCCTTATTGGAAAGCCCGCTTTTCCTGAAATGACTGATCGATTAATAGTGTGAATTATAATAATGATAATGAGTTTTGTTTTTTAGTATTATTAATGTAATAAAATGTAAAAGCTTTTTATATAAAAATGTAATACTTTTATAAAGTTATTTGTTTGATTAGATTTTAAATAAAATATATATATATATATATATATATATATATTTTTTATAGCATATTATCCTTTCTATTTTCCTATAAATAGGATGCTTAGTTAGAATTAAAAACCACTCCAGAAGTTCAGAGAATTCTTCTTCTATAATCTTGAGCGTATTTCTTTAGAGTTTAAGAAAGCTTTGAGCGTAGTGCAAGTTTTTTTCGAGTATATCCTCGCCCTACCAGTCGGAATACTCTTCTTTCAAAGGTAAGGGATATTATTTATTGTACTCATAAGGGGTATTATTTCTTTCTTTCGTCTTCATGAAGAGAACTTCTGTTATTCCATTCTTTATTATTATGTTGGAATAACCTATCTATGCGAAGTACCGCATACATGGTGAAATTCTTCTGTTATTCCATTTTTATTATTATGTTGGAATAACCTGTCTATCCGAAGTACCGCATACATGGTGAAATTCTTCTGTTATTCCATTCTTTATTATTCTGTTGGAATATCCTATCTGTGCGTTACGAATGACCTGGTTCCGTTATTTAATATTTTGTTGGAACATCCTGTCTGTGCGTTACGCATGACTTGGTTCCATTATTTATTATTCTGTTGGAACATTTTGTCTGTGCGTTTACGCATGACCTGGTTCCATTTATTATTCTGTTGGAATATCCTGTCTATGCGTTTACGCATAAGCTGGTTCCATTATTTATTATTCTATTAAAATATCCTGTTTGTGCGTTTACGCATGACCTGGTTCCATTATTTATTATTCTGTTGGAATAACCTGTCTGTGCGGTCTATCACATGCCTGGTGATTTGTGACGCCCCCAAAATAGGTATACATCACCCATTCTGAGTTGTCAATACATGGTACAGAAACAACTACAACTTTATTATTACAACAGTAAAACTGTGAGTTTAAATACAAATATTATCTTCTAGACAATATCTATACTCAAATAAATCCTCATCACATTTATTGATACATTATTTTTCAAAATGGTGAGGACTACTAAACAATCCTTTCTAAAACCTTCATTCCATACCAGACTAGTACTCGCTTATATTCTCGCCTCCCGAGAAGAATGGAACAAAAGGAAAAGGGTGAGCTCAACTAGCTCAAGAAAAGAATATTATGACTAAGATAATATACAACAAATTATCGTTAGTCTTCAACAGAAAAAATTTAATAGAATACAATAGACAACAAATTTTAAATCAATATTCGCAATGAAATAATAATTCATTAGAAGAGTTAAGTAGAGAATGCAAACTACTATCTTCTATGTATGAATTTAAAAGTTCATCGCTCTATCTTTTATCCCCGTAACATCAATCCATAAACATCTGAATCAAATATTCATCTTTGCACTACAAAGCCAAAGATATTCATCGATTGGTCATGTTCATTTAAACACTGCTCATCTTTGCACATACAGCCAAAGATATTCTTCAAATCATTCATCTTTGCACTACAGTGCCAAAGATATTCAATAATATCATCATTTAAGACCGAGGATGATGAAAATATTTTAAAGAAACGAATCCAAAGAAACAAAATGACAAGGATTAAGGATTAAGGATTCAGTACTTTGTTTTATCCATGTTCAAAAATACCTCAAAAATAATCATAGTGGTGTAAAATTCAAGAATGATCAAAACATGGATACAATCAAAGCTAGTATCCGCATAGATATTTTGACGAAAAGAAGAAATTTTATTTTTCGATGAATAGTGCCGATATCGTGAATAGTCTCAGATATCGTGAATAGTCTTAGATATCGTGAATAGTAAATCAAGACACCAAAAGATAGAAATTCCACAAAAAAACATTTTCACGCTTCATGAATAGTACTCGTGAATAGTAACTCATGAATAGTAACTCATGAATAGTAACTCGTGAATAGTAACTCATGAATAGTAACCCCGACATGAAAAAGTTCCAAATTTGATAAAAAGTTCCAACCAATATTTCAGCATAATGATATTGAAGAAATAATATCATTTGAGAAGAAAATAACATCCCTTACCTCAAAGAATCGAGATTTCGGAGGAAAGGCTCAAGTGATCTTTGAATGAAACTTGTAATTGAATAAAGAACTCTCAAAGTATCTAAATACTCACAAAATACGCTCAATAATATAGAGAGAAAGAGAAAACTTTGTTTCTGGTGTGATTTTCAATTTTAACTTAGCCCTCTATTTATAAGAAAATGTTAGCCCGCCGAAGCAGACTTGACCTGTTACCTGATGGCTTTACCTGCTACTATTGCCATCCACCATATTTGAAATAAAATTCAGCACATTTTTTTTCACTAACCACAAGTGGGGCCCACTCAATTCTAGAATTTTCCACCAAAATCAATTATAACCCTACTTTCCTAATCAAACACCTCTTAAAATTTATAACAAATCATTCGCTCATTTTAATTCGCTTCAAAATTTGTAGACATATACTCAACTTATATATGTATAACATATCCAAAAATCGCAACGATCCAATTCTCCGATTAAAAATTATAACTCACGCAATATATCGTAAAAATAATGATTTTATTTTTAATATCTCCATTCCGACAAAAATACCGATAAAACACCTCAACATTAAATCCTTCAATTATAACCACATATAATAAATAAATCCATCATTTATATCCATATCAAATAAATATTTTTTATCATATAAATCAATAATTAATTATTCCCAAATAATATTACGTAATCACAATTATAACAACCAGTGCCCCTCAGAAAGAGGGGCTTTCAATAAGGATCTCTCCTTCTCAAGCCGCAATTAGGTGACCAAACCTCTCCTTAGATGTAACTTTCTGAACATTGCCAATAATGTTATCTAATAATATTATTCAAATAATATGAATTATTGATCCGATAATGGGAAATATCGTGCAAAGACAATTATTGAAGCAAAGAATAATATAAAATACCAACGCAACAATTATTGAATCAATAAAATAAAATATTTGAATAAGAATTATCGTAAATAATTATTGAGTAGTGCCTTCTTACGTAAGGATCAATAATTGATGCAATACCGCAGTACTCTTTCAACAACGCGTATTAGTGTGTTTTAACCACCGGTATTCCAACAAAGATAATTGTGAATAATTACGCCGTTATTTTTAAACAACTTATATTTGTCGCTTTCCTCATCCAATCGCTTTCAGTTATGGGGCCCACACATGGTCATACCACGTCGCATTTAATATTCCCCGACAAAGCATTTAATATTCCACGACCAAACGAATATTCCCCGACAATAATGAATATTTTATAACCACTTGCTTATTTTGAAATATTTATGTATTTAACCCTTAACTATCCACATTAATCAAATCAACCTTTACTATTTCAAAATAATAAATAAAAGAAATTCCTTTTATTTAAAAAAAATTCGGGGTCTTACAACCTCCCTCCTTATGAAATTTCATCCTCGAAATTGGCGACGCACAGTGTTTCAAAAGGTGAGGATACCTCGCTTTCATTTCCGCTTCCAATTCCCGGTCATTTCTCTATAAAGCATGATTCCTCCACAAAACTTTAACTTGTGGTATGACCTTTCTTGCGTAGGGACATGCTCCTTCCTATCCAAAATCTTGACAGTACCTCCTCATATGTTAAGTCTTCTGCTATCTCGTCCTGGTTCTAACTCAATAACGTGGTTCGGGTCTTTCACATATTTACGAAAGTACGATATGTGAAACACATTATGAACACGAGACATACTTTGAGGTAACGCAAGTCTATAGGCTACATTTCTACTCGGTCAAGAATTTGAAATGGACCAATAAATCATGGATTGAGTTTTCTCTCTTCCCAAATCTTGTAACTCCTTCCATGGAGCAACTCGCAACAATACATGATCCCCTACATTAAATTCCACGTCCTTTCGATGAAGATCCGCATAACTCTTTTGTCGATCTTGTCTTTGTTTATATCGTTGTCGAATCATTTGGATCTTTTCGTAGAGTCATATACGTACTAACTCGGGTCCCAACAATGTTGCTTCACCCACCTCATCCCAACATATTGAGAACGACATTTTCGTCCCATATAATGCTTCAAATGGAGCCACACCTATACTTGCTCGATAACTGTTGTTGTAAGAGAATTCCACCAATGGTAAATACTTATCCCAACCGCCTTGAAGTCTAGGACACGTAGTCTTAATAAATCTTCAAGAGTTTGAATAGTCCTCTCTCGATTGTCCGTCTGCTTTGGGGATGGTATGCTTTAACTAAATCGCAAACTGTGCTCCATAGCTTTTTGCAAGCTAACCCAAAATCTTGAAGTGAATCTTGGGTCACGATCCAAACTATGGATACAGTCATGCCCATGCAACCTCACAATCTCATTTACGTACATACTAGCAAGACGTTCAAGGGAATAAGTCTCCCGTATCGGCAAGAAATGAGCAGATTTGGTTAATCTATCAACAATAACCCAAATAGCATTGATGCCTTGAGAAACCGTAGGAAGACCCGTAACGAAATCCATGGTAATGTGTTCCCACTTCCATTCCGGAATCTCAAGTGGTTGCAACGGACCCTTAGGTACTAGATGCTCCGCCTTTACACGTTGACAAGTTAAACACATTGAGATAAACTTTGCAATCTCTCTCTTCATATTGTTCCACCAAAATGTATGTCAAAGATCACGATACATTTTAGTACTTCCAGGATGGATTTCAAATGGTGTATTGTGTGCCTCCATCATAATCTTGTACTTTAAATCGTAGTCGTTAGGAACACAAAGTCTAGAGTGGACTCAAGTATTCATTCTTCATCAATTCTCGCTCCTAATAGCTCCTTCTTGTACTTTCTTCTTCATACGACATATCCCTCCGGATGGGTGGCTTGAGCAACCTTAACTTTTTCTATTAAAGTTGGCTCTATCGTATACTTGACATCATCGCACTTCGTCCTCGCATATGATCTTCTACTCAACGCCGTCACTACCACGCTCGCTCTTTCCAGGATGGTATTGAATAGTGTGGTCGTAGTCTTTCAATAGCTCGAGCCAACGTCATTGCCGCGATGTTGAGTTCTTTTTGAGTGAAGAAATATTTAAGGCTTTTATGGTCCGAATATATCTCCACTTTCTCCCCATATAGATAGTGCCTCCATATCTTTAAGCGCGAAAACGATCGCCGCTAACTCTAGATCATGAGTAGGATAATTCCTCTCATACTCTTTAAGTTGTCATGAGGCATAGGCTATGACTTTCCCACGCTTGCATGAGAACACATCCTAACCCTTTGCCTCAAGCATCGTCAGAGATAACAAATCCATCCGAACCAGATGGTATTGTTAGAACAGTCCAAATAAGTCTCCTCTTAAGCTCTTGGAAACTTTTCTCGCATTCTTCGCCCAAACGAATTTTGTATCCTTCCGAAGTTAGTTGAAGTTAATGGAGTAGCGATTCGAGAAAACCCTTCCACGAATCTCCGATAATAACCAAATAAGCCCAAAAGCTACGTGACTTGATCACCGACTTCGTTGCTCTAACTTTGTATTGCTTCAATCTTCGCGGATCAACAGATACTCCATGTTTTGACACCATGCCCAAGAAATGCTACTTCCTCGCCGTAACTCGCATTTCTTCAATTTGGCATATAGTTGGTTTTCACGAAGCCTTTGAGTACCAAATTTCAAATGGTACTCATGATCTTCACGACTTTTGGAATATATAAGGATGTCATCAATAAAGACAACAACGAATCGATCCAAATATTCCTTGAATACTCGGTTCATCATATCCATGAAAGCCGCAGGAGCATTAGTTAGTCCGAAAGACATGACTAAGAATTCATAATGCCCATACCGAAGTTCAAGGCGCTTTGGAATATCCTCGCTTTTAATCTTCACCGATGATATCCGTAATCGAAGATCGATTTTTGAAAAGAATTGTGCCCTTGCAATCGGTTAAACAAGTCATCAATACGAGGTAGAGGATACCTATTCTTGATGGTGACATGGTTCAATTTTTGATAGTCAATACAAAGTCGCATACTCCCGCCTTTCTTCTTTACGAATAAAACAGAGCACCCCAAGGAGATGTACTAGACGAATGAAACCGATGTCCAACAATTCCTCGTAGTTGGACCTTTAACTCTGAAGTTCAATAGGAGCCATTCGATATGGGGTTTTAGAAATGGGCTTTGTACGAGTGTTCAAGATCAATAAAGAATTCAACTTCACGCTCGGGGTGAGCCGGGAAGTTCTTCTGAAATACGTCGGAAAGTCAATAACAACAGAATATTATTCAAATTTGACGTGTCTTTATTCAAATCCATAACATGGGCTAAGAAAGCTTGACATCCGTTTTTCAATAAATGAATAGCTTTATGATTAGATATGATAGTGATTGATTTTAATGGTTTAGTTGCTTGAATTGCATAACAGTTGGTTAGAATATGAAAACTAACAACCTTACGAAAACAATCAATTTTGGCATGATGAGTAGTTAAACAATCAATTCCTAAAATCACATCAAAAGCAAGTATCTTTAAAGAGATAAGGTCAATGTAAGGTAATGGTGCCAACTTGAATCAAACAAGATTTATAAACAAAGGATGTGATGAAAGTTTCTCCTAACGGAGTTTCCACAGATAGATCAAAGTCTAATTTCTCCTGAGTCAAGTTTAAACGTTGAGCACATGCAGGAGAGATAAATGAATGGGTAGCACCGGTATCAAGTAAGGTATAAACTTCGCAAGAATTTATAAATAGCTTACCCGTGATCACCTCATTTGGGTTCCTCGCATTATGACCAATCACAACAAACGCGCTCTTCCGGAATCGTTGACTTTGACTTTTCTCGGGACGATCTTTTGAGTCACCGTCCTCACGAACTAGGTTTCGCCATCGTCACAATCTCGGCGATATATGTCCTTCCTTTCCACAACTATAGCATACCTTGAACTGTTAGGGCGCTTTGGATCGATATGTCCCTCTTTTCCGCATTCAGTAGCATATATGGTGGTGGTCGCTTCTCCTCCCTAGAACCGATTCTTCACTTGTACCGCTGTCTTCACATAGTCGTTGTTAAATCTCCTCTTTTAAAATCTCCTCCCACTCACTTCTTCATTTTCATGACCATGATTACCACCAGAGTGGTAACCATTTTTGTCCGTCTGCTTTTTTTTTCCGCAGTTATCATTATTCTGCTGATCGCTATCTCGACGATCCTCGTTATGGTCCTCAATTGACCGTACTCGTTATCTCGCTTAAATAATTGAGCCTCATTTAACATCTCGAATAAAGAGAAAGTTTATGAGAAATGAGATATCGACGTATGCCGGTTTCAAACCTCTAAGAAACATCCGCCATAATCGCTCCTCATTCTCCACCAAATGAGGTGCAAACTGGATAACTCTGCAAACTTTGCCTCGTCATCGAGACACCGCCATGTTGTTTTGCTCTAATCGATGAACTCCACTTCCTTCATATATATTTAACACTTTCGTGAAAGTATTTGTCATTAAATAGTCTCTGAAACGCCTCCCAAGACATCTTTGAAGTACCGGATGGGTACGCTTCACGAATCCCACCATGTAGTCTGCCTTTCCACGGAACATAAAGGTGGCGAATGGAACCTTCGTTCCTCGTGCATCCCAAGACATCGAATATCTTGGTAATTTGTTTGACCCATGTTTCCACCATGATCGGATCCGCTTTCCCTTAAATTTCGTGGTCCCAACTCTTTGAATCGCTTGCCGTGACGACCCCGTGAATTGCTATCATTTCTCCTCAGATTTTGAACACGAGTCTCCTCGTCTGATTTTGCATGAATCGCAAAAATCTTCTAAACATCCCCTCGCTCATCATCTCGCTTCAATGGTGTTGTTCACGGGAGGAACATTGCCACCACTGCACGCTCTCCTCTCGTTGAGAGTACAAAGCCTCTCACGGTCTCATTTCCATTGTTAATATTCTCAATCGACATTCTCAAATCATCGCCATAAAACAAAGGTTAATTAAGGAAATCAATATATCACATAATATCCCTATATATTGACCAACTAACAAATAAGCTTAGGTAAGACACACTAGCGAAGGATTTACTCTGCCTCCCTCCTAGTTCTATTCCCCGATCTCCGCCAGAGATCATATCCCCTAAGCTCGATACCAACCGTGACGCCCCCAAAATAGGTATACATCACCCATTCCGAGTTGTCAATACATGGTACGTAAACAACTACAACTTTATTATTACAACAAGAAACGTGAGTTTAAATACAAATATTATCTTCTAGATAATATCTATACTCAAATAAATCCTCATCACATTTATTGATACATTATTTTACAAAAATGGTGAGGACTACTAAACAATCCTTTCTAAAACCTTCATTCCATACCCCACTTAAATTCTCGCTATATTCTCGCCTCCCCGAGAAGAATGGAACAAAAAGGAAAAGGGTGAGCTCAACTAGCTCAAGAAAGAATATTATGACTAAGATAATATACAACAAATTATCGTTAGTCTTCAACAGGAAAAATTTAATAGAATACTGATAGACAACAAATTTTAAATCAATATTCGCAGGGGAAATATCTTCTATGTATGAATTTAAAAGTTCATCGCTCATCTTTTATCCCCGTAACATCAATCCATAAACATCTGAATCAAATATTCATCTTTGCACTACAGCCAAAGATATTCATCGATTAGTCATGTTCATTTAAACACTGCTCATCTTTGCACTACAAAAGAAAGATATTCTTCAGAAATCATTCATCTTTCACTACACGGGCAAAGATATTCAATAATATCATCATTTAAGACCGAGGATGATGAAAAATATTTTTGAAGAAACGAATCCAAAGAAACAAAATGACAAGGATTAAGGATTAAGGATTCATACTTTGTTTTATCCATGTTCAAAAATACCTCAAAATAATCATAGTGGTGTAAAATTCAAGAATGATCAAAACATGGATACAATCAAAGCTAGTATCCGTAATAGATATTTTGGACGAAAAGAAGAAATTTTATTTTTCATTTAATAGTGTCGATATCGTGAATAGTGCCAGATACGTGAATGGTAACTCCGACACCAAAAAGATAGAAATTCCAAAAAAAATATTTTCACGCCTTCATAATAGTACTCGTGAATAAGAACTCGTGAATAAGAACTCATGAATAGTAACTCGTGAATAGTAACTCATGAATAGTAACCCCGACATGAAAAAGTTCCAAATTTGATAAAAAGTTCCAACCAATATTTCAAAGATAATGATATTGAAGAAATAATATCATTTGAGAAGAAAATAACATCCCTTACCTCAAAGAATCAAGATTTCGGAAGGAAAGGCTCAAGTGATCTTTGAATGAAACTTGTATCTAATAAAGAACTCTCAAAGTATCTAAATACTCACAAAATACGCTCAATAATATAGAGAGAGAAAGAGAGAAAACTTTGTTTCTGGTGTGATTTTCAATTTTAACTTAGCCCTCTATTTATAGGAAAATGTTAGCCCGCCGAAGCAGACTTGACCTGCTACCTGATGGCTTTACCTGCTACTATTGCCATCCACCACATTTGAAATAAAATTTAGCACATTTTTTTTCACTAACCACAAGTGGGGCCCACTCAATTCTAGAATTTTCCACCAAAATCAATTATAACCCTACTTTCCGAATCAAACACCTCTTAAAATTTATAACAAATCATTCGTTCATTTTTAACGGTTCAAAATTTGTAGACATATACTCAACTTATATATGTATAACATATCCAAAAATCATAACGATCCAACTACGATTAAAAATTATAACTCACGCAATATATCGTAAAAATAATTGATTTTATTTTAATATCTCCATTCCGACAAAAATACTGATAAAACACCTCAACATTAAATCCTTCAATTATAACCACATATAATAAATAAATCCATCATTTATATCCATATCAAATAAATATTTTCTTATCATATAAATCAATAATTAATTATTCCCAAATAATATTACAAAATCACAATTATGACAACCAGTAGCCCCCAGAAAGAGGGGGCTTTCCAATAAGGATCTTTCCTTACTGGCGCGCAATTAGGTGACCAAACCTCTCCTTAGATAGAACTTTCTAGACATTGCCAATAATGTTATCTAATAATATTATTCAAATAATATGAATTATTGATCCGATAATGGGAAATATCATGCGGTGACAATTATTGAAACAACAATAATATAAAATACCAACGCAAAGAATTATTGAATCAATAAAATAAAATACTAAATAAGAATTATCGTAATAATTATTGAGTAAAGGCCTTCACGCAAGGATCAATAATTAATGCAATACCTGCAAAGCATCTGCTCAACAACGCCAGATTAGTGTGTTTTAACCAACGGTATTCCAACAATGATAATTGGTAACAATTACGCCGTTATTTTTAAACAACTTATATTTGTCATTTTCCTCATCCAATCGCTTTCACATGGGGCCCACACATGGTCATACTGGCATAAATACGAATATTCCCCGACAATTTAATAATATCCACGACCAAACGAATATTCCCGACAATAATGAATATTTTATAACCACTTGCTTATTTTGAAATATTTGCGTATTTAACCCTTAACTATCCACATTAATCAAATCAACCCTTACTATTTCAAAATAATAAATAAAGGAAATTCCTTTTTATTTAAAAAAAAATTCGGGGTCTTACATGATTTCTTTTGTAATTCCATTCTTTATTATACTCAGTTGGTTAAAGTTTTGGCCTTTATACTCCATGAAATTAGTGGAATATCCTTGATATTTGCGCTTTATCCAGTATCTTTTCATGGAAATATTCTTCTGAGCATTCTTGAGTTTTACCCCACAAAGCAGTATCATGTTGATAATTTGGACGTTATTGGTTCCTGGATAAATTAATTCTTGAACTTGTTTTATTGAATTCGTATATCATTGTCATCATCCTCATGTTTATATTATGTTGAAAGTCATCTGTGGCCTGTAGTGCATAGATGGACTTGGTATGATTATAACCAAGGATTATTTGGTATAATCATGATCGTAATATTACAAATGATGTAGTAAAAGTCCTCATTGGCCCGTAGTGCATTGATGGACAGTTGTTGGCATGATCATGACCATTGTTGAATACACGAATATCCTTGGCCGTAGTTCATGGATAATTTGTGGTTGTGATACTAATGAATATCCTTGGTCGTAGTGCAGGGATGATGTGGATTATTTATTAAGCCGAGTCTCAGCGATTAAAGTGATGAAAAACCTTTTTAAATCATAAAAGATAGTAGATTTTATTCTCTACTTGACTCTTTTAATGGATTGCTTGTTTCGCTGTGCTTAAACTTGATGTCTATTATATTTTATCAGTTTAACATTGTTGAAGGCTAATGATAATTTATTTTGCATTATCTTAGTCATAATATTTCTTCTTGGGCTAGTTGAGCTCACCTTTTACTTTCATTGTTCTCTTGTGAAATGAGAACGTAGCGGTGGACTAGTCGGGAACCCGGAGTGACGGTCCGCACGATAAGATTAGTAGTCCTCACTATTCTATGAAATAGTGTGTTAATAAATGTATTGAGGACTTATTTTGAGTTTTAATACGCCTAGAAGACAATATTTGTATTAAAACTCACAGCTCATGTTGTATATTTAAGATTGTATTTGTATTCTGTACCATGTATTTGGCGACTCAGAATAGGTGATGTATACTTATTTTGGGGACGTCACAGTCTAAACTCGTGAATTTCTCTATAACTTCGTTACTTAAAATTTGTTCATGGTTTCAAATGGATTCTTTCCATCATACTAACATCTTAATATACATATTTCATTAACTTATATACATGATAAGTTCTTACTTGTTCTTCGTGAGTTTATAACTTTTATACTTATGATTTCACTTTACATGATTTATCATGCTTTTAGCCTTCTAACAACCATCCTTGCTTCTTCTTATCATACAAACTTCATTAATGTAAACATATGACAAGTTCTTATATGTTATTCATAAGTTCATGGCTTAACTAAGTATGAATCACTTATTCATGGCTTATTAAGGTTTAAGTCCATTGATTAGCCACTTATCACTTCTTAGCATACATGCTCCACTAATCAACACTTCTCTATCAAACTATAGTTGAAGAGATGGAAGAGTAATGGTCTAGGAGTCTTACCCTTGATGATCAAACTTGGTTCTTTTTCTGGGTTTTTGAACTAACAAATTCTAGCTTTTTCACTAGGGTACTATTCACCTGGGATACTATTCACGACAAAAAATTGATACTTTTCTGTCCAAATTATTTTTGATATTTGAATATTATTCTTGAATTTTACTCCACAAAGCAGTTATCATGTTGACAATTTGGATATTTTTTTTAACTCTGGATATATTTAAAGTCTTTAATATTTATCCTTGATTTCGTTTGATTGATGTTTATATCATTGTCATCATCATCATGCTTATATTGTGATAAAAGTCATCTTCGGCCCGTAGTGCATAGATAGATTGTTGATTGGTATGATTATGACCAGGAATTATGTATCAGTATAATGATGACCTATAATGTTACAAATGATGTGGTAAAAGTCCTCATTGGCCCGTAGTGCATTGATGAACAGTTGTTGGTATGATCATGACCATGCGTTCTCTTTGGCCAAGGGTGCAAAGATAAATTATTATTTGGTATGATCATGACCATTGATGATAACACAAATATCTTTGGCCCGTAGTGCATGGATAATTCGTGGATGTGATACTATTGAATATCCTTGGCCCTTAGTGCATGGATAATTCAGTGATGTGGATTATTTATTAAGCTGAATCTCAATGATAAAATTGATGATAAACTTTTAAATCATAGAAGATAGTAGATATCATGCTCTACTTGATTCTTCTAATGGATTGCTTGTTCCACTGCAGTTGTTGTCTATTATATTCTATCAGTTGTTATACTGTTGAAGGCTAACGATAATTTATTCTGCATTATCTTAGTCATAATATTCTTTACTGGGCTAGTTGAGCTCACCCTTTTCTTTTGATGTTCTCTTCAGGAAATGAGAATATAGATGTGACTAGTCAAGGAATGGAGTGACGGTTCGAGATGGTATCTATAGTGGTCCTCACTATTCTATAAATTAGTGAAATAATAATTGTAATGGGGACTTATTTTATGTTTGGATACTGTCTAGAAGGCAATATTCGTGTTAAAATTCTCAGCTTATGTTACACGACAGTTGTATAATTAAGTTTGTATTTGTATTATGTACCATATATTTGGCGACCCAAGATGAGTGATGTATACCTATTTTGGGGGCGTCACAGTTGGTATCAAAGATTAGGGATATGATCCCTAACTGAGAATTGAGACTAGAACTAGGATGGGAGAGACGGGTAAATCCTTCGCTAGTATGACCTACCTAAGCTTATTTGTTATTTAATTAGTCGGTCAGAGTATAGAGATAATACGTGGCATGTCAATTAACCCTTGTTTTGTGGCAGTGTTTGAAAATGACACCTAAAAATGTTGAGACAAACAATGGAGCACATGAGACCATTGAGTCACCGACGATCAATAACCATGATAATGTGCATCAGGAAGGCAATAATCCTCAGGTAAACAACAACACCGACCAAATGATGAACGATGGGATGTTTAGAGGCATTCTGTAATTCATACAACATCAGGCGAGAGAGACTCCTGTTCAAAATGCAGGTGAAAACAATGGGAACTCATGGATGGTCACCGCTAAGCAGTTCAAGGAGCTGGGACCACTGAAGTTTTTGGGAAAGCCAGAACCACTTAAGGTGGCGACATGGATAAAGCATATCACCAAGATATTTGATGTCTTGGGATGCTCCGAGGAGCAAAAGGTTCCATTTTCCACCTTCATGTTGCAAGAATAGACAGATTACTGGTGGGAAATTGTAAGGCGTACTCAACCTGCCGCACTGAAGATGTCTTGGGAGAAGTTCCAAGAACTGTTCAACGACAAGTAGTTTCCCGAAAGTGTTCGTCACATGAAGGAAGTGGAATTCATAAAGCTGGAGCAAAACAATATGACCGTGTTGTAATACGAGGCTAAGTTTACCGAGTTATCACAATTTGTATCCCATTTGGTTGATAATGAGGAGAGAATGATGCGGATGTTTCTAAGAGGTTTGAAACCTAAAATAATTCAATACCTCATTTATCATAAACTTTGCTTGTATTCAGATATTATAAATAGGGCTCAGTGGTAGCAGTCATCGAAGCGGTGACAACAAACGTGAAGGGAATCAACATGCCAGAAATGGTAACCACTTAGGTGGTAATCATGTCTAAGACAATAGAAGTGGAAATTTCAAGAAGAGAAGGTTCAACAATGATGGAAAGACAACAGCATAAGCACTCGTTTTCAAGGAAGGAGAACAACCACCGATTGTATGCTTCAAATGCGGAGGGGAGGAACACATCAGTCCAAATTGCGTGATGCAACCCAAAATATGTTACAATTGTGGAAGTGAAGGTCACCTAGCCCAATTTTGTCATGCAGTGAAGCCAAGTCCAGTTGGGATGGTGACTCCAAATGCCGTCCCAGACAAGTCGAAGCCGGTAGTTTAAGGGAGAGCGGTTGTCGTAACCTCCCAAAAAGCAAGGAACCCGAACGAAGTTATCATGGGTAAGCTAATCATAAACTCTTGCGAAGTCTATATCTTATTTGATACCGGTTGTACCCATTCTTTTATTTCTCCTACTTGCGCTCAACATTTAAATTTAACTCCGGAGAAATTAGACTTTGACTAATCGGTTGAAACTCTGTTGGGAGAAAACTTCATTACATCAACTGTTTATAATCTTATTTGATTCAAATCGGCACTCGCACTTTACTTGTCGATCTTATCTCTTTGAAAAAACTTGCATTCGATGTTATTTTAGGAATTGATTGGTTAACTACTCATCATGCTAAAATTGATTATTTTTGTAAGGTTGTTAGTTTTCATATTCCTAACCAACCTATTATACGAATTGAAGCAACCAAACCACTAAAGTCAATCACTGTCATATCAAGCCATAAAGCTATTCGTTTATTAAAAAATGGATTTCAAGCTTTCTTAGCCCATGTCACAGATTCAAACAAAAATACATCAAATTTGAATGATATTTCTATTGTTAATAAATTTCCGGACTTATTCCCTGAAAAAATTCCTGGCCTACCCCTAGAGCGTGAAATCGAATTTTGTATCGACCTTGAACCCGATACAAAACCCATTTCCAAAGCCCCATATCGAATGGCTCCTATTGAACTTCAGGTGTGACAACCCAGAAAATAGGATTGTCCAGAATTTAAGATTTAAAGAATTAGTTATTAATAAAAGGATTTTTTTATTAATAATATTATGTGCTATGTGTTTATTAATCGTTCTAGAACCTAGGATGATTATAAAACCGGAGGATTTTGGCTACGAGCTAGACTGAACGAGTAAGAATTTTTAAGACGAAAATAAAATTTTGTCGGGAAAAAAACATTTCCGAGAAAAAAAAGACAAAATAGGCACTATTCACCCGACGAAACCTAAGGGTTAGGGATTGAATAACCTAAGCCTTTCTGAGATTTCGGTATGTCAAAATGACATTCCGTCGAAAGATTTGACGATAAAATGTTGAGAAAAGTTAAGTTAGTTGATAAAAGTTTTTCTTAAAAAATGTGCAAAAATCGGACGAAATAAAAATGACGAAAAGTATTGTTATGTACTTTTTATTCGTTTAACTACGTTAGGGGAAAACGTGAAGGAAAACATTTAACATCAAAAAGTGTTTTTCTATTTTTCGGATATCCAAAGAATGCATAAAAGTTAATCTGTAAAAGAAAGATGAAATATCCAAAAATATTTGGATTTCGAGAATCTCAGTTTTTTGAACTGTCAGATGAATCTTAAAAGACAGAAACACAAAGCTTCCAAGAGAAGCTTCATGAATAGTAAGGAGGTGAATAGTAAGGAGGTGTGAATAGTAACTTTGGGGTGAAATAATTATTTTGCCCCTAGCCTTGGTTTTCTATATAAAGAGAGCCTTAGCTCATTTGTTGGTGATTTTGAAAATCTCCAACACTTGAGAAAGTGAGAGAGACAAGTTGGATGAGGAGGAAAAGGAAGAGGAAAAGCTAGCCCGAGTGCAAACTTTTTCCAACGGAAGGAGATTAAAGAAGAAAGATATTAAAACCTAACTTCTAAGTTAAAATTTTCTTTAAGTTTTCTATTTTAAAAACATAGCTTAATGAGAGTAGTAGTAAAAGATGTTAAGAATGATTTTCCTATGGTTGAAATCATGAGAAAAAGAAGAAATAAGAATTAGAAGTTTAGTTTATAAATTTCTTAAGGAAGTATAAGTTTCGTAATGAATTTGAACGATCCGAATGAATCATATGAAAGATTCAGTGAAATTAGTAAGGAATGGTGTTTTATAACATCAAATTCCAAGAAAAAGTAAAATCGTAATCAAAATATCGATTAAAAATGAAGAAGAACGAAGAACGCGAAGAACACACGAAGAACACAAAGAACGTTGTTGATGGACAAATTTAAAACCATTGTAGTATAACTTGTTTTAGATGGACATGTTTAAAACCATCATGTATAAGTTAGTTTCTTATTGCTTGGTTAGGAAAGATAGAAACATTCATTGTGACAACCCGAATTTTCAGAAATTATTTAAATACGAATTTAATAAATAAAATTCTTATTATAAGATGTTTTGAGTTTGAGTATGTGTATATATGTGTTATATATTATGAATATATAATTTGGTGTGAAGAAAAATATGTATATTCATGTATTGGGAAAAGAGGTCCAATCGTTAATTAAACTATTGAAGAAATTAATGTAATTGTTATGAAAAGGAAATTAACCGAGTAATATTAGTTAATTTGATTAAGTTAAAATTTTATTATGAGAAACTATAATTTAATTATTATTGCGACGATGGAAATTATTATGAATTAAGTTTCAGAATTATGTGGGTGATTCACTTAATTAAAATAGTGAAATAACATAAATATATTTGTTTTAATAAAATAAGAAGATAATGTGAATGTAATATGATTGTGAATTTCAGTATATAGTTAAAATATTTATGGAATAAAATAAATATTTTATGAGAATTGTTATGGGATAATTTATTTAAAATGTGATAGTATTGATGGAATGAGAAATATTCTAATTTAATTAAATAATTAAATTAGAGGATTAATGATTTATTAACTAAAATTAGAGTTATATTGGTTAAGTAATTTAATCAAATAAAGGGTGACATTTGTGAACCATATGATAAGGGAGATTATTAAAATAAATTAAAAAGAAAATTGGGTTCTAACCAAACATGGCCTAGAGACCCTTTGTATTTTTTAACTGTTATTTAAGTGTGCGTATAATGGATTGGCCATCAGTTTTTTTTATGTATTGTAATAGTTAACCTAAATTGACACTAAGAGGAAGAAAGTTGCAGTAAATTGAGAGAGGAGATAGATTCTCTAAGAAATTGAGAGAGTTTTGAGAATCTAAGGAGGGAGAAGAAAGAGATTAATATAATCTAATTGAGCTTAGAAGAATCAAAAGCAAGTTCTAATTTTTTTTTGTTTATTTTCTAAAGTATACTTCTCTAAAAATGAATTTCTATGGTTAATATATTAAAGAATTTGTTATATATGTTCTTGAGTATGTATAATGTGTTCTGTATTGTTTATTGTTGAGTTTTCGGTAAACAAATTCATATTGTTGATGATAAATAAGAAGAGTTTGGTTTTGGCTTAAAATATGTATTTTGGGTCTGTTTTGAGACTAAAATTGGTTAGGATTTTATGTTATAATTGTAAAATTGGTGATGGATTGTGTTAATACAATAATAAATGAAAAGAACGTAAGTTGAATGAATCAATTTGGTTAAGAAACGAATTTGTAGTGAATGAATTCGCTAAACATGTTAAAATATAAAAGTTTAATATGAAAATGAGTTTTGGGTTAAGATTTAGGATAACTAGTGTTTCTGTAAACTATTATAATTCTAGTATGTTGTAGTTCTATGAATTACGAATCCATAGAATCAAAAACGGACTAATTTGGAGGTGTATAACTCAAGTTATGAAGATTAGTAGGAGAAAAAAGGTCAAAAATCGCGAGAACAAGAGCTTTTCGTGTCCTGTTTTTAATCTGCAAACTGCTGCTATGTGCGTCCCTAAGTCATTTGGGGCGTAGCTGCGCTCTAGGGCATAACTGCGTTGTGCCCAAGGCTTAATTGCACGCAGCTGCGCCCAAACTATGGTAGGTGTGACTATTTTGATCTGTTTTAGTAAAATAGGCATAACGTTTTCATACGAACTCCGATTAAGGCTATTCAAGATGATCTGAAACGGGGACGAATAGACCTACAACTTTTATTCTTTAAGTGTTTCAATTTGAGATCTGGAACAGTAGTCAAAATGGTCATCTTTGTTATTGATGCGTATTCGGAGGCAATCGAAGGGCATCGGACATGCACATACACAAGTATAGTGATGTCGACGATAATAGATTTTGTTCTAAGTTATAGAACATGAATATTATGAAGTATAATGATGCTTAACATTCATAAATGATATATTAGATAAGTTGTATACGCATACTAAGCACACACAAGAGAGACAATTTGGGCGTGTGACGAATAAACGTCGAAAAGTCGTGATAAATGTTAATGAACATAAAAAATGTTTTAAATCAAATGAAATGAATATTATAAGATATTGAATAGGGTTAATATAAACACTTGAATGAACTTCGAGTTTGACAAAGAAGAAATATAGTGAGTTATAAGTCTAAAGTTAACACAATCGAATTGAACATTGTGTATTGATAAATAGGAAGGGTTATAGGATGTAGATTAAAGTTAACATTATAACTACTATGCATTTTTATGTAACTAATAGTTAATGTGAATGATTATATAATTGTGTAGGGCACGTGAAGTGCAGATATCTTTAAGCTGTTAAACCATTATTGGTAAACAACGATCAAGGCAAGTCTTTCAGTTCCTATTTGCTATGTGAACTTGATGATTAACTATTTTAAATCTTTATTGTAAAGAGCATGATGTGTTATATATATATTGAAAGTATGAAATGTTAAAGTCAATTTATGACTACGTTGATTGAGTAAAGCATGTTGATTGAGTAAGGAACTCAATCTTTATACTTGCTATATAAACTGTAGCATGTATGTATGTTAGTCCAATGTTTATGAGATACATATCGAGCATGTTATTATGTGCATATGTGATGCATGAAAATTGTTAGATTTTCTCTTGGTTGTCGAGCTCAACCTTGCAAATGACTACTTTTGCAGGTTAAAGATTCAAGGTAAAGTTATGAGCTACTTGAAAGACATGAATCATATGTGATACTTGAAGATTTTGGCTGAATTATTATTATTTGAACCATGTTTAGGGTTCCGAATATTGTATGATGTTTAATAGATGTTGAATTATAAAGTTTAAGTTTTTATCAGTTGTATAAAGGGTATTGAACCTGGATGTAAGTTTTATTTATTAACTCTGATAAAGTGAGTAATAAACTGAGTATGGTTCAAAGGTACGTAAAGATAAAGGTTTTGAGAAATGTACTTGATAAATCACAATAAGTATGTAAAGTTTTAGTTATCTGATATGCAAAGGTTATCAGATTGAAATGTAAGGTTTTACATAATAATTTTGATGAAGCAAATCATAAAATAAAATTGATTTAGAGATGTGTAAATGATAAAGGTTTTGATTCAGGGAATTAAAGTAAGAAGACATAAAGTTTTAATTATTCTGCATTTTATTAAGTTTCACATCGAATAAGGATGTAAAATCAGAAGTTAGACGTATTATAAACGAAAAGTCGATAGTTGAATTGTATGAATTTTAAGGCGTCAGCATAGTTTGGTATCAAAGTTGTAGGTTATAAACCTTAGTTAAGAGTACCCTAGGCTATAACCTTAGAGAATAAAGGAGAATATGATAAAGAAGTTAAGAATCAAAAATTTATATTTAAGTATGGTACAATTGTACTCTTTAATAGTTGATGTATGGTATCTGGGCTAAACGATTCCTTCATTGAGCGGAGGTATATACGAACTAGCAACTCGGAACCTAGTTTTTTGGTTGTTTATGGGAAACCACTCAGCGTACCATATTGAAACTGTTAGAGACTCGATGTGTACCAAGTATAGAAAATGGATACGTATGATGAAAAAGGAAAGAAAGAGGATTGTAAAACAAAACGATCATGAGTTATGAAAAGAATTTTAAGCGAGATGATTGTAGAATAAGATCACGACGTGATCTGTTTAAGTTATAGAAGAAAGATGGTCTGTAATGTTTGAATAATTATAGCTTGATGCTATGAAGATGATGTACTATGAAATAGTACGAGATAACTCACGAGGAGTTATAGATGAAGTGATACGAGGAATTCGTATCGAGCAAAGAGCAAGTTATAAGCAAGATATAGTTAGGTGGGATTTCAATTGAGGACTCATGTGATGGTTGAGTTGTACAAATCTTTGTATGGGCGAGGGTTTTGTGCTTGCACTCAGTTTATCATATTGATAATCATTGGAATGTTGGTGTCGCGCTATCAATGTATATGTGGTGAAAAGGTGATTCTTTTCTCATGTGTATATTTGATAGTTAGAAACTATTAAGATTAGTCAGATATTATTAGGATTAGGTGCGGTTCTTAAAACTAATGCATATGGTAAGTTTGTGACTCATAAAAATATAGTATGTTTTGAACCCTTCAGCGAATGGACGCCTATGGTCTGACTAGGATAAGTTCTTAAACTCATATTATTGTGACAAGTTCCTGAACTTCCAATGTGTGGTAAGTTTGATGAACTATACTGGGGGTATAGGAAGATTGTAAGTTGAAATACAAGAATATTTAGTATAAGAGCATTAGTGATGCTAGAAATAAAAAAAAATTGGTTAAGTAATGAAGTAATGGAGTAAAGATTGAAGTTGATGGATGCCTGGATATTCTAAATCTACTAGCTATGCTAGACTTTCAAAATTTATTGACTTCGTGTTGATGTTTGCACTTCTATTTTCTTGAAAAACATTGGATCAAATGATGAAATCAATGAGTTTTAAAAACAATACCGTTATTCGTATGTCTATGCTAATTGCTTCGGCTAGACAAAAAAAATGATTTGAAATATATCAAAATATATTTTTATATTATCAATGCATTATAGAACCTGGTGCACAGATGATAAAAATGATGGAGTCATCAATGCAATATTACTTAGTGTTGGATTTGATCTAAGGATCGTCAGCCCACTATGGTATGATGTAGTATGATAAAATCACCAAATGACGGAATCCTCAAACGGACTATAAATACAGTGCGGAATCATGACATCATAAAAAGATTTTTGAGATTTCTTTAAGATATGAGAATATATATATATATATATGTATATTTTGATTGATGACCGAATTATTGTAGAAGTCTATGCTATTTGATTCAGCTAGACGAATATTGAAAGATGTTCATAAAATTCAAGTGTTTCTTGAGAAGTTATGCCAAACCAAATTATTTTAGTGCGAATTCAGATGTTGAAAAGTTGAGGTAAACAACCCTATAAGGGGATATGTTTTCGGGGACAATGGTTTCGAGCGTAACGCATATAGTCGTTACAAAACACTACGTTGCGGTCTAACGTAGTGGTAGAATAGGCTGGCCACCTAGTGTACGTGTAGAGGGTGTTTTTAGTCTTTGTGATTGATAAACACTGGTTTACTATGTGAAGAAGGATTGTGTTGAAGCACTAGCAAATCTAGAGAAGAGTTCACGGTCTTGTGACCCCTCAGCATGATTTGGAATCTTTTAAATTCCTGAGTTATTCATACTGCTTCCCAATTATTGAGCAATTGTGGAAGATTCTTGCTATTCTAAAAGGCGAATGTGGTAAGGATGATATTCCTTAGAAAGAAGTGAGTCGTATAATGCGACACTAAATGATGAATATATTGAATGAGTGAGAAAAGAAATTTTGAAATGAGGAGGAGATGAGTTATCAAAGAATAATGTAAAACTTTTAATAAAAAAAGTTTAATAATTGTAGAAAGATCGTTGTGGAAAGAAAGTGGTTATAGAACCCAATGAATGAATAAAGTAATAACGTAAAATCTATTTTGATAGATTGAATGAATACAGAGTAATAAATAAAATTTCGAGGTCAAAATTCTTAGAAGAATGGGTAAATGTGATATCCCGAGTGTTTTTGATAATGATCCTTAGAGAAGGATAATGAATGGATCAAAGAATATGTAATACTAAAATATAATTGATTATATGTAGAGTTTATGAAATAAAAATTATAAGAATTTATTGTGAAGAATGGGTGGGGTGTTAATAAATAAAACCTATATTAAGGTAATGTGTTGAAGCTATTCAACAAAGAGATTTGGTAAAAACCTGAGTAAGGTAGGGTTTCGGTGATTCCGAGGACGGAATCCTTATAAGGAGGGAAGGATGTGACAACCCAAATTTTTAAAAATTATTTAAATAAGAATTTAATAAATAAAATTCTTATTATAAAATGTTTTGAGTTTGAGTATGTGTATATATGTGTTATATATTGTGAACATGTAATTTGGTGTGAAGAAAAATATTTATATTCATGTATTGGGAAAAAGAGGTCCAATAGTTAATTAAACTATTGAAGAAATTAATGTAATTGTTATGAAAAGGAAATTAATTGAGTAATATTAGTTAATTTGATTAAGTTAAAATTTTATTATGAGAAAGTATAATTTAATTATTATTGTGATTTATGGAAATTATTATGAATTAAGTTTCATAAATTATGTGGGTGATTCACTTAATTAAAATAGTGAAATAATGTAAATATATTTGTTTTAATAAAATAAGAAGATAATGTGAATGTTGTGACGCCCCCAAATTCAGGTACTTGAAACCTGAATTTAGTGCTTCACGATACCATTTCTTTGAGCGGAATAATAATAATAATAATGTCATAAATATCAAACTTAATTTACATATCAGAGTTATCTAAATCCCATGTACGCGACCTTAAAACATTTCATTACATGATAGATAATAAATATGATCATCTTATTTAAGTCTAGCTATTACATAAGATAACACAAACTTATTCTGAAAGCTTTCCTTTCCCTTTGTTCCTGGTAGAGCCCTCTGGTTGGTCATACTTAGCTAAAAACATTTAATTTAAGCAAGAATGAGCATTTGAGTGCCCAACAAGTAATAACAATTATAAATATTAGCTGAAAGGATTAAATGTTTTCTTTGTACTACCATTCTACAACAAATCAATGATTATGAAGTAATCTGAACCGATAATAATAGCATAACAATTCTCTATCAAATTTTTAAAAGTACGTACTGACTATAAATAGGGTTAAGGTGACATACTATGAACATTATTCTCAATTTTCGAATAGGTTTAGCAGAACTTCATCCACAAACGATCATAACTTACAGCACGCAAGGGTGATCACCCGTTATACTCAGATTGATCAATACTACATGTAAGAACGATATTATCGTTCACTCTGTTCGCCTTGGGCGCATAAAAGTTTTTCCTTGATCGGGATGTTCATACTTAGTCTGGAATCCGAACCAAAACAATTTGATTGGATACAAAAAGGTTTTATCATATTCAACAATATTTCTAAATCAGTGTCTAGCTGGTCAAATAGCTTAGACGACTCTTTGTTATCGTATACATACTGGGGTCAATAGGTATAAGTATATATATATATATATATATATATATATATATATCAACATGTAATTAAATACAACGATCGTCCAAGTGGCGACACTACAAAATATATATATCTGAATTACAATATAGTACCATGTTAATAATCAATGATTAGATATAATATATATATATATATATATATATATATATATATAATAGGGTTAATAATGCTGCACAATAATATAATTTTGAAACTTTCTTACTCATGTCCATCAGATAAAGAAAATGCAAGGGTAAAGATACTCACCTCGGTCTCGCCGCTTACACAACTTAGTTCTATCCTTAATTCAACGACTATCATTTATAAGATTGTTCTATTGATTAGAATAACATATCATAACACATTATAATCGTTATTTATAGTTAATACATAACCTAATCATATTGTCACATAGTTATATCACTATTAAGACACAAACAAACACTTATACAAATAAAACTATATAGGTTCTAATCAAATTCGATAGCATTTTGGTGTACTTAAATGACTTTTATCGGCAATTATCGAGTATAAAACTCTAATCTATAACTCAAATATTATTCAGATAATTTAAATATAAATCATATGACTTTATAATAATTTATAATTAATTATTATAATTTATCATAATTTTCAAACTCGAATCATTATTAAATGATTTAAATATTACATAATTCTATTATCATTAATATTAAAATATTTATGCAACCCTTGCCAAAATATCAAAGTTATTTTATAATAACTTCAAATATTTTTAAAGTATTAATTATTACCCTTAAATGATTTTTAAAACTTTTAAAATTATTTTAAACAATTACCATTAATATTTAAATATTAAGGTATTATTCACTAAAATATTAAAAGTCATTTATAATAACTTAAAATCTTTTAAACCACTTATATCCTTTTTAAATGATTTTTAAATCAATAAAATCATTTTTAATCTATTTATTTAATATTATTATTAAATAAATCAAATATCATTAATATTAAATAATTAATGAAATTTACATTAAAATATTGAAAGTTACATTTTATAACTTAAAATATTATTAAATACCTTATTATCTTTTAAAATGATTTTTAATATAATAAAATCATTTTTAGTTAATTTATTTAAGGCATTTATTAAATAAATTAAATATTAATAATATTCAAATAATTACTAATATTTATGAAAAATATGTCAAATTATTAAAAGTTAATTTTTATAACCTAAATTAATTTTAAAACTGATTTTGTAATTTTTAGAATTTATTTAGTATTTTTAAATGATTTTTAGAATTTAATATAATTAAATTTAATAAGTTTGTCGCTATAGCCTTTAGTGATAGTAAGTGTCGCCTTAGGTGTTCTTGAGGCTCAAGAACAAGCTTAAGCAGTAATCGAGTGATCTACTTTGACCAATGATCATTCATTGTGTAATGTGTTTCTGGGCTAACTATCGATCACAACTTGTAGAATTAATGTAACACTACATCATTCAACAACAAACATGTCCAAATATCATAACACAAAAGAGATCTAAGCATGCAAGAAAGTGGTTATCAGACACATTTCTTCATTTCGGGTTACCCGAAATGAAGAACAACTCAACGATCCACTTTTAGGCTTCCACTACTTTCTGTTCATGTAATGTTTTTATTATTTAAGAGTTCTAGGTTGTAGACAACATGTAGTACTATAGATCTATTACAAAACATCAATGTAGAATCAATAAGTTAGAATCCTATTAAAAACCATGTCAATTCGACATATTCATATGTTTTCCGGGTTACCCGAAAATGGAGAACATGCTTCGACTTAATTAGTTCGACCTACCAACGAAGTTCAATCAACTTGATTAATTAGTGATCTAAAAGCATGTATCCATAGTACACATAACCAGCTACAACTTAGATGCAACAAAAATAACAAACAAACAACAACAAGCAAGATCCGAGGACACAAAGTCATCACGACGCTTACAGGCTAATCTGGGTTACCGAGAACTCGAAAGTCATGGTTTCATCAATGGGGTTTGACCACCCATAACTTTCATTCTCGTGCGACCGAGCTAGATTTAAGTTCCGTATCACGCACTACATGTCATACTACAAGTTTAAACACTTAAACAACAAAAATGATAACCAAATTAAAGATCATGTGGTCCGACATTCATTGTCGACCACTTTTAAAAATTTCCCAGATTTTATAAAAACTTAAATTCGAGTATCTAAGTGTTATAGATCTTAGTTATAACAACCCAGATCACTCAATAACATCATATTACACTACTTTAAACATTTAAACACAAAGATTAACATGAATCATAAGGATTTCTCAGTTTAGGATTTTTATACCTTTCTATGAACCAATCCTTGATTATGGCTTTCTGATCTGCTAGAAGTGATAGTGGGGCTTGATTAGGGACTGGTCTAGCAAGGTAATTTTGGAGGTTTGAAGTTGAGAGAGTCTTGGTTGAGTGTTGGTGTATAAATGAGCAAGTTAGTAACCTTTCTCTCTCTTTGATCTTATATAATATGATGTAATGCTTATGGTTGATCATGTCTATCAGATTTTTAGTGATTAAAGGCTATTACTAGACCACATGGCTAGCTAGAGTTGGTCACCAACTAAAGTTATGGCAAGTTCTACAAGTTATCTATTAAATAATACAAGAAGGGCAATTTGGTCATTTGACTTTTACTTTTAGTGGCAAAGTTGTCAATTCCTTTCTAACCCTTATGGTTTCCTAAACTCATTATCTAGGTTTGTGTATTAAGGGCAAAAATGGAAATCTTAGTCTCTACAAATGTGAATTAGGGTTCCCTAATTAAATTAGGTTTCCTAATTACTTTAGACTTGTAAAATAGGCTTTATCAAATACTAATTACCATTAAGCTTGCTAAATTAATAATTAGGGTTTATAACTTAGCAATTAGGGTTTGATTCAGTAATTAGGGTTTCTAGATATTAATTAGGGTTTACCCAATTAACATTAAACATAATAATGGTCATTAATTATATAACACACAACTTAGCACACCTTACAGTCATAATTGACTTCTATACTATAGTTTATCACTAATGCTAGGATTTTGTCTTTGCTTTTACTATAACTGCTCCACACATTAACATTACACACATATCGTATATGCTTATATTATTTGAAATATAAATAATATTATATTATTATTCTCATCCCTTATTCAAAATCCGGACTTAGGGTTTTGAATTCATATATACATAACCTTCAAAAGATACCATTATTAATTAAGTTAAAATAATTAACTTAATTAATATAATAAATACATAACATAATATACTTATCATATATACAATAATCATATATTCATGGAAAATAAATAATAAATATTTTATTACAACATAATTTTATTATAAGAATATAATCTATAATGATCAATAGTTTTAAAAAAAAATTTAGTTATATCTAATAAATAATTTTATTTATCGGATATATACATATACTTTACTTTGCACATATTCCCACCCTTATCTATATAAAAATATTTATTTGCAAAAATTTCTTATTGAAAATATTGGGTTATTACATCCACCCTCCCTTATAAGGATTCCGTCCCAGGAATCACCGCTTTAAAACCTATAGACACTAGGGCAAATAGCATACGCAGTCATTTCAAGTAGATCTCGATCAGATTCGATCAAATAAAGCTTGTCTATCTAATTCTACGGAAATTTAATTTCTAACAGAACTCAAATTTCTCCTTCAAAATTTCTTTATAACATAATGTACTTATATTTAAGAAAAATCATATATACGAAAATACAATTCATACGAATAATACCTAAAGTTCCATCCCCGACTGCTACGGTATCCTGCACCGTCATGTTGAAGACTCTTGCGGTTGATTTCGTTGAAGTTGGTCCCGTTATCGCAATTATTCCACTGCCTTTCCCCGCATTCACGCTACCTATATCCATTCTCCTTTTTGGACAGTCCTCCACCTTATGTTCCGTTGATCCACACAGAAAACACTCATTGCTCATCATAGGATTGGGGCTGTTAGGAGAGATATGTCCCTCTTGCCCACACTTGTAGCACACAAACTTACCCTTAAGACACTCACCTGAATGACTCTTCCCACATTTCTTACACTGCACACCCTGCTTTTTCACACCTTCCTGCTTGACTTGGACACTCCCAATATTGCTCCACTTTCTTTTCTCACCCCTACTTCCACTAACTACTTCTACTTTCCCAGCTCCCTCACCCTTATTCTTTCTCTCCTTATTGTAGAGACTCATGGCCTCACTTCCCCCTTCAGCTATGATAGCCTTTTCTAAGAGTGCGACAAACGTGTTGATCTCGCAACACTCGCCACTTTTATTGTAGAGCCGTGGTTTTAGGCCTAGCTCAAACCTCCCTAGCCTTTCTAGCCTCCGTATCCACTTGGTGTGGAGCGAACCTAGCTAACTCATTAAACTTTGTGGCATACTCCGAATCATCAAGTTCTCTTGCTTCAATTCTAAAAACTTCACCTCCATCCTAGCTCAGCACACTAGTCGAGAAATAATTCTCAAGAATAGCGTCTCAAACCTAGTCCATGCTATCAGTCCTTTTCCTGCCCTAGCTTGATTTGCCTCCCACCAGAAATTTGCCTCTCCGGTCATTATATAGGTGGCAAAAGCTGTCTTTTGTCCCTCTTTTACCCAAGCGACTACAAACGCTTTTTCTATTTCCTTAACCCAAGTTTGGGTTAAGGATGTAGATTAAAGTTTACATTATAACTACTATGCGTTTTTATATAACTAATAGTTAATGTGAATGATTATATAATTGTGTAGGCACGTGAAGTGTAGATATCTCGTAAGTCGTTAAACCATTATTGGTAAACAACGATCAAGGCCAAGTCTTTCGGTTCCCAATTTGCTATGTGAACTTGATGATTAACTATTTTAAATCTTTATTGAAAAGAGCATGATGTGTTAAATATATATTGAAAGTATGAAATGTTAAAGTCAATTTATGACTACGCTGATTGAGTAAAGCATGTTGATTGAGTAAGAACTCAATCTTTATACTTGCTATATGAATCGTAGCATGTATGTATGTTAGTCCAATGTTTATGAGATACATATTGAGCATGTTATTATGTACTATGTGATGCATGAAAATTGTTAGATTTTCTTTGGTTGTGTCGAGCTCAACCTTGCAAATGACTACTTTTGCAGGGTTAAAGATTAAGGAAAAGTTATGAGCTACTTGAAAGACATGAATCATATGTGATACTTGAAGATTTTGGTGAATTATTATTATTTGAACCATGTTTAGGGTTCAGAATATTGTATGATGTTTAATAGATGTTGAATTATAAAGTTTAAGTTTTTATCAACAGTATAAAGGGTATTGAACCTGGATGTAAGTTTTATTTATTAACTCTGATAAAGTGAGTAATAAACTGAGTATGGTTCAAAGGTACGTAAAGATAAAGGTTTTGAGAAATGTACTTGATAAATCACAATAAGTATGTAAAGTTTTAGTTATCTAATATGCAAAGGTTATCAGATTGAAATGTAAGGTTTTACATAATAATTTTGATGAAGCAAATCATAAAATAAAATTGATTTAGAGATGTGTAAATGATAAAGGTTTTGATTCAGGGAATTAAAGTAAGAAGACATAAAGTTTTAATTATTCTCATTTTATTAAGTTTCACATCGAATAAGGATGTAAAATCGGTTAGACGTATTATAAACGGCCAAAAGTCGATAGTTGAATTGTATGAATTTTGGGCGTCAAGCATAAATTGGTATCAAAGTTGTAGGTTATAAACCTTAGTTAAGAGTACCCTAGGCTATAACCTTAGAGAATAAAGGAGAAGATGATAAAGAAGTTAAGAATCAAAAGTTATATTTAAGTATGGTACAATTGTACTCTTTAATAGTTGATGTATGGTATCCGGGTTAAACGATTCCTTCATAGAAGCGGAGGTATATACTGAACTAGCAACTTCGGAACCTAGTTTTTGGTTGTTTGTGGGAAACCACTCGGTACCATATTGAAACTGTTAGAGACTCGATGTGTACCAAGTATAGAAAATGGATACGTATGATGAAAAAGGAAAGAAAGAGGATTGTAAAACAAAACGATCATGAGTTATGAAAAGAATTTTAAGCGAGATGATTGTAGAATAAGATCACGACGTGATCTGTTTAAGTTATAAAAGAAAGATGGTCTGTAATGTTTGAATAATTATAGCTTGATTCTATGAAGATGATGTACTATGAAATAGTACGAGATAACTCACGAGGAGTTATAGATGAAGTGATACGAGGAATTCGTGATCGAAGCGAAAGAGCAAGTTATAAGCAAGATATAGTTAGGTGGGATTTCAATTGAGGACTCATGTGATGGTTGAGTTGTACAAATATTTGTATGGGCGAGGGTTTTGTGCTTGCACTCAGTTTATCATATTGATAATCATTGGAATGTTGGTGTCGCGCTATCAACGATGTATATGGGTGAAAAGGTGATTCTTTTCTCATGTGTATATTTGATAGTTAGAAACTATTAAGATTAGTCGAGATATTATTAGGATTAGGTGCGGTTCTTAAAACTAATGCATATGGTAAGTTTGTGACTCATAAAAATATAGTATGTTTTGAACCCTTCAAATGAATGGACGCCATGGTCCGACTAGGATAAGTTCTTAAACTCATATTATTGTGACAAGTTCACGAACTTCCAATGTGTGGTAAGTTTGATGAACTATACTTTGGGGTATGGGAAGATTGTAAGTTGAAATACAAGAATATTTAGTATAAGAGCATTAGTGATGCTAGAAATAAAAAAATTGGTTAAGTAATGAAGTAATGGAGTAAAGATTGAAGTTGATGGATGCCCTGGATATTCTAAATCTACTAGCTATGCTAGACTTTTAAAATTTATTAACTTCGTGTTGATGTTTGCACTTCTATTTTCTTGAAAACATTGGATCAAATGATGAAATCAATGAGTTTTAAAAACAATCACCGTTATTCGGTATGTATACATGCTAATTGCTTTTGGCTAGACAAAAAAAATGATTTGAAATATATCAAAATATATTTTTATATCATCAATGCATTATAGAACCTGGTGCACAGATGATAAA
Source organism: Panax quinquefolius (assembly GCA_020205615.1). Classification (NCBI taxonomy): domain Eukaryota; kingdom Viridiplantae; phylum Streptophyta; class Magnoliopsida; order Apiales; family Araliaceae; genus Panax; species Panax quinquefolius. The sequence goes on from CM035155.1 coordinate 116,728,717, forward strand.
AATGATGGAGTCATCAATGCAATATTACTTATTGTTGGATTTGATCTAAGGATCGCCAAATTTACTATGGTATGATGTAGTATGATAAAATCACCAAATGATTTTAATCCTCAAACTGGACTATAAATACAAAGGTCTTGACGTCATGACATCATAAAAAGATTTTTGAGATTTCTTTAAGATATGAGAATATATATATATATATATATATGTATATTTTGATTGATGACCGAATTATTGTAGAAGTCTATGCTATTTGATTCAGCTAGATGAATATTGAAAGATGTTCATAAAATTCAAGTGTTTCTTGAGAAGTTATGCCAAACCAAATTGTTTTAGTGCGAATTCAGATGTTGAAAAGTTGAGGTAAACAACCCTATAAGGGGATATGTTTTCGGAGACAATGGTTCCGAGCGTAACGCATATAGTCGTTACAAAACACTACGTTGCGGTCCAACGTAGTGGTAGAATAGGCTGGCCACCTAGTGTACGTGTAGAGGGTGTTTTTAGTCTTTGTGATTGATAAACACTCTGGTTTACAGTGTGAAGGATTGTGTTGAAGCACTAGCAAATCTAGAGAAGAGTTCACGGGTCTTGTGACCCTCAGCATGATTTGGAATCTTTTAAATTCCTGAGTTATTCATACTGCTTCCCAATTATTGAGCAATTGTGGAAGATTCTTGCTATTCTAAAAGGCGAATGTGGTAAGGATGATATTCCTTAGAAAGAAGTGAGTCGTAGAATGCGACACTAAATGATGAATATATTGAATGAGTGAGAAAAGAAATTTTGAAATGAGGAGGAGATGAGTTATCAAAGAATAATGTAAAACTTTTAATAAAAAAGTTTAATAATTGTAGAAAGATCGTTGTGGAAAGAAAGTGGTTATAGAACCCAATGAATGAATAAAGTAATAACGTAAAATCTATTTTGATAGATTGAATGAATACAGAGTAATAAATAAAATTTTGAGGTCAAAATTCTTAGAAGAATGGGTAAATGTGATATCCCGAGTGTTTTTGATAATGATCCTTAGAGAAGGATATTGAATGGATCAAAGAATATGTAATACTAAAATATAATTGATTATATGTAGAGTTTATGAAATAAAAATTATAAGAATTTATTGTGAAGAATGGGTGGAGTGTTAATAAATAAAACCTATATTAAGGTAATGTGTTGAAGCTATTCAACAAAGAGATTTGGTAAAAACCTGAGTAAGGTAGGGTTTCGGTGATTCCGAGGATGGAATCCTTATAAGGAGGGAAGGATGTGACAACCCAATTTTTTAAAAAATATTTAAATAAGAATTTAATAAATAAAATTCTTATTATAAAATGTTTTGAGTTTGAGTATGTGTATATATGTGTTATATATTGTGAACATGTAATTTGTTGTGAAGAAAAATATTTATATTCATGTATTGGGAAAAAGAGGTCCAATAGTTAATTAAACTATTGAAGAAATTAATGTAATTGTTATGAAAAGGAAATTAATTGAGTAATATTAGTTAATTTGATTAAGTTAAAATTTTATTATGAGAAAGTATAATTTAATTATTATTGTGACGATGGAAATTATGATGAATTAAGTTTCATAAATTATGTGGGTGATTCACTTAATTAAAATAGTGAAATAATGTAAATATATTTGTTTTAATAAAATAAGAAGATAATGTGAATGTTGTGACGCCCCCAAATTCAGGTACTTGAAACCTGAATTTAGTGTTTCACGATACCATTTCTTTGAGCGGAATAATAATAATAATGTCATAAATATCAAACTTAATTTATATATCAGAGTTGTCTAAATCCCATGTACGCGACCTTAAAACATTTCATTACATGATAGATAATAAATATGATCATCTTATTTAAGTCTAGCTATTACATAAGATAACACAAACTTATTCTGAAAGCTTTCATTTCCCTTTGTTTCTGGTAGAGCCCTCTGGTTGGTCATACTTAGCTGAAAACATTTAATTTAAGCAAGAATGAGCATTTGAGTGCCCAACAAGTAATAACAATTATAAATATTAGCTGAAAGGATTAAATGTTTTCTTTGTACTACCCTTCTACAACAAATCAATGATTATGAAGTAATCTGAACCGATAATAATAGCATAACAATTCTCTATCAAATTTTTAAAAGTACGTACTGACTATAAATAGGGTTAAGGTGACATACTATGAACATTATTCTCAATTTTCGAATAGGTTTAGCAGAACTTCATCCACAAACGATCATAACTTACGGGCACGGGGGGTGATCAGCCCGTTATGCCCTGTATTGATCAATACTACATGCAAGAACGATATTATCGTTCACTCTGTTCGCCTTGGGCGCATAAAAGTTTTTCCTTGATTGGGATGTTCATACTTAGTCTGGAATCCGAACCAAAACAATTTGATTGGATACCAAAAGGTTTTATCATATTCAACAATATTTCTAAATCGATTATCTAAATCATCAAATAAATAGCTAGACGACTCTTTTATCGTTATACATATCTGGGGTCATAGTAGGTATAGGTATATATATATATATATATATATATATATATATATATATATCAACATGTAATTAAATACAACGATCGTCCCAAGTGGGGACACTACAAAATATATATATATCTCGAATTACAATATAGTACCATGTTGATAATCAATGATTAGATATAATATATATATATATATATATATATATATATATAACAATAGGGTTAATAATGCTGTACAATAATATAATTTTGAAACTTTCTTACTCATGTCCATTGCGATAAAGAAAATGCAAGGGTAAAGATATCACCCTGTCTCATTCGCTACACAACTTAGTTCTATCCTTAATTCAACGACCTATCATTTATAAGATTGTTCTATTGATTAGAATAACATATCATAACATATTAAACTGTTATTTATAGTTAATACATAACCTAATCATATTGTCACGTAGTTATATCAGTCATTAAGACACAAACAAACACTTATACAGTCAAACTATATAGGTTCGAATCAAATTCGATAGCATTTTGGTGTACCGACGGCTTTATCGGGTAATTACCGAGTATAAAACTCTAATCTATAACTCAAATATTATTCAGGATAATTTAAATATAAATCATATGACTTATAATAATTTATAATTAATTATTATAATTTATCATAATTTTTCAAACTCTGGAATCATTATTAAATGATTTAAATATTACATAATTCTATTATCATTAATATTAAAATATTTATGCAACCCTTGCCAAAATATCAAAGTTATTTTATAATAACTCCAAATATTTTTAAAGTATTAATTATTACCCTTAAATGATTTTTAAAACTTTTAAAATTATTTTTAAACAATTACCATTAATATTTAAATATTAAGGTATTATTCACTAAAATATTAAAAGTCATTTATAATAACTTAAAATCTTTTTAAACCACTTATATCCTTTTAAATGATTTTTAAATCAATAAAATCATTTTTAATCTATTTATTTAATATTATTATTAAATAAATCTAATATCATTAATATTAAATAATTAATGAAATTTACATTAAAATATTGAAAGTTACATTTTATAACTTAAAATATTATTAAATACCTTATTATCTTTTAAAATGATTTTTAATATAATAAAATCATTTTAGTTAATTTATTTAAGGCATTTATTAAATAAATTAAATATTAATAATATTCAAATAATTACTAATATTTATGAAAAATATGTCAAATTATTAAAAGTTAATTTTATAACCTAAATTAATTTTAAAAATGATTTTGTAATTTTTAGAATTTATTTAGTATTTTTAAATGATTTTTAGAATCTAATATAATTAAATTTAATAAGTTTGTCGCTATAGCCTTTAGTGACAGTAAGTGTCGCCTTAGGTGTTCTTGAGGCTCAAGAACAAGCTTAAGCAGTAATCGAGTGATCTACTTCACCAATGATCATTCATCAGGTAATGTGTTTCTGGGCTAACTATCGATCACAACTTGTAGAATTAATGTAACACTACATCATTCAACAACAAACATGTCCAAATATCATAACACAAAAGAGATCTAAGCATGCAAAGTGGTTGTCAGACCTGTTCTTCATTTCTGGGTTACCCAAAAATGAAGAACAAATTCAACGATCACTACTTTAGGCTTCCACTACTTTCTGTTCATGTAATGTTTTAATTATTTAAGAGTTCTAGGTTGTAGACAACATGTAGTACTATAGATCTATTACAAAACATCAATGTAGAATCAATAAGTTAGAATCCTATTAAACCATGTCAATTTCATACATGTTCATATGTTTTCCTGGTTACCCGTAAAAGCAGAGAACATCTTCGACTTAGCTAGTTCGACCTACCAATCGAAGTTCAATCCACTTGATTAATAAGTGATCTAAAAGCATGTATCCATAGTACACATAACCAACTACAACTTAGATGCAACAAAAATAACAAACAAACAACAACAAGCAAGATCCGAGGACACAAAGTCATTGTCAGACGCTTCTGGGCTAATCTGGGTTACCCAGAAACCCGAAAGTCATGGTCGGTCAATGGGGTTTGACCACCCATAACTTTCATTCTGTGCACGACCTGAGCTAGATTTAAGTTCCGGAATACAGACCACATGTCATACTACAAGTTTAAACACTTAAACAACAAAAATGATAACCAGCTAAAGATCTATGTGGTCTAACATTCGGTTGTCAGACCACTTTTAAAAATTTCCCAGATTTTATAAAAACTTAAATTCGAGTATCTAAGTGTTATAGATCTGAGTTATAACAACCCAGATCACTCAATAACATCATATTACACTACTTTAAACATTTAAACACAAAGATTAACATGAATCATAAGGATTTCTCAGTTTAGGATTTTTATACCTTTCTATGAACCAATCCTTGATTATGGCTTTCTGATATGCTAGAAGTGATAGTGGGGCTTGATTAGGGACTGGTCTAGCAAGGTAATTTTGGAGGTTTGAAGTTGAGAGAGTCTTGGTTGAGTGTTGGTGTATAAATGAGCAAGTTAGTAACCTTTCTCTCTCTTTGATCTTATATAATATGATGTAATGCTTATGGTTGATCATGTCTATCAGATTTTTAGTGATTAAAGGCTATTACTAGACCACATGGCTAGCTAGAGTTGGTCACCAACTAAAGTTATGGCAAGTTCTACAAGTTATCTATTAAATAATACAAGAAGGGCAATTTGGTCATTTGACTTTTACTTTTAGTGGCAAAGTTGTCAATTCCTTTCTAACCCTTATGGTTTCCTAAACTCATTATCTAGGTTTGTGTATTAAGGGCAAAAATGGAAATCTTAGTCTCTACAAATGTGAATTAGGGTTCCCTAATTAAATTAGGTTTCCTAATTACTTTAGACTTGTAAAATAGGCTTTATCAAATACTAATTACCATTAAGCTTGCTAAATTAATAATTAGGGTTTATAACTTAGCAATTAGGGTTTGATTCAGTAATTAGGGTTTCTAGATATTAATTAGGGTTTACCCAATTAACATTAAACATAATAATGGTCATTAATTATATAACACAACTTAGCACACCTTACGACCATAATTGACTTTCTATACTATAGTTTATCACTAATGCTAGGATTTTGTCTTTGTTTTTACTATAAGCTGCTCCACACATTAACATTACACACATATCGAGATATGCTTATATTAATTGAAATATAAATAATATTATATTATTATTCTCATCCCTTATTCAAAATCCGGACTTAGGGTTTTGAATTCATATATATACATAACCTTCAAAGATACCATTATTAATTAAGTTAAAATAATTAACTTAATTAATATAATAAATACATAACATAATATACTTATCATATATACAATAATCATATATTCATGGAAAATAAATAATAAATATTTTTATTACAACATAATTTTATTATAAGAATATAATCTATAATGATCAATAGTTTTAAAAAAAAAATTAGTTACATCTAATAAATAATTTTATTTATCGGATATATACATATACTTTACTTTGCACATATTCCCACCCTTATCTATATAAAAATATTTATTTGTAAAAATTTCTTATTGAAAATATTGGGTTATTACATCCACCCTCCCTTATAAGGATTCCGTCCCAGGAATCACCGCTTTAAAACCTATAGACACTAGGGCAAATAGCATACGCAGTCATTTCAAGTAGATCTCGATCAGATTCGATCGAATTGATCTTTAACTATTCAACATAAAGCTTGTCTATCTAATTCTACAGAAATTTAATTTCTAACAGAACTCAAATTTCTCCTTCAAAATTTCTTTATAACATAATGTACTTATATTTAAGAAAAATCATATATACGAAAATACAATTCATACGAATAATACCTGAAGTTCCATCCCCGACTTCTACGGTATCCTGCACCGTCATGTTGAAGACTCTTGCGGTTGATTTCGTTGAAGTTGGTCCCGTTATCGCTATTATTCCACTGCCTTTCCCCGCATTCACGCTACCTATATCCATTCTCCTTTTTGGACAGTCCTTCACCTTATGTTCTGTTGATCCACACAGAAAACACTCATTGCTCATCATAGGATTAAAGAGAGAGATATGTCCCTCTTGCCCACACTTGTAGCACACAAACTTACCCTTAAGACACTCACCTGAATGACTCTTCCCACATTTCTTACACTGCACAGCCTGCTTTTTCACACCTTCCTGCTTGACTTGGACACTCCCAATATTGCTCCACTTTCTTTTCTCACCCCTACTTCCACTAACTACTTCTACTTTCCCAGCTCCCTCACCCTTATTCTTTCTCTCCTTATTGTAGAGACTCATGGCCTCACTTCCCCCTTCAGCTATGATAGCCTTTTCTAAGAGTGCGACAAACGTATTGATCTGCAACACTGCTACTTTATTGTAGAGCCAGGGTTTTAGGCTTAGCTCAAACCTCCTAGCCTTTCTAGCCTCCGTATCCACTTGGTGTGGAGCGAACCTAGCTAACTCATTAAACTTTGTGGCATACTCCGCAACTGTCAAGTTCTCTTGCTTCAATTCTAAAAACTTCACCTCCATCCTAGCCTGCACACTAGTCGAGAAATAATTCTCGAAGAATAGCGTCTCAAACCTAGTCCATGCTATCAGTCCTTCTCCTGCCCTAGCTTGATTTGCCTCCCACCAGAAATTTGCCTCTCCTGTTCATTATATAGGTGGCAAAAGCTGTCTTTTGTCCCTCTTTTACCCAAGCGACTACAAACGCTTTTTCTATTTCCTTAACCCAAGTTTGGGTTAAGGATGTAGATTAAAGTTTACATTATAACTACTATGCGTTTTTATATAACTAATAGTTAATGTGAATGATTATATAATTGTGTAGGGCACGTGAAGTGTAGATATCTGTAAGCTGTTAAACCATTATTGGTAAACAACGATCAAGGCAAGTCTTTCAGTTCCAATTTGCTATGTGAACTTGATGATTAACTATTTTAAATCTTTATTGAAAAGAGCATGATGTGTTAAATATATATTGAAAGTATGAAATGTTAAAGGTCAATTTATGACTCGTTGATTGAGTAAAGCATGTTGATTGAGTAAGGAACTCAATCTTTATACTTGCTATATGAACCGTAGTATGTATGTATGTTAGTCCAATGTTTATGAGATACATATTGAGCATGTTATTATGTATGTGATGCATGAAAATTGTTAGATTTTCTTTGGTCATCGAGCTCAACCTTGCAAATGACTACTTTTGCGAGTTAAAGATTCAAGGTAAAGTTATGAGCTACTTGAAAGACATGAATCATATGTGATACTTGAAGATTTTGGCTGAATTAATTATTATTATTTGAACCATGTTTAGGGTTCCGAATATTGTATGATGTTTAATAGATGTTGAATTATAAAGTTTAAGTTTTTATCAACAGATAAAGGGTATTGAACTCGGATGTAAGTTTTATCAATTAACTCTGATAAAGTGAGTAATAAACTGAGTATGGTTCAAAGGTACGTAAAGATAAAGGTTTTGAGAAATGTACTTGATAAATCACAATAAGTATGTAAAGTTTTAGTTATCTGATATGCAAAGGTTATCAGATTGAAATGTAAGGTTTTACATAATAATTTTGATGAAGCAAATCATAAAATAAAATTGATTTAGAGATGTGTAAATGATAAAGGTTTTGATTCAGGGAATTAAAGTAAGAAGACATAAAGTTTTAATTATTCTGCATTTTATTAAGTTTCACATCGAATAAGGATGTAAAATCAGAAGTTAGACGTATTATAAACGACCGAAGTCGATAGTTGAATTGTATGAATTTTGGCGTCGTTACAGTTGGTATCAAAGTTGTAGGTTATAAACCTTAGTTAAGAGTACCCTAGGCTATAACCTTAGAGAATAAAGGAGAAGATGATAAAGAAGTTAAGAATCAAAAAGTTATATTTATGTATGGTATAATTGTACTCTTTAATAGTTGATGTATGGTATCTGGGTTAAACGATTCCTTCATAGAGCGGAGGTATATACGAACTAGCAACTCGGAACCTAGTTTTTTGGTTGTTTGTGGGAAACCACTTAGCGTACCATATTGAAACTGTTAGAGACTCGATGTGTACCAAGTATAGAAAATGGATACGTATGATGAAAAAGGAAAGAAAGAGGATTGTAAAACAAAACGATCATGAGTTATGAAAAGAATTTTAAGCGAGATGATTGTAGAATAAGATCACGACGTGATCTGTTTAAGTTATAAAAGAAAGATGGTCTGTAATGTTTGAATAATTATAGCTTGATTCTATGAAGATGATGTACTATGAAATAGTACGAGATAACTCACGAGGAGTTATAGATGAAGTGATACGAGGAATTCGTATCGAGCAAAGAGCAAGTTATAAGCAAGATATAGTTAGGTGGGATTTCAATTGAGGACTCATGTGATGGTTGAGTTGTACAAATATTTGTATGGGCGAGGGTTTTGTGCTTGCACTCAGTTTTATCATATTGATAATCTTTGGAATGTTGGTGTCGCGCTATCAATGTATATGTCGTGAAAAGGTGATTCTATTCTCATGTGTATATTTGATAGTTAGAAACTATTAAGATTAGTCAGATATTATTAGGATTAGGTGCGGTTCTTAAAACTAATGCATATGGTAAGTTTGTGACTCATAAAAATATAGTATGTTTTGAACCCTTCAGCGAATGGACGCCTATGGTCTGACTAGGATAAGTTCTTAAACTCATATTATTGTGACAAGTTCCTGAACTTCCAATGTGTGGTAAGTTTGATGAACTATACTGGGGGTATGGGAAGATTGTAAGTTGAAATACAAGAATATTTAGTATAAGAGCATTAGTGATGCTAGAAATAAAAAAAAATTGGTTAAGTAATGAAGTAATGGAGTAAAGATTGAAGTTGATGGATGCCTGGATATTCTAAATCTACTAGCTATGCTAGACTTTTAAAATTTATTAACTTCGTGTTGATGTTTGCACTTCTATTTTCTTGAAAAACATTGGATCAAATGATGAAATCAATGAGTTTTAAAAACAATACCGTTATTCGTATGTCTATGCTAATTGCTTCGGCTAGACAAAAAAAATGATTTGAAATATATCAAAATATATTTTTATATCATCAATGCATTATAGAACCTGGTGCACAGATGATAAAAATGATGGAGTCATCAATGCAATATTACTTATTGTTGGATTTGATCTAAGGATCGTCAGCCCACTATGGTATGATGTAGTATGATAAAATCACCAAATGACTAACCTCAAACTGGACTATAAATACAGTGCGGTATCATGACATCATAAAAAGATTTTTGAGATTTCTTTAAGATATGAGAATATATATATATATGTATATTTTGATTGATGACCGAATTATTGTAGAAGTCTATGCTATTTGATTCAGCTAGACGAATATTGAAAGATGTTCATAAAATTCAAGTGTTTTTTGAGAAGTTAAGCCAAACCAAATTGTTTTAGTGCGAATTCAGATGTTGAAAAGTTGAGGTAAACAACCCTATAAGGGGATATGTTTTCGGAGACAATGGTTCCGAGCGTAACGCATATAGTCGTTACAAAACACTACGTTGCGGTCCAACGTAGTGGTAGAATAGGCTGGCCACCTAGTGTACGTGTAGAGGGTGTTTTTAGTCTTTGTGATTGATAAACACTCTGGTTTACAGTGTGAAGGATTGTGTTGAAGCACTAGCAAATCTAGAGAAGAGTTCACGGTCTTGTGACCCCTCAGCATGATTTGGAATCTTTTAAATTCCTGAGTTATTCATACTGCTTCCCAATTATTGAGCAATTGTGGAAGATTCTTGCTATTCTAAAAGGCGAATGTGGTAAGGATGATATTCCTTAGAAAGAAGTGAGTCGTAGAATGCGACACTAAATGATGAATATATTGAATGAGTGAGAAAAGAAATTTTGAAATGAGGAGGAGATGAGTTATCAAAGAATAATGTAAAACTTTTAATAAAAAAGTTTAATAATTGTAGAAAGATCGTTGTGGAAAGAAAGTGGTTATAGAACCCAGTGAATGAATAAAGTAATAACGTAAAATCTATTTTGATAGATTGAATGAATACAGAGTAATAAATAAAATTTCGAGGTCAAAATTCTTAGAAGAATGGGTAAATGTGATATCCCGAGTGTTTTTGATAATGATCCTTAGATAAGGATAATGAATGGATCAAAGAATATGTAATACTAAAATATAATTGATTATATGTAGAGTTTATGAAATAAAAATTATAAGAATTTATTGTGAAGAATGGGTGGAGTGTTAATAAATAAAACCTATATTAAGGTAATGTGTTGAAGCTATTCAACAAAGAGATTTGGTAAAAACCTGAGTAAGGTAGGGTTTCGGTGATTCCGAGGATGGAATCCTTATAAGGAGGGAAGGATGTGACAACCCAAATTTTTAAAAATTATTTAAATAAGAATTTAATAAATAAAATTCTTATTATAAAATGTTTTGAGTTTGAGTATGTGTATATATGTGTTATATATTGTGAACATGTAATTTGTTGTGAAGAAAAATATTTATATTCATGTATTGGGAAAAAGAGGTCCAATAGTTAATTAAACTATTGAAGAAATTAATGTAATTGTTATGAAAAGGAAATTAATTGAGTAATATTAGTTAATTTGATTAAGTTAAAATTTTATTATGAGAAAGTATAATTTAATTATTATTGTGACGATGGAAATTATTATGAATTAAGTTTCATAAATTATGTGGGTGATTCACTTAATTAAAATAGTGAAATAATGTAAATATATTTGTTTTAATAAAATAAGAAGATAATGTGAATGTTGTGACGCCCCCAAATTCAGGTACTTGAAACCTGAATTTAGTGCTTCACGATACCATTTCTTTGAGCGGAATAATAATAATAATGTCATAAATATCAAACTTAATTTATATATCAGAGTTGTCTAAATCCCATGTACGCGACCTTAAAACATTTCATTACATGATAGATAATAAATATGATCATCTTATTTAAGTCTAGCTATTACATAAGATAACACAAACTTATTCTGAAAGCTTTCATTTCCCTTTGTTCCTGGTAGAGCCCTCTGGTTGGTCATACTTAGCTGAAAACATTTAATTTAAGCAAGAATGAGCATTTGAGTGCCCAACAAGTAATAATAATTATAAATATTAGCTGAAAGGATTAAATGTTTTCTTTGTACTACCCTTCTACAACAAATCAATGATTATGAAGTAATCTGAACCGATAATAATAGCATAACAATTCTCTATCAAATTTTTAAAAGTACGTACTGACTATAAATAGGGTTAAGGTGACATACTATGAACATTATTCTCAATTTTCGAATAGGTTTAGCAGAACTTCATCCACAAACGATCATAACTTACGAGCACGGGGGTGATCACTCACATGCCCTCAGATTGATCAATACTTACATGTAAAACGATATTATCGTTCACTCTGTTCGCCTTGGGCGCATAAAAGTTTTTCCTTGATTGGGATGTTCATACTTAGTCTGGAATCCGAACCAAAACAATTTGATTGGATACCAAAAGGTTTTATCATATTCAACAATATTTCTAAATCAGTGTCTAGCTGGTCAAATAGCTTAGACGACTCTTTGTTATCGTATACATACTTCAAGGGTCAATAGGTATAAGTATATATATATATATATATATATATATATATCAACATGTAATTAAATACAACGATCGTCCAAGTGGGGACACTACAAAATATATATATCTGAATTACAATATAGTACCATGTTGATAATCAATGATTAGATATAATATATATATATATATATATATATATATATAACAATAGGGTTAATAATCTGGTACAATAATATAATTTTGAAACTTTCTTACTCATGTCCATTGCATAAAGAAAATGCAAGGGTAAAGATACTTGCCTGGTCTGCTGCTTACACAACTTAGTTCTATCCTTAATTCAACGACCTATCATTTATAAGATTGTTCTATTGATTAGAATAACATATCATAACATATTATACTGTTATTTATAGTTAATACATAACCTAATCATATTGTCACATAGTTATATCAGTCATTAAGACACAAACAAACACTTATACAGTCAAACTATATAGGTTCGAATCAAATTCGATAGCATTTTGGTGTCTTTAATGACTTTATCGGGTAATTATCGAGTATAAAACTCTAATCTATAACTCAAATATTATTCAGATAATTTAAATATAAATCATATGACTTATAATAATTTATAATTAATTATTATAATTTATCATAATTTTCAAACTCGGAATCATTATTAAATGATTTAAATATTACATAATTCTATTATCATTAATATTAAAATATTTATGCAACCCTTGCCAAAATATCAAAAGTTATTTTATAATAACTCCAAATATTTTTAAAGTATTAATTATTACCCTAAAATGATTTTTAAAACTTTTAAAATTATTTTTAAACAATTACCATTAATATTTAAATATTAAGGTATTATTCACTAAAATATTAAAAGTCATTTATAATAACTTAAAATCTTTTAAACCACTTATATCCTTTTTAAATGATTTTTAAATCAATAAAATCATTTTAATCTATTTATTTAATATTATTATTAAATAAATCAAATATCATTAATATTAAATAATTAATGAAATTTACATTAAAATATTGAAAGTTACATTTTATAACTTAAAATATTATTAAATACCTTATTATCTTTTAAAATGATTTTTAATATAATAAAATCATTTTTAGTTAATTTATTTAAGGCATTTATTAAATAAATTAAATATTAATAATATTCAAATAATTACTAATATTTATGAAAAATATGTCAAATTATTAAAAGTTAATTTTATAACCTAAATTAATTTTAAAAGCTGATTTTGTAATTTTTAGAATTTATTTAGTATTTTTAAATGATTTTAGAATCTAATATAATTAAATTTAATAAGTTTGTCGCTATAGCCTTTAGTGACGATGAAATGTCGCTTTAGGTGTTCTTGAGGCTCAAGAACAAGCTTAAGATGAATCGAGTGATCTACTTTGACCAATGATCATTCATTGTGTAATGTGTTTCTGGGCTAACTATCGATCACAACTTGTAGAATTAATGTAACACTACATCATTCAACAACAAACATGTCCAAATATCATAACACAAAAGAGATCTAAGCATGCAAAGTGGTTTATCAGACACATTTCTTCATTTACAGGTTACCCAAAAATGAAGAAACATTTCTCAACGATCACTTTTAGGCTTCCACTACTTTCTGTTCATGTAATGTTTTTATTATTTAAGAGTTCTAGGTTGTAGACAACATATAGTACTATAGATCTATTACAAAACATCAACAGAATCAACAGTTAGAATCCGGTCAAACCATGTCAGTCGACATGTTCATATGTTTTCTGGGTTACCCAGAAAATGAGAACATCTTTCGACTTGGCTAGTTCGACCTACCAATCGAATTCAATCCACTTGATTAATAAGTGATCTAAAAGCATGTATCCATAGTACACATAACCAACTACAACTTAGATGCAACAAAAATAACAAACAAACAACAACAAGCAAGATCCGAGGACACAAAGTCATTTACGACGCGCTTTTAATCTGGGTTACCAGAAACCCGAAAGTCATGGTCGGTCAATGGGGTTTGACCACCCATAACTTTCATTCTGTGCACGACCTGAGCTAGATTTAAGTTCCAGAATACAGACCACATGTCATACTACAAGTTTAAACACTTAAACAATAAAAATGATAACCAGCTAAAGATCTATGTGGTCTAACATTCGGTTGTCAGACCACTTTTAAAAATTTCCCAGATTTTATAAAAACATAAATTCGAGTATCTAAGTGTTATAGATCTGAGTTATAACAACCCAGATCACTCAATAACATCATATTACACTACTTTAAACATTTAAACACAAAGATTAACATGAATCATAAGGATTTCTCAGTTTAGGGTTTTTATACCTTTCTATGAACCAATCCTTGATTATGGCTTTCGATCTCGCTAGAAGTGATAGTGGGGCTTGATTAGGGACCCGGTCTAGCAAGGTAATTTTGGAGGTTTGAAGTTGAGAGAGTCTTGGTTGAGTGTTGGTGTATAAATGAGCAAGTTAGTAACCTTTCTCTCTTTGATCTTATATAATATGATGTAATGCTTATGGTTGATCATATCTATCGATTTTTAGTGATTAAAGGCTATTACTAGACCACATGGCTAGCTAGAGTTGGTCACCAACTAAAGTTATGGCAAGTTCTACAAGTTATCTATTAAATAATACAAGAAGGGCAATTTGGTCATTTGACTTTTACTTTTAGTGGCAAAGTTGTCAATTCCTTTCTAACCCTTATGGTTTCCTAAACTCATTATCTAGGTTTGTGTATTAAGGGCAAAAATGGAAATCTTAGTCTCTACAAATGTGAATTAGGGTTCCCTAATTAAATTATGTTTCCTAATTACTTTAGACTTGTAAAATAGGCTTTATCAAATACTAATTACCATTAAGCCTGCTAAATTAATAATTAGGGTTTATAACTTAGCAATTAGGGTTTGATTCAGTAATTAGGGTTTCTAGATATTAATTAGGGTTTACCCAATTAACATTAAACATAATAATGGTCATTAATTATATAACACATAACTTAGCACACCTTACATACATAATTGACTTCTATACTATAGTTTATCAAGAATGCTAGGATTTTGTCTTTGTTTTACTATAACTGCTTCCACACATTAACATTACACACATATCGACATGCTTATATTCTTTGAAATATAAATAATATTATATTATTATTCTCATCCCTTATTCAAAATCCGGACTTAGGGTTTTGAATTCATATATATACATAACCTTCAAAGATACCATTATTAATTAAGTTAAAATAATTAACTTAATTAATATAATAAATACATAACATAATATACTTATCATATATACAATAATCATATATTCATGGAAAATAAATAATAAATATTTTTATTACAACATAATTTTATTATAAGAATATAATCTATAATGATCAATAGTTTTAAAAAAAAAATTAGTTATATCTAATAAATAATTTTATTTATCGGATATATACATATACTTTACTTTGCACATATTCCCACCCTTATCTATATAAAAATATTTATTTGCAAAAATTTCTTATTGAAAATATTGGGTTATTACATCCACCCTCCCTTATAAGGATTCCGTCCCAGGAATCACCGCTTTAAAACCTATAGACACTAGGGCAAATAGCATACGCAGTCATTTCAAGTAGATCTCGATCAGATTCAATCGAATTGATCTTTAACTACTCAACATAAAGCTTGTCTATCTAATTCTACGGAAATTTAATTTCTAACAGAACTCAAATTTCTCCTTCAAAATTTCTTTATAACATAATGTACTTATATTTAAGAAAAATCATATATACGAAAATACAATTCATACGAATAATACCTGAAGTTCCATCCCCGACTGCTACGGTATCCTGCACCGTCATGTTGAAGACTCTTGCGGTTGATTTCGTTGAAGTTGGTCCCGTTATCGCTATTATTCCACTGCCTTTCCCCGCATTCACGCTACCTATATCCATTCTCCTTTTTGGACAGTCCTCCACCTTATGTTCCGTTGATCCACACAGAAAACACTCATTGCTCATCATAGGATTGGGGCTGTTAGGAGAGATATGTCCCTCTTGCCCACACTTGTAGCACACAAACTTACCCTTAAGACACTCACCTGAATGACTCTTCCCACATTTCTTACACTGCACAACCTGCTTTTTCACACCTTCCTGCTTGACTTGGACACTCCCAATATTGCTCCACTTTCTTTTCTCACCCCTACTTCCACTAACTACTTCTACTTTCCCAGCTCCCTCACCCTTATTCTTTCTCTCCTTATTGTAGAGACTCATGGCCTCACTTCCCCCTTCAGCTATGATAGCCTTTTCTAAGAGTGCGACAAACGTATTGATCTGCAACACTGCCACTTTATTGTAGAGCCAGGGTTTTAGGCCTAGCTCAAACCTCCTAGCCTTTCTAGCCTCCATATCCACTTGGTGTGGAGCGAACCTAGCTAACTCATTAAACTTTGTGGCATACTCATTGAATCGAAGTTCTCTTGCTTCAATTCTAAAAACTTCACCTCCATCCTAGCACACACTAGTTAGAGAAATAATTCTCAAGAAGAATAGCGTCTCAAACCTAGTCCATGCTATCAGGTCCTTCTCGCCTTTAGCTTGATTTGCCTCCCACCAGAAATTTGCCTCTCCGGTCATTATATAGGTGGCAAAAGCTGTCTTTTGTCCCTCTTTTACCCAAGCGACTACAAACGCTTTTTCTATTTCCTTAACCCAAGTTTGGGTTAAGGATGTAGATTAAAGTTTACATTATAACTACTATGCGTTTTTATATAACTAATAGTTAATGTGAATGATTATATAATTGTGTAGGGCACGTGAAGTGTAGATATCTGTAAGCTGTTAAACCATTATTGGTAAACAACGATCAAGGCAAGTCTTTCAGTTCCAATTTGCTATGTGAACTTGATGATTAACTATTTTAAATCTTTATTGAAAAGAGCATGATGTGTTAAATATATATTGAAAGTATGAAATGTTAAAGTCAATTTATGACTACGTTGATTGAGTAAAGCATGTTGATTGAGTAAGGAACTCAATCTTTATACTTGCTATATGAACTGTAGCATGTATGTATGTTAGTCCAATGTTTATGAGATACATATTGAGCATGTTATTATGTGCTATGTGATGATGCATGAAAATTGTTAGATTTTCTTTGGTCATTGTCGAGCTCAACCTTGCAAATGACTACTTTTGCAGTTAAAGATTCAAGGTAAAGTTATGAGCTACTTGAAAGGCATGAATCATATGTGATACTTGAAGATTTTGGTGAATTATTATTATTTGAACCATGTTTAGGGTTCCAATATTGTATGATGTTTAATAGATGTTGAATTATAAAGTTTAAGTTTTTATCAACTGTATAAAGGGTATTGAACCTGGATGTAAGTTTTATCAATTAACTCTGATAAAGTGAGTAATAAACTGAGTATGGTTCAAAGGTACGTAAAGATAAAGGTTTTGAGAAATGTACTTGATAAATCACAATAAGTATGTAAAGTTTTAGTTATCTGATATGCAAAGGTTATCAGATTGAAATGTAAGGTTTTACATAATAATTTTGATGAAGCAAATCATAAAATAAAATTGATTTAGAGATGTGTAAATGATAAAGGTTTTGATTCGTGGAATTAAAGTAAGAAGACATAAAGTTTTAATTATTCTCGCATTTTATTAAGTTTCACATCGAATAAGGATGTAAAATCGGTTAGACGATATTATAAACGGCAATCAAGTCGATAGTTGAATTGTATGAATTTTGGCGTCGTTATGATTGGTATCAAAGTTGTAGGTTATAAACCTTAGTTAAGAGTACCTAAGCTATAACCTTAGAGAATAAAGGAGAAGATGATAAAGAAGTTAAGAATCAAAAGTTATATTTAAGTATGGTACAATTGTACTCTTTAATAGTTGATGTATGGTATCTGGGCTAAACGATTCCTTCATTGAGCGGAGGTATATACGAACTAGCAACTCGGAACCTAGTTTTTTGGTTGTTTGTGGGAAACCACTCAGCGTACCATATTGAAACTGTTAGAGACTCGATGTGTACCAAGTATAGAAAATGGATATGTATGATGAAAAGGGAAAGAAAGAGGATTGTAAAACAAAACGATCATGAGTTATGAAAAGAATTTTAAGCGAGATGATTGTAGAATAAGATCACGACGTGATCTGTTTAAGTTATAAAAGAAAGATGGTCTGTAATGTTTGAATAATTATAGCTTGATGCTATGAAGATGATGTACTATGAAATAGTACGAGATAACTCACGAGGAGTTATAGATGAAGTGATACGAGGAATTCGTATTGAGCAAAGAGCAAGTTATAAGCAAGATATAATTAGGTGGGATTTCAATTGACGACTCATGTGATGGTTGAGTTGTACAAATCTTTGTATGAGCGAGGGTTTTGTGCTTGCACTCAGTTTATCATATTGATAATCATTGGAATTTTGGTGTCGCGCTATCAATGTATATGTGGTGAAAAGGTGATTCTTTTCTCATGTGTATATTTGATAGTTAGAAACTATTAAGATTAGTCAGATATTATTAGGATTAGGTGCGGTTCTTAAAACTAATGCATATGGTAAGTTTGTGACTCATAATAATATAGTATGTTTTGAACCCCTCAGCGAATGGACGCCTATGGTCTGACTAGGATAAGTTCTTAAACTTATATTATTGTGACAAGTTCTTGAACTTCCAATGTGTGGTAAGTTTGATGAACTATACTGGGGGTATAGGAAGATTGTAAGTTGAAATACAAGAATATTTAGTATAAGAGCATTAGTGATGCTAGAAATAAAAAAAAAAATTGGTTAAGTAATGAAGTAATGGAGTAAAGATTGAAGTTGATGGATGCCTGGATATTCTAAATCTACTAGCTATGCTAGACTTTCGAAATTTATTGACTTCGTGTTGATGTTTGCACTTCTATTTTCTTGAAAAACATTGGATCAAATGATGAAATCAATGAGTTTTAAAAACAATACCGTTATTTGTATGTCTATGCTAATTGCTTCGGCTAGACAAAAAAAATGATTTGAAATATATCAAAATATATTTTTATATCATCAATGCATTATAGAACCTGGTGCACAGATGATAAAAATGATGGAGTCATCAATTCAATATTACTTAGTGTTGGATTTGATCTAAGGATCGTCAGCCCACTATGGTATGATGTAGTATGATAAAATCACCAAATGACGGAATCCTCAAACGAACTATAAATACAGTGCGGTATCATGACATCATAAAAAGATTTTTGAGATTTCTTTAAGATAAGAGAATATATATATATATATATATGTATATTTTGATTGATGACCGAATTATTGTAGAAGTCTATGCTATTTGATTCAGCCAGACGAATATTGAAAGATGTTCATAAAATTCAAGTGTTTCTTGAGAAGTTATGCCAAACCAAATTGTTTTAGTGCGGATTCAGATGTTGAAAAGTTGAGGTAAACAACCCTATAAGGGGATTTGTTTTCGGGGACAATGGTTCCGAGCGTAACGCATATAGTCGTTACAAAACACTACGTTGCGGTCCAACGTGGTAGAATAGGCTGGCCACCTAGTGTACGTGTAGAGGGTGTTTTCAGTCTTTGTGATTGATAAACACTCTGGTTTACAGTGTGAAGGATTGTGTTGAAGCACTAGCAAATCTAGAGAAGAGTTCACGGTCTTGTGACCCCTCAGCATGATTTGGAATCTTTTAAATTCCTGAGTTATTCATACTGCTTCCCAATTATTGAGCAATTGTGGAAGATTCTTGCTATTCTAAAAGGCGAATGAGGTAAGGATGATATTCCTTAGAAAGAAGTGAGACGTAGAATGCGACACTAAATGATGAATATATTGAATGAGTGAGAAAAGAAATTTTGAAATGAGGAGGAGATGAGTTATCAAAGAATAATGTAAAACTTTTAATAAAAAAGTTTAATAATTGTAGAAAGATCGTTGTGGAAAGAAAGTGGTTATAGAACCCAATGAATGAATAAAGTAATAACGTAAAATCTATTTTGATAGATTGAATGAATAAAGAGTAATAAATAAAATTTCGAGGACGAAATTCTTAGAAGAATGGGTAAATGTGATATCCCGAGTGTTTTTGATAATGATCCTTAGAGAAGGATAATGAATGGATCAAAGAATATGTAATACTAAAATATAATTGATTATATGAAAAGTTTGTGAAATAAAAATTATAAGAATTTATTGTGAAGAATGGGTGGAGTGTTAATAAATAAAACTTATATTAAGGTAATGTGTTGAAGCTATTCAACAAAGAGATTTGGTAAAAACCTGAGTAAGGTAGGGTTTCGGTGATTCCGAGGACGAAATCCTTATAAGGAGGGAAGGATGTGACAACCCAAATTTTTAAAAATTATTTAAATAAAAATTTAATAAATAAAATTCTTATTATAAGATGTTTTGAGTTTGAGTATGTGTATATATGTGTTATATATTGTGAATATATAATTTGGTGTGAAGAAAAAATATGTATATTCATGTATTGGGAAAAAGAGGTCTAATAGTTAATTAAACTATTGAAGAAATTAATGTAATTGTTATGAAAAGGAAATTAATTGAGTAATATTAGTTAATTTGATTAAGTTAAAATTTTATTATGAGAAAGTATAATTTAATTATTATTGTGACGATGGAAATTATTATGAATGAAGTTTCATAAATTACGTGGGTGATTCACTTAATTAAAATAGTGAAATAATGTAAATATATTTGTTTTAATAAAATAAGAAGATAATGTGAATGTTGTGACGCCCCCAAATTCAGGTACTTGAAACCTGAATTTAGTGCTTCACGATACCATTTCTTTGAGCAGAATAATAATAATAATGTCATAAATATCAAACTTAATTTACATATCAGAGTTGTCTAAATCTCAGGTACGCGACCTTAAAACATTTCATTACATGATAGATAATAAATATGATCATCTTATTTAAGTCTAGCTATTACATAAGATAACACAAACTTATTCTGAAAGCTTTCCTTTCCCTTTGTTCCTGGTAGAGCCCTCTGGTTGGTCATACTTAGCTGAAAACATTTACTTTAAGCAAGAATGAGCATTTGAGTGCCCAACAAGTAATAACATTTATAAATATTAGCTGAAAGGATTAAATGTTTTCTTTGTACTACCATTCTACAACAAATCAATGGTTATGAAGTAATCTGAACCGATAATAATAGCATAACAATTCTCTATCAAATTTTTGAAAGTACGTACTGACTATAAATAGGGTTAAGGAGACATACTATGAACATTATTCTCAATTTTCGAATAGGTTTAGCAGAACTTCATCTGTAAACGATCATAACTTACTTACAGCACGGGGTGATCACCAATTATGCCTGTGATTAATCAATACTACATTCAAGAACGATATTATCGTTCACTCTGTTCGCCTTGGGCGCATAAAAGTTTTCCCTTGATCGGGATGTTCATACATAGTCTGGAATCCGAACCAAAACAATTTGATTGGATACAAAAAGTTTTTATCATATTCAACAGTATTTCTAAATCAGTGTCTAGCTGGTCAAATAGCTTAGACGACTCTTTGTTATCGTATACATACTGGGGTCATAGGTATAGGTATATATATATATATATATATATATATATATATATATATATATATATATATATATATATATATATATCAACATGTAATTAAATACAACGATCGTCCAAGTGGGGACACTACAAAATATATATATCCGAATTACAATATAGTACCATGTTGATAATCAATGATTAGATATAATATATATATATATATATATATATATATATATATATATATATATAATAGGTTTAATAATCTGGTACAATAATATAATTTTGAAACTTTCTTACTCATGTCCATTGCATAAAGAAAATGCAAGGGTAAAGATACTTGCCTGGTCTGCTGCTTACACAACTTAGTTCTATCCTTAATTCAACGTTCTATCATTATAAGATTGTTCTATTGATTAGAATAACATATCATAACACATTATACTGTTATTTATAGTTAATACATAACCTAATCACATTGTCACATAGTTATATCAGTCATTAAGACACAAACAAACACTTATACAGTCAAACTATATAGGTTCGAATCAAATTCGATAGCATTTTAGTGTACCGACGGCTTTATCGGGTAATTATCGAGTATAAAACTCTAATCTATAACTCAAATATTATTCAGGATAATTTAAATATAAATCATATGACTTATAATAATTTATAATTAATTATTATAATTTATCATAATTTTTCAAACTCGGAATCATTATTAAATGATTTAAATATTTCATAATTCTATTATCATTAATATTAAAATATTTATGCAACCCTTGCCAAAATATCAAAGTTATTTTATAATAACTCCAAATATTTTTAAAGTATTAATTATTACCCTTAAATGATTTTTAAAACTTTTAAAATTATTTTTAAACAATTACCATTAATATTTAAATATTAAGGTATTATTCACTAAAATATTAAGTCATTTATAATAACTTAAAATATTTTTAAACCACTTTTATCCTTTTAAATGATTTTCAAATCAATAAAATCATTTTTAATCTATTTATTTAATATTATTATTAAATAAATCTAATATTATTAATATTAAATAATTAATGAAATTTACATTAAAATATTGAAAGTTACATTTTATAACTTAAAATATTATTAAATACCTTATTATCTTTTAAAATGATTTTAATATAATAAAATCATTTTAGTTAATTTATTTAAGGCATTTATTAAATAAATTAAATATTAATAATATTCAAATAATTACTAATATTTATGAAAAATATGTCAAATTATTAAAAGTTAATTTTTATAACCTAAATTAATTTTAAAACTGATTTTGTAATTTTTAAAATTTATTTAGTATTTTTAAATGATTTTTAGAATCTAATATAATTAAATTTAATAAGTTTGTCGCTATAGCCTTTAGTGACAGTAAGTGTCGCCTTAGGTGTTCTTGAGGCTCAAGAACAAGCTTAAGCAGTAATCGAGTGACCTACTTTGACCAATGATCATTCATTGTGTAATGTGTTTCTGGGCTAATTATCGATCACAACTTGTAGAATTAATGTAACACTACATCATTCAACAACAAACATGTCCAAATATCATAACACAAAAGAGATCTAAGCATGCAAAGTGGTTGTCAGACCTGTTCTTCATTTCTAGGTTACCCAGAAATGACGAACTGCTCGAGAAGTCACTTTTAGGCTTCCACTACTTTCTGTTCATGTAATGTTTTTATTATTTAAGAGTTCTAGGTTGTAGACAACATGTATTACTATAGATCTATTACAAAACATCAACAGAATTCAACAGTTAGAATCCGGTCAAACCATGTCAGTCGACATGTTCATATGTTTTCTGGGTTACCCAGATAACAGAGAACATGCTCGACTTGGCTAGTTTGACCGGCCACTGAGTTCAATCCACTTGATTAATTAGTGATCTAAAAGCATGTATCCATAGTATACATAACCAACTACAACTTAGATGCAACAAAAATAACAAACAAACAACAACAAGCAAGATCCGAGGACACAAAGTCATTGTCAGACGCTTCTGGGCTAATCTGGGTTACCTAGAAAATCGAAAGTCATGGTCGGTCAATGGGGTTTGACCACCCATAACTTTCATTCTGTGCACGACCTGAGCTAGATTCAAGTTCCAGAATACAGACCACATGTCATACTACAAGTTTAAACACTTAAACAACGAAAATGATAACCAGCTAAAGATCTATGTGGTCTGACATTCGGTTGTCAGACCACTTTTAAAAATTTCCCAGATTTTATAAAAACTTAAATTCGAGTATCTAAGTGTTATAGATCTAAGTTATAACAACCCAGATCACTCAATAACATCATATTACACTACTTTAAACATTTAAACACAAAGATTAACATGAATCATAGGGATTTCTCAGTTTAGGGTTTTTATACCTTTCTATGAACCAATCCTTGATTCTTGCTTTCTGATCTAAGTGATAGTGAGGCTTGATTAGGGACTAGTCTAGCAAGGTAATTTCAGAGGTTTGAAGTTGAGAGAGTCTTGGTTGAGTGTTGGTGTATAAATGAGCAAGTTAGTAACCTTTCTCTCTCTTTGATCTTATATAATATGATGTAATGCTTATGGTTGATCATGTCTATCAGATTTTTAGTGATTAAAGGCTATTACTAGACCACATGGCTAGCTAGAGTTGGTCACCAACTAAAGTTATGGCAAGTTCTACAAGTTATCTATTAAATAATACAAAAAGGGCAATTTGGTCATTTGACTTTTACTTTTAGTGGCAAAGTTGTCAATTCCTTTCTAACCCTTAGGGTTTCCTAAATCATTATCTAGGTTTGTGTATTAAGGGCAAAAATGGAAATCTTAGTCTCTACAAATGTGCATTAGGGTTCCCTAATTAAATTAGGTTTCCTAATTACCTTAGACTTGTAAAATAGGCTTTATCAAATACTAATTACCATTAAGCCTGCTAAATTAATAATTAGGGTTTATAACTTAGCAATTAGGGTTTGATTCAGTAATTAGGGTTTCTAGATATTAATTAGGGTTTACCCAATTAACATTAAACATAATAATGGTCATTAATTATATAACACACAACTTAGCACACCTTACAGTCATAATTGACTTCTATACTATAGTTTATCACTAATGCTAGGATTTTGTACTGTTTTACTATAACTGTTCCACACATTAACATTACACACATATCAGACATGCTTATATTACTGAAATATAAATAATATTATATTATTATTCTCATCCCTTATTCAAAATCCAGACTTAGGGTTTTGAATTCATATATGACATAACCTTCAAAGATACCATTATTAATTAAGTTAAAATAATTAACTTAATTAATATAATAAATACATAACATAATATACTTATCATATATACAATAATCATATATTCATGGAAAATAAATAATAAATATTTTTATTACAACATAACTTAGCACACCTTACGATCATAATTGACTTCTATACTATAGTTTATCAAGAATGCTAGGATTTTGTCTTTGTTTTACTATAAGCTGCTCCACACATTAACATTACACACATATCGTACATGCTTATATTATTTGAAATATAAATAATATATATTATTATTCTCATCCCTTATTCAAAATCCGCACTTAGGGTTTTGAATTCATATATACATAACCTTCAAAGATACCATTATTAATTAAGTTAAAATAATTAACTTAATTAATATAATAAATACATAACATAATATACTTATCATATATACAATAATCATATATTCATGGAAAATAAATAATAAATATTTTTATTACAACATAATTTTATTATAAGAATATAATCTATAATGATCAATAGTTTTAAAAAAAAAATTAGTTACATCTAATAAATAATTTTATTTATCGGATATATACATATACTTTACTTTTCACATATTCCCACCCTTATCTATATATAAAAATTTATTTGCAAAAATTTCTTATTGAAAATATTAGGTTATTACATCCACCCTCCCTTATAAGGATTCCATCCCAGGAATCACCACTTTAAAACCTATAGACACTAGGGCAAATAGCATACGCAGTCATTTCAAGTAGATCTCGATCAGATTTGATCGAATTGATCTTTAACTACTCAACATAAAGCTTGTCTATCTAATTCTATGGAAATTTAATTTCTAACAGAACTCAAATTTCTCCTTCAAAATTTCTTTATAACATAATGTACTTATATTTAAGAAAAATCATATATACGAAAATACAATTCATACGAGTAATACCTGAAGTTCCATCCCCATCGCTACTAGGTATCACTCAGACCAGTCATGTTGAAGACTCTTGCGGTTGATTTCGTTGAAGTTGGTCCCGTTATCGCTATTATTCCACTGCCTTTCCTCGCATTCACGCTACCTATATCTATTCTCCTTTTTGGACAGTCCTTCACCTTATGTTCCGTTGATCCACACAGAAAACACCCATTCCTCATCCTAGGATTGTGGCAGTTAGGAGAGATATGTCCCTCTTGCCCACACTTGTAGCACACAAACTTACCCTTAAGACACTCACCTGAATGACTCTTCCCACATTTCTTACACTGCACAGCCGGCTTTTTCACACCTTCCTGCTTTACTTGGACACTCCCAATATTGCTCCACTTTATTTTCTCACCCCTACTTCCACTACCTACTTCTACTTTCCCAGCTTCCTCACCCTTATTCTTTCTCTCCTTATTGTAGAGACTCATGGCCTCACTTCCCCCTTCAGCTATGATAGCCTTTTCTAAGAGTGCGACAAACGTATTGATCTGCAACACCGCCACTTTATTGTAGAGCCAGGGTTTTAGGCCTAGCTCAAACCTCCTAGCCTTTCTAGCCTCCGTATCCACTTGGTGTGGAGCAAACCTAGCTAACTCATTAAACTTTGTGGCATACTCCGCAACTGTCAAGTTCTCTTGCTTCAATTCTAAAAACTTCACCTCCATCCTAGCCTGCACAATAGTCGAGAAATAATTCTCGAAGAATAGCGTCTCAAACCTAGTCCATGCTATCAGTCCTTCTCCTGCCCTAGCTTGATTTGCCTCCCACCAAAAATTTGCCTCTCCGTTCATCATATAGGTGGCAAAAGCTGTCTTTTGTCCCTCTTTTACCCTAGCGACTACAAACGCTTTTTCTATTTCCTTAACCCAAGTTTGGGTTAAGGATGTAGATTATAGTTTACATTATAACTACTATGCGTTTTTTTGTAACTAATAGTTAATGTGAATGATTATATAATTGTGTAGGGCACGTGCAGTGTAGATATCTGCAAGCTGTTAAACCATTATTGGTAAACAAAGATCGAGGCAAGTCTTTCAGTTCCTATTTGCTATGTGAACTTGATGATTAACTATTTTAAATCTTTATTGTAAAGAAATTGATGTGTTATATATATATTGAAAGTATGAAATGTTAAAGTCAATTTATGACTACGTTGATTGAGTAAAGCATGTTGATTGAGTAAGGAACTCAATCTTTATACTTGCTATATGAACTGTAGCATGTATGTATGTTAGTCCAATGTTTATGAGATACATATTGAGCATGTTATTATGTGCTATGTGATGCATGAAAATTGTTAGATTTTGCTGGGCTGTCGAGCTCAACCTTGCAAATGACTACTTTTGCAGGTTAAAGATTCAAGGTAAAGTTATGAGCTACTTGAAAGACATGAATCATATGTGATACTTGAAGATTTTGGCTGAATTATTATTATTTGAACCATGTTTAGGGTTCCGAATATTGTATGATGTTTAATAGATGTTGAATTATAAAGTTTAAGTTTTTATCAGTTGTTTAAAGGGTATTGAACCTGGATGTAAGTTTTATTTATTAACTCTGATAAAGTGAGTAATAAGCTAAGTATGGTTCAAAGGTACGTAAAGATAAAGGTTTTGAGAAATGTACTTGATAAATCACAATAAGTATGTAAAGTTTTAGTTATCTGATATGCAAAGGTTATCAGATTGAAATGTAAGGTTTTACATAATAACTTTGATGAAGCAAATCATAAAATAAAATTGATTTAGAGATGTGTAAATGATAAAGGTTTTGATTCAGGGAATTAAAGTAAGAAGACATAAAGTTTTAATTATTCTGCATTTTATTAAGTTTCACATCGAATAAGGATGTAAAATCAGAAGTTAGACGTATTATAAATGACCGAAGTCGATAGTTGAATTGTATGAATTTTGGCGTCGTTACAGTTGGTATCAAAGTTGTAGGTTATAAACCTTAGTTAAGAGTACCCTAGGCTATAACCTTAGAGAATAAAGGAGAAGATGATAAAGAAGTTAAGAATCAAAAAGTTATATTTAAGTATGGTACAATTGTACTCTTTAATAGTTGATGTATGGTATCTAGGCTAAACGATTCCTTCATAGAGCGGAGGTATATACGAACTAGCAACTCGGAACCTAGTTTTTTGGTTGTTTGTGGGAAACCACTCAGCGTACCATATTGAAACTGTTAGAGACTCGATGTGTACCAAGTATAGAAAATGGATACGTATGATGAAAAAGGAAAGAAAGAGGATTGTAAAACAAAACGATCATGAGTTATGAAAAGAATTTTAAGCGAGATGATTATAGAATAAGATCACGACGTGATCTGTTTAAGTTATAAAAGAAAGATGGTCTGTAATGTTTGAATAATTATAGCTTGATGTTATGAAGATGATGTACTATAAAATAGTACGAGATAACTCACGAGGAGTTATAGATGAAGTGATACGAGGAATTCGTATCGAGAAAAGAGCAAGTTATAAGTAAGATATAGTTAGGTGGGATTTCAATTGAGGACTCATGTGATGGTTGAGTTGTACAAATATTTGTATGGGCGAGGGTTTTGTGCTTGCACTCAGTTTATCATATTGATAATCATTGGAATGTTGGTGTCGCGCTATCAATGTATATGTGGTGAAAAGGTGATTCTTTTCTCATGTGTATATTTGATAGTTAGAAACTATTAAGATTAGTCAGATATTATTAGGATTAGGTGCGGTTATTAAAACTAATGCATATGGTAAGTTTGTGACTCATAATAATAAAGTATGTTTTGAACCCCTCAGCGAATGGACGCCTATGGTCTGACTAGTATAAGTTCTTAAACTCATATTATTGTGACAAGTTCCTGAACTTCCATTGTGTGATAAGTTTGATGAACTATACTTGGGGTATAGGAAGATTGTAAGTTGAAATACAAGAATATTTAGTATAAGAGCATTAGTGATGCTAGAAATAAAAAAAAAATTGGTTAAGTAATGAAGTAATGGAGTAAAGATTGAAGTTGATGGATGCCTGGATATTCTAAATCTACTAGCTATGCTAGACTTTCGAAATTTATTGACTTCGTGTTGATGTTTGCACTTCTATTTTCTTGAAAAACATTGGATCAAATGATGAAATCAATGAGTTTTAGAAACAATACCGTTATTCGTATGTCTATGCTAATTGCTTCGGCTAGACAAAAAAAATGATTTGAAATATATCAAAATGTATTTTTATATCATCAATGCATTATAGAACCTGATGCACAGATGATAAAAATGATGGAGTCATCAATGCAATATTACTTAGTGTTGGATTTGATCTAAGGATCGTCAGCCTACTATGGTATGATGTAGTATGATAAAATCACCAAATGACGGAATCCTCAAACAGACTATAAATACAGTGCGGTATCATGACATCATAAAAAGATTTTTGAGATTTCTTTAAGATATGAGAATATATATATATATATGTATATTTTGATTGATGACCGAATTATTGTAGAAGTCTATGCTATTTGATTCAACCAGACGAATATTGAAAGATGTTCATAAAATTCAAGTGTTTCTTGAGAAGTTATGCCAAACTAAATTGTTTTAGTGCGGATTCAGATGTTGAAAAGTTGAGGTAAACAACCCTATAAGAGGATATGTTTACGGGGACAATGGTTCCGAGCGTAACGCATATAGTCGTTACAAAACACTACGTTGCGGTCCAACGTAGTGGTAGGATAGGCTGGCCACCTAGTGTACGTGTAGAGGGTGTTTTCAGTCTTTGTGATTGATAAACACTCTGGTTTACAGTGTGAAGGATTGTGTTGAAGCACTAGCAAATCTAGAGAAGAGTTCACGGTCTTGTGACCCCTCAGCATGATTTGGAATCTTTTAAATTCCTGAGTTATTCATACTGCTTCCCAATTATTGAGCAATTGTGGAAGATTCTTGCTATTCTAAAAGGCAATGTGGTAAGGATGATATTCCTTAGAAAGAAGTGAGTCGTAGAATGCGACACTAAATGATGAATATATTGAATGAGTGAGAAAAGAAATTTTGAAATGAGGAGGAGATGAGTTATCAAAGAATAATGTAAAACTTTTAATAAAAAAGTTTAATAATTGTAGAAAGATCGTTGTGGAAAGAAAGTGGTTATAGAACCCAATGAATGAATAAAGTAATAACGTAAAATCTATTTTGATAGATTGAATGAATAAAGAGTAATAAATAAAATTTTGAGGACGAAATTCTTAGAAGAATGGGTAAATGTGATATCCCGAGTGTTTTTGATAATGATCCTTAGAGAAGGATAATGAATGGATCAAAGAATATGTAATACTAAAATATAATTGATTATATGTAAAGTTTGTGAAATAAAAATTATAAGAATTTATTGTGAAGAATGGGTGGAGTGTTAATAAATAAAACTTATATTAAGGTAATGTGTTGAAGCTATTCAACAAAGAGATTTAGTAAAAACCCGAGTAAGGTAGGGTTTGGTGATTCCAGGGACTAAAATCCTTATAAGGAGGGAAGGATGTGACAACCCAAATTTTTAAAAATTATTTAAATAAAAATTTAATAAATAAAATTCTTATTATAAGATGTTTTGAGTTTGAGTATGTGTATATATGTGTTATATATTGTGAATATATAATTTGGTGTGAAGAAAAATATGTATATTCATGTATTGGGAAAAAGAGGTCTAATAGTTAATTAAACTATTGAAGAAATTAATGTAATTGTTATGAAAAGGAAATTAATTGAGTAATATTAGTTAATTTGATTAAGTTAAAATTTTATTATGAGAAAGTATAATTTAATTATTATTGTGACGATGGAAATTATTATGAATTAAGTTTCATAAATTATGTGGGTAATTCACTTACTTAAAATAGTGAAATAATGTAAATATATTTGTTTAATTAAAATAAGAAGATAATGTGAATGTTGTGACGCCCCCAAATTCAGGTACTTGAAACCTGAATTTAGTGCTTCACGATACCATTTCTTTGAGCAGAATAATAATAATAATGTCATAAATATCAAACTTAATTTACATATCAGAGTTGTCTAAATCCCAGGTACGCGACCTTAAAACATTTCATTACGTGATAGATAATAAATATGATCATCTTATTTAAGTCTAGCTATTACATAAGATAACACAAACTTATTCTAAAAGCTTTCCTTTCCCTTTGTTCCTGGTAGAGCCCTCTAGTTGGTCATACTTAGCTTAAAACATTTAATTTAAGAAAGAATGAGCATTTGAGTGCCCAACAAGTAATAACAATTATAAATATTAGCTGAAAGGATTAAATGTTTTCTTTGTACTACCCTTCTACAACAAATGTATGGTTATGAAGTAATCTGAACCGATAATAATAGCATAACAATTCTCTATCAAATTTTTGAAAGTACGTACTGACTATAAATAGGGTTAAGGTGACATACTATGAACATTATTCTCAATTTTCGAATAGGTTTAGCAGAACTTCATCCGCAAACGATCATAACTTACGGGCACAGGGGGTGATCAGCCCGTTTATTATACCTCAGATTGATCAATACTACATGCAAGAACGATATTATCGTTCACTCGTCATTCGCCTTGGCATAATAAAAGTTTTCCTCGATCGGGATGTTCATACTTAGTCCGAATCCAACCAAAACAATTTGATTGGATACAAAAAGGTTTTATCATATTCAACAATATTTCTAAATCAGTGTCTAGCTGGTCAAATAGCTTAGACGACTCTTTGTTATCGTATACATAAGGGGTCAATAGGTATAGTTATATATATATATATATATATATATATATATATATATATATATATATATCATGTAATTAAATACAACGATCGTCCAAGTGGGGACACTACAAAATATATATATCTGAATTACAATATAGTACCATGTTGATAATCAATGATTAGATATAATATATATATATATATATATATATATATATATATATATATAACAATAGGGTTAATAATTTGGTACAATAATATAATTTTGAAACTTTCTTACTCATGTCCATTGCATAAAGAAAATGCAAGGGTAAAGATACTTGCCTGGTCTGCTGCTTACACATAACTTAGCACACCTTACAGTCATAATTGACTTCTATACTATAGTTTATCAGTAATGCTAGGATTTTGTACTGTTTTACTATAACTGTTCCACACATTAACATTACACACATATCAAACATGCTTATATTACTGAAATATAAATAATATTATATTATTATTCTCATCCCTTATTCAAAATCTAGACTTAGGGTTTTGAATTCATATCTGACATAACCTTCAAAATACCATTATTAATTAAGTTAAAATAATTAACTTAATTAATATAATAAATACATAACATAATATACTTATCATATATACAATAATCATATATTCATGGAAAATAAATAATAAATATTTTTATTACAACATAATTTTATTATAAGAATATAATCTATAATGATCAATAGTTTTAAAAAAATTTAGTTACATCTAATAAATAATTTTATTTATCAGATATATACATATACTTTACTTTGCACATATTCCCACCCTTATCTATATAAAAAAATTTATTTGCAAAAATTTCTTATTGAAAATATTGGGTTATTACATCCACACTCCCTTATAAGGATTCCGTCCTAGGAATCACCGCTTTAAAACCTATAGACACTAGGGCAAATAGCATACGCAGTCATTTCAAGTAGATCTCGATCAGATTCGATCGAATTGATCTTTAACTACTCAACATAAAGCTTGTCTATCTAATTCTACGGAAATTTAATTTCTAACAGAACTCAAATTTCTCCTTCAAAATTTCTTTATAACATAATGTACTTATATTTAAGAAAAATCATATATACGAAAATACAATTCATACGAATAATACCTGAAGTTCCATCTCCGACTGCTATGGTATCCTGCACCGTCATGTTGAAGACTCTTGCGATTGATTTCATTGAAGTTGGTCCCGTTATCGCTATTATTCCACTGCCTTTCCCCGCATTCACGCTACCTATATCCATTCTCCTTTTTGGACAGTCCTTCACCTTATGTTCCGTTGATCCACATAGAAAACACCCATTGCTCATCCTAGGATTGGGGCAGTTAGGAGAGATATGTCCCTCTTGCCCACACTTGTAGCACACAAACTTACCCTTAAGACACTCACCTGAATGACTCTTCCCATATTTCTTACACTGCACAGCCTGCTTTTTCACACCTTCCTGCTTGACTTGGACACTCCCAATTTTGCTCCACTTTCTTTTCTCACCCTTACTTCCACTACCTACTTCTACTTTCCCAGCTCCCTCACCCTTATTCTTTCTCTCCTTATTGTAGAGACTCATGGCCTCACTTCCCCTTTCAGCTATGATAGCCTTTTCTAAGAGTGCGATAAACGTATTGATCTGCAACACCGCCACTTTATTGTAGAGCCAGGGTTTTAGGCCTAGCTCAAACCTCCTAGCCTTTCTAGCCTCCGTATCCACTTGGTGTGGAGCGAACCTAGCTAACTCATTAAACTTTGTGGCATACTCCGCAACTGTCAAGTTCTCTTGCTTCAATTCTAAAAACTTCACCTCCATCCTAGCCTGCACACTAGTCGAGAAATAATTCTCGAAGAATAGCGTCTCAAACCTAGTCCATGCTATCAGTCCTTCTCCTGCCCTAGCTTGATTTGCCTCCCACCAGAAATTTGCCTCTCCGTTCATCATATAGGTGGCAAAAGCTGTCTTTTGTCCCTCTTCTACCCTAGCGACTACAAACATTTTTTCTATTTCCTTAACCCAAGTTTGGGCTTCTATCGGGTCAGTGGTACCTCTAAATTCGGGAGGTACTACGGCCTTAAAATCCTTGAAGTTTGCAAATCGGTTGTTTGGCTGATTTCCCGCCGCTGGCATTCCATTCTGAATGGCCTGAGCTACCATGTTCGTGAAATTCTGCATCAGATCTTGTTGTTGTCCTCCAGCATTGTTGACAAATTCTTCTACCCTTTAGTTTTGAGTTTGACGTCTTTGCGGTATTTTCTGGTTAAATAAAATAAAATCTATATTTTATTAACTTACATTCTAAACCTTATTGTATAAGTTTAATATTTCCAACTTATTCCATTAATCAAATATAGATTCATATTCATTTAACAATTTCAAAATACTTTATATAACATAGCATATACTGCTTTCAACATCCGATATCCCTTTATGACCATAAAAGTCAAAAATCGCTACTACAACTTACACCAAAGTTGGGATTATTACAATACACACGTACATTACCAAACATACATAATTAAATACTAATTCTACCTATTTCCTACACCTCTTTCCTGATTCTGGACAACCCTTTGCCTGATGACCTTTCAATCCAAAAATAAAACATGCACCTGGTTTATAGTCGGGACAATACAGAGTGGTATGTCCTTCATAACCGCAAAGATAACATATCTTTTTCCATTTCTTCTTATCGAATTTTCCTAAGTCGTGGCCTTCTATCTTTCTTTTTTTCCTTCTTGCTCGGGAGTCGCATTACGATATATGTTGCTTGTGGCTCCCATTTGATCAATTTGGATCTTAAGCTTATCTTGTTCTTCCATTGTTTCTAGTAAGGCTTTTCGCAACTAACTATTCAACAGCTTTTCTATTTCCCACAGCTTTTCCATAGAAGAAACCTTGTTCCTCAAATTCTGCACCTTCGTTGATGCTTGATCAGCTTCAACTTTAGTGTCTGAATCACTATCTATTAATTCCAACGTTTCTGGGTCCGGTACTATATTTTCCAAAATGATCACCTCATCAAGGTTATCTTCAACGTGAGCCTCTACTTCAGCTATTGGCCTTGATATTGGCTCCTTCTTTACTATCTTAGGGTATCCTAATCCTTTTTCTCCTGACATCTACACATAAATTATCCTGATTAGCATATAATATATACACACAACAAGTAAAAGTTTTATATAAGTTATCTTTTATTTTTGTTTGGTGATGAATTTATTCGATTCATCTCCTTTTAAACTCTATATGAGTTATTTGTACTTTTAACATTTTCCTTTGCTCTAAGGTTATAGCCTAAGGTCTACTCCCACCTATGGCTTCTAATCCTAAAGCTCTGATACCAACCTGTGACTATCATGGTGCTTCCAACCATAGCACCTCACAATGGTACCTATCAGTTTGCCACCGACTTGCTCGGCATCCCCTATGGAGAGTTTGGCTTTGCTGGATTCCACACAAGGAAGTCACCAGCGAGAGGCTCGGGGCTCTTTGCAATTTCACGCTTATGGCTCTGATACCAACCTGTGACGCCCCCAAATTCAAGTACTTGAAACCTGAATTTAGTGCTTCACGATAACATTTCTTTGAGCAGAATAATAATAATAATGTTATAAATATCAAACTTAATTTATATATCAGAGTTGTCTAAATCCCAGGTACGCGACCTTAAAATATTTCATTACATGATAGATAATAAATATGATCATCTTATTTAAGTCTAGCTATTACATAGGATAACACAAACTTATTCTGAAAGCTTTCCTTTCCCTTTGTTCCTGGTAGAGCCCTCTAGTTGGTCATACTTAGCTGAAAACATTTAATTTAAGCAAGAATGAGCATTTGAGTGCCCAACAAGTAATAAAAATTATAAATATTAGCTGAAAGGATTAAATGTTTTCTTTGTACTACCCTTCTACAACAAATCAATGGTTGTGAAGTATTCTGAACAGATAAAATTAGCATAACAATTCTCTATCAAATTTTTGAAAGTACGTACTGACTATAAATAGGGTTAAGGTGACATACTATGAACATTATTCTCAATTTTCGAATAGGTTTAGCAGAACTTCATCCGCAAACGATCATAACTTACGAGTACAGGGGTGATCACCATTATGCCCTCAGTATTGATCAATACTACATGCAAGAACGATATTATCGCTTCACTCTCTCACTTTGGGCACATAAAAGTTTTCCTTGATCGGGATGTTCATACTTAGTCCGAATCAACCAAAACAATTTGATTGGATACAAAAAGGTTTTATCATATTCAACAATATTTCTAAATCAAAGGTGTAATTCGGTCAAATAGCTTAGATGACTCTTTTTGTTATCGTATACATACAAATTCATCAATATAGGTATATATATATATATATATATATATATATATATATATATATATATATATCAACATGTAATTAAATACAACGATCGTCCAAGTGGGGACACTACATAAATATATATATATATATATATATATATATATATATATATCCAATTACAATATAGTACCATGTTGATAATCAATGATTAGATATAATATATATATATATATATATATATATATATATAACAATAGGTTAATAATCTGCACAATAATATAATTTTGAAACTTTCTTACTCATGTCCATCAGACAAAAGAAAATGCAAGGGTAAAGATACTTGTCTGGTCTGCTGCTTACACAACTTAGTTCTATCCTTAATTCAACGACCTATCATTTATAAGATTGTTCTATTGATTAAAATAACATATTATAACACATTATACTGTTATTTATAGTTAATACATAACCTAATCACATTGTCACATAGTTATATCAGTCATTAAGACACAAACAAACACTTATACAGTCAAACTATATAGGTTCGAATCAAATTCGGTAGCATTTTGGTGTACCGACGGCTTTATCGGGTAATTACCGAGTATAAAACTCTAATCTGTAACTCAAAAATTATTCAGGATAATTTAAATATCAATCATATGACTTATAATAATTTATAATTAATTATTATAATTTATTATAATTTTTCAAACTCTGGAATCATTATTAAATGATTTAAATATTACATAATTCTATTATCATTAATATTAAAATATTTATGCAACCCTTGCCAAAATATCAAAGTTATTTTATAATAACTCCAAATATTTTAAAGTATTAATTATTACCCTTAAATGATTTTTAAAATATTTAAAATCATTTTTAAATAATTACCATTAATATTTAAATATTAAGGTATTATTCAATAAAATATTAAAAGTCATTTATAATAACTTAAAATATTTTTAAACCACTTATATCCGCTTTTAAACGATTTTTAAATCAATAAAATCATTTTAATCTATTTATTTAATATTATTATTAAATAAATCTAATATCATTAATATTAAATAATTAATGAAATTTACATTAAAATATTGAAAGTTTACATTTTATAACTTAAAATATTATTAAATACCTTATTATCTTTTAAAATGATTTTTAATATAATAAAATTATTTTTAGTTAATTTATTTAATGCATTTATTAAATAAATTAAATATTAATAATATTCAAATAATTACTAATATTTATGGAAAATATGTCAAATTATTAAAAGTTAATTTTTATAACCTTAATTAATTTTAAAACTGATTTTGTAATTTTTAGAATTTATTTAGTATTTTAAAATGATTTTTAGAATTTAATATAATTAAATTTAATAAGTCTGTCGCTATAGCCTTTAGCGACAGTAAGTGTCGCCTTAGGTGTTCTTGAGGCTCAAGAAGAAGCTTAAGAAGTAATCGAGTGACCTACTTTGACCAGTGATCATTCACTGTGTAATGTGTTTCTAGGCTAACTATCGATCACAGCTTGTAAAATTAATGTAACACTACATCATTCAACAACAAACATGGCCAAATATCATAACACAAAAGAGATCTAAGCATGCAAAGTGGTTGTCAGACCTGTTCTTCGTTTCTAGGTTACCCAGAAATGAAGAACAGCTCGAGCAGTCACTTTTAGGCTTCCACTACTTTCTGTTCATGTAATGTTTTTTGTTATTTAAGAGTTCTATGTTGTAGACAACATGTAGTACTACAGATCTGTAGCGCCCCCAAATTCGGGTATCTTCCAACCCGACAGATGGTGCTATACTATACAAACTTTCATACATTCATTCCATTGAAAAGTCTCAAAGAACGAACATAACGTCTATATATTAAAAGTAATATTTACATTTCCTGTGTTCTATAATTCACTATAAAGGTTCTTTGTCATAATATTCATTACATTACAACAATAGACCTATACTATTACAAGACAGCTTAATAATCTACCTTTGCTTTTCCTTTATCCTTTTTCGATCCTTCGAGACGTTCAGTCTTAGCTGCATTCATATGGTTCAAGCAAGAGTGAGCATAACTAGCTCAGCAAGTATAACAATTTCAATAACAACATGCTTGATACATATGAATCGTATATCTTCGATAACTGAACAATAGTTATGAAGTACTATTGATAATTCAAAATAGCACTTCATCTTTCTTTCAAAATGTTTCACAATGAATAATATTCAGTAAAACATTCACTCCGGTCAAAGACCTCGAGTATTCATTCTTTCTTTGAAAAGGATAACCCGGAACTAAGTCTGTAAGTTTGGTATTACTTATGAGCACTTCTAGGTGATCAGCCTATTGTACTCTATGTTGATCAACACTACACCCATAAAACGTATGTACGTTTAATCATTTGGCAACCTCACGTGCCTGTCATTTTACCGACAAAACTTTTGTTTAACATTTCAGTCTTCTTTTGAAAACCATATCAAGTAGTTGACAAAAGATAATCACATTTGATAACAGATGAATAGATTATCAACAATCCACTCAATATGTTAAGTCTAGCCAAAAGAACTGGCTTTAACTTCATTGTACTTCAATTCATGCGTAAGGATACATGAACTTCAAAAACTTGTTCAGATTGAACTGAGACAAGAGTTAGAATACTTTCCTTTAGCATCTGCTACTGTGTAATTACTTTACGTTCAAGTCTTTCAAGTCTCTACAATACATGATCACATAATGCCTTACATTAGGTCACATATAATCAAGTATGTATCTAACTATATCTTACCCTTCATCTCAATCTAATTGTGTATTAGATTTCGTTATTACCTGTTCCGACTTTATCATTCTATTTGCATTCATAAATAGGTAAGTTATTATCAACCTTTACACATTACTCTTAAGGTTTAACAATGTTTTAATAATGTTACTTCAAGTTCCTTAAGGTAGGTTTACTTCAAACTAATTACATTTTCTTGCTCTGCATTCATGTCTATTCTTCACTATCTTCCATCAAATACTTGCGCATGGCCTGACTTTTTATAACTACAAACTTAATGCATAGTGCACATGAAAGTTAACAATATGGGAGTCCTGACTTGGCCATGCATGCATGCGAGTCCTTATTAATGGGTCATGCCATGCAATGAAGTTTCCAAGATATGTCATGGTCTCATACATGGCAATTGCTACATTACCACAAACAAGATTAAGGTTCGTGACTGCAGTTAGAGAAGTTTCCAGCAGTGCTTTCGGACACCGCCAAGGTCATGCATGATGACCAACTTGGTCTAGGGTTGAGCCAAAGCACCAACTCAACTCGCACCGTAAAAAATTCAGTTTATGAAATTTTGTGAACTTCCCAAACGCATAACTCCTTCGTTATAAGTCCGAATTGGCTCGTTCAAAAGCCCACGGTTCACAAATTACGTAATCTATGCGTTCATGTAAGAATTTTATCTATTCGACTTCGTTTGCTAAAAATTCGCCTGTTGGTTCATTTTTAACGTAAACGATAAACGTTCGTGAACGTTCAACGATCGTTTCTTCGTTCTAAGTCGGAATTCGCTCATTTTCGAGTCCGCAACTCTTAAATGACGAACATGACTTTTCTCCATTGGAAAATAACCTTTCCGAGTTCAAAGTCAAAATTTGACTTCTAATCCGGGAATTTCACGAATTCGACGATTATCGTCTAATCGTGCGATTTCCGACAAATCTTCATTCTTATGATTTGTTCAACATTACAAATGAATTCCATTCATCATGTGAACATCTTAATATACTTATACCAACAACTTATACTCATGGTTGGATTTTGACTTTATTTCTTCATAAGCTCATAACTTGGTAAATTATAAACTACTTATGAACTTATCATTCATGACTTATGATAATTAAAGTTTCTCAAGCATCATACCTATATGTTCTCAACATATAGCTTTACTTATGTATACTTGATACATATGATCATACTAGTTCTTTTTCTTCCATATTACTTCACTAATAAACTTATTACGAGTTCATAATACTTTCACATAAGTTTATAACTTATGCTAGCTTAAATGACTTATTACCAACTTATATGGCTTAAGTTCATTACTTATACATACTTCTTACTTTTTATCATTCATGTTCCTTAATCCAAACTTTTCTTATCAACCTATCATGATAGAGATAGAAGATAATTAGAGAAGGAGTCTTACATTTGAAGTCTTTGGTAAATAGTCTTCTTCTTCTTATATAAGTAGCTTATTTGCAACTTAATATTCCTAACAATTAAGCACTTTGAGAGAGAGTGTTTGAATTATTTGAACAACTATTAAATGACTTGCCAACCTTCACTATTTATAGAATTTCTAAGGTTAGGGCAATTTAGTCAATTCCATCATCCCACCTCCTTTTGCACCTCCTTACTATTCATTACTTGCAAGGCACAAAACCTATCCCTTGCTTGGTCATTACTCATTTAACTTGGTTATTACTCATATAACTTGGTTACCACTTAACTTGGTCACCAGTTTTAATACTTGGTAACCACACATTTACCACATTAATATGGTTTACCCCATAGGTTTGCCAACTCATGGATTCTAGCTTGGGCTTGGATTACATAAATCCTTGGGCTTTGCTTTAACAAACACTCACTTTCTTATTAATTCAATAATTGGGCCTTAACCTTAATTGACTTGGGCTTGTACAAAATCCTAACCATTCTTTATAAGTCCATTAATATTACATAATACATATACATATAGTTTATGCATTATTCTCGTATTCCATTTCATATAGAATTTATATACGATAATTCATCCTTCATATAAACTCGTATAATACTTCGTATTACACTTGTTTTCATTCCTTTGCACAATACCAAAGTATTGTACAATTATTACTTTACTCATTCCTACTTCGCTTTTCTTAACGTTTATAACTTAAGTCCGCAAGAGAAATATTACGTTTTCCATAACTAGATTATTATTACATAATCCTTCTTACCTTAATATTCTATCATTACGTATTTCTCGAAAATTCAAAAATAACTCCCGAGCAAATACCGATGAATAGTGTTTTTCGAAAAATTTCTCGACAAACTTTCATTTTCGTCTTAGAAATTCAAACACTTTAATTCTTTCACGTAGCTCAAATACCACGACATTCCAATATCAATAGGTTATAGAATAACAACCATCTTGATAACACATAGAATATAATTTTATTATTATTTAATTTAATAAAATTATTTTACAATAAGATCCGAATTTCTCGGTCGTTACATTCTTCCTCCCTTATAAAGATTCTCGTCCCCGTAATCTCGCCTTACTTAATCAAATAGATTTAGGAAAATTTTTCTTCATCTTTTCTTCTAATTCCCACGTTGCTTCTTCGGCATCGTGGTTCTTCCATAATACCTTCACCGACGGTATTACTTTGTTCCTCAGAACTTGCTCTTTTCTATCAATGATTTGAATCGACGATTCTTCACATGATAAATCCTTCTCGATATGAATCACCTCATACCGATTACGTGCTTATAGTCCCATTTATATGGACGTATCTACGTATACGTGAAACACGTTATGTATTCTTTCTAGGTCTGGAGGTAATGCTATCATATACGCTACCTCTCCTACTTGTTTTAATACTTCAAAAGGTCCTATAAACCTTGGACTTAACTTCCCTTTCTTTCCAAAGCGTATCTTTCCTTTCTAGGGAGATACCTTTAGAAACACATACGAACCTACTTCAAACTCTCGGTTTAATCTATGTGAGTCCGCATACTTCTTTTGTCCATCTCCAATGTAAATAAGACGCATCCGAATTAACTTAACCACATCCGCATTTGCCCTGCCGCACCACCTCGTCCTAGCATCCCATGCTCTCCCACCTCGTCCCAACACAATGGTGTTCTGCACCTTCTTCTGTACAGAGCTTCATAAGGCGGCATACCTATGCTTGCATGATAACTATTGTTATATGCAAACTCTACAAGTGGTAGGTGATCATCCAAACTACCCTTGAAATCCATGACGCAAGACCTCAACATGTCTTCTAACGTCTGAATTGTCCTCTCGCTCTGCCATCAGTTTGTGGATGATAAGCTATGCTTAACATCAACTGTGTTCCCAGCTGTTCTTGCAAACTTCTCCAGAAATTCGATGTGAATCGTGGATCACGATCTGACACAATCGATACTGGTACTCCATGTCTAGAAATAATTTCCTTGATATAGAGTTTAGCTAACTGGTCTAAGTTATACTTGACCCTAATTGGTAAGAAGTGAGCCGATTTTGTCAATCGGTCGACTATTACCCAAATCGAATCGCACTTTTGTCATTATTGGAAGTCCCACCACAAAATCCATCGAGATATGCTCCCACTTCCATTCGAATCTCCAATAACCGTAATAAGCCATCGGGTCGTTGATGTTCTACCTTAACTTTTTGACAAGTTAAGCACCTACCACAT
Organism: Panax quinquefolius; assembly: GCA_020205615.1. Classification (NCBI taxonomy): domain Eukaryota; kingdom Viridiplantae; phylum Streptophyta; class Magnoliopsida; order Apiales; family Araliaceae; genus Panax; species Panax quinquefolius. Next base: position 116,771,347 of record CM035155.1, read on the forward strand.
ACTCGCTATTTCTCTCTTCATGTTTGGCCACCAAAAATCATTTGAAGGTCTTGATACATCTTAGTGCTACCAGATGTATCGAGTACCTTGAACTATGAGCTTCTTATAATACTTGCTCCTTTAATTCGCCTCATTCTAACCCAAATTCTTCCTTCAAATCTTAATAATGCCTCAATATCAAGACTATACTTAGCAGCCTTCCTTCTCGATAACCGCTTCTTCATTTGGTTACACTCATCGGTCTTGAGTTGTACCTCCTTGACTCTCTCTACGATGGTAGATCGCATCTCCGTCAGTAAAAGAATCATCCTTTCGAATCACTTGGCGCCTTTACTTCTATTTCCATCCTAGCCATCTCTGTTAGTAACTCATTTTGAGTCGTTAACATAGACAACTTTTCTCGACCCTTCCTACTTAAGGCATCGGCAACTACATTGGCTTTCCCAGGGTGATACAGGATTTCACAATCGTAATCCTTTATCAACTCTAGCCATCTTCTCTGCCTCATATTCAATTCCTTCTAACTGAAGATATACTTTAGACTCTTATGGTCCGTATATATCTCACATTTCTCCCCATAAAGATAATGTCTCCATATCTTTAGGGGCAAATACTATCACATGACGGTTCGCATCATGAGTAGGATAAACTTTCTCATAATCCTTCAACTGTCGTGATGCATACAGAATGACTTTGCCATGCTGCATGAGCACGCAACCAATTCCTCTATGTGAAGCATCACTATATACTACGAAATTTCATGTGTCATCTGGCAATGACAAAACAGGCGCTTCACTTAATCTTTTCTTCAGTTCTTGAAAACTGTCTTCACATTTGTCCGTCCATACATATTTCACCATCTTCCTTGTCAAGTTTGTCAACGGGGTAGCTATCTTCGAAAAATCTTGGATAAATCTTCGATAGTATCCCGCTAACCCTAGAAAACTCTGCACCTCAGTCGGTGTTTTCGGTTATTCCCAGTTCATCACTGCTTCTACCTTTGCTGGATCCACTAAAATCCCTTCTTGGTCAATGACATGACCTAAAAAACTGTACCTTTTTTAGCCAAAATTCACACTTGGTGAATTTTGTATATAACTTCTCCTTCCTTAGTGTTTCCAACACTAATCTTAAATGTTCAGCGTGATCTTCTGGCGTCTTAGAATAGACTAGAATATCATCGATAAACACAACGACGAACTTGTCCAAATATGGTTTGAACACTCTGTTCATCATATCTATAAATGCAGCTGGTGCATTCGTCAACCCAAATGACATCACCAGAAACTCGTAATGACCATAACGAGTCCTGAATGCTGTCTTTGGTACATCCTCCTTCCTAACCTTCAACTGGTGATACCCCTCCGCAAATCTATTTTAGAAAAATACTTTTCCCCTTTTAACTGATCAAAGAGATCATCGATCCTGGGCAATGGGTATTTATTCTTTATCGTTAACTTGTTCAACTCCCGATAGTCGATACAAAGCCTTAACGATCCATCTTTCTTCTTGACAAACAACACCGGTGCCCCACACGGAAAAACACTTGGCTGAATGTACTTTCTATCCAATAGTTCCCAGAATCGAACCATTAACTCCTTCATTTCCACAAAGCGCCATACGGTATGGTGCCCTTGAGACCGGTGCCGCCTCAGCACAATGTCTATTACGAATTGATCTCCCGATCCATTGAACCCCCGTAAATCACTTGGAAATACATCCATGAATTCGTTTACTATAGGTATTTGTTCCATGGTTGCTCCCACTCGCTGGGTATCAACAACATGGCACAGATAACCTACACACCCCTTCCTTAAAAGTTTTCTAGTTTGTGTCATCGTAAGGCAACACAAACGTCCCGGCAATTTATTACCGTAAAATACTACAGGAGGTTGCTTCAACGTCCTGATGCTCACACATTTCTTTTGGCAATCTATAATGGCTCCATGGTTAATCAACCAATCCATTCCGAGAATCACATCGAATTCTCCTAACTTTATCGGTATTAAGTCTACCGATAACTTACAACCACGTACATCTACGCAACAACCCCTATGAATACTTTCAACAGGAATTATCTCTTCGTTTGCTACCATAATGTTCAAAGGTATATGCAACTTTTCAGGAAGTAATCCTAGTCGCTCAGCAAAATCACATGCTATAAACGAACAAGTAGCACCCGAATCAAATAAAGACGTATGCATTTATGTTATTGATCGAATAATACCAGAATTACATCCCTTGATGCCACCGCATCTTGGACCATCATATTAAAAGTGCGGGCCATTGATCTACCCGGTAAATTTGGACCACTAATAGCCAACTTCATCGCTATTAGTGCCCTTATTTCCTACCATACCCTTCTTCTTCTAGCAATTCTTCGCTATGTGGTCAGTTGATCCACATACAAAACATCCGTGGTTTTTCTTCGGATTGGGACAGTTATGCGAAATATGCCCTTCCTGTCCACAATTATAACATACGACCTTTCCTTTGAGATAGACTCCAAAGTGATTCTTCCCGCAGGTTTTACAGGCCTTCATCCTTCTCTTGGAATCCCCTTGTTTTACTCCAGTATTCCCAGAGTTAAAGCCCTTTCTTTTCTGACCATCGCCACTACTGCTGGCTCCTTCGGTCTTGATTCCCCCATCAACTTTACCCTTATTTTCCTTATCTTTGTGGTACTGGCTAAGAGCTTCATTCCCACCTTCGACAATTATTGCCTTCTCTAAAATGGTTCTAAAGGAAGTACTTTGAAACACCGAGATCCGGCTATAGAGCCAGGGTTTCAAGCCCTGCTCGAATCTCCTAGCCTTCCTCACTTCAGTGTCCACTTGATGTGGAGCAAATCTTGCCAGTTCATTAAACTTGGCAGCATACTGGGGAACTGTCATATCCCCTTGTTTCAATTCAAGAAACCTCATTTCCATTCTCCTTTGCATACTCGCGGGAAAATAGTTCTCGAAAAAAATCTCCTTAAACCTCTCCCACGTTAGGTTTCCTATATCGGCCCTAGCCTGGTTTGCCTCCCACCAGAAGTTGGCCTCTCCTTTCATTAAATAGGTTGCAAAGGCAACCTTTTGACCCTCCTCAACATTTGCTATAACAAATGCTTTCTCAATTTCTTGGCTAGTTTGACCGACCACTGAGTTCAATCCACTTGATTAATAAGTGATCTAAAAGCATGTATCCATAGTACACATAACCAGCTACAACTTAGATGCAACAAAAATATCAAACAAACAACAATAAGCAAGATCCGAGGACACAAAGTCATTGTCAGACGCTTCTAGGTTAATCTGGGTTACCCAGAAAATCGAAAGTCATGGTCGGTCAATGGGGTTTGACCACCCATAACTTTCATCCTGTGCACGACCTGAGCTAGATTCAAGTTTCCAGAATACAGACAACATGTCATACTACAAGTTTAAACACTTAAACAACAAAAATGATAACCAGATAAAGATCTATGTGGTCTGACATTCGGTTGTCAGACCACTTTTGAAAATTTCCCAGATTTTGTAAAAACATAAATTCGAGTATATAAGTGTTATAGATCTAAGTTATAACAACCCATATGACTCAATAATATCCTATTACACTACTTTAAACATCTAAACACAAAGATTACCATGAATCATAAGAATTTCTAAGTTTAGGGTTTTTATGCCTTTCTATGAACCAATCCTTGATTCTAGCTTTCTGATCTGCTAGAAGTGATAGTGGGGCTTGATTAGGGACTGGTCTAGCAAGGTAATTTCGGAGGTTTGAAGTTGAGAGAGTCTTGGTTGAGTGTTAGTGTATAAATGAGCAAGTTAGTAACCGTTCTCTCTCTTTTATCTTATATAATATGATGTAATGCTTATGGTTGATCATGTCTATCAGATTTTATTAATTAATGGCTATTACTAGACCACATGGCTAGTTAGAGTTGGTCACCAACTAAAGTTATGGCAAGTTCTACAAGTTATCTATTAAATAATTCAAGAAGGGCAATTTGGTCATTTGACTTTTACTTTTAGTGACAAAGTTGTCAATTCCTTTCTAACCCTTAGGGTTTGACCCTTAGGGTTTAACCCTTAGGGTTTCCTAAACTCATTATCTAGGTTTGTATATTAAGGGCAAAAATGGAAATCTTAGTCTCTACAAATGTGAATTAGGATTCCCTAATTAAATTAGGTTTCCTAATTACTTTAGACTTGTAAAATAGGCTTTATCAAATACTAATTACCATTAAGCCTGCTAAATTAATAATTAGAGTTTATAACTTAGCAATTAGGGTTTTGATTCAGTAATTAGGGTTTCTAGATATTAATTAGGGTTTACCCAATTAACATTAAACATAATAATGGTCATTAATTACATAACACGTAACTTAGCACACCTTAAAGTCATAGTTGACTTCTGTACTATAGTTTATCAGTAATGCTAGGATTTTGTACTATTTTACTATAACTGTTCCACACATTAACATTACACACATATCAGACATGTTTATATTACTGAAATATAAATAATATTATATTATTATTCTCATCCCTTATTCAAAATCCAAACTTAGGGTTTTGAATACATATCTGACATAACCTTCAAAGATACCATTATTAATTAAGTTAAAATAATTAACTTAATTAATATAATAAATACATAACATAATATACATATCATGTATACAATAATCATATTTTCATGGAAAATAAATAATAAATATTTTATTACAACATAATTTTATTATAAGAATATAATCTATAATGATCAATAGTTTTTTAAAAAAATTAGTTACATCTAATAAATAATTTTATTTGTCGATATATACATATACTTTACTTCGCATATATTCCCACCCTTATCTATATAAAAAAAAATTATTCGCAAAAAATTTCTTATTGAAAATATCAAGTTATTACAAATGTAATATGATTGTGAATTTCAGATATAGTTAAAATATTTATGGAATAAAATAAATATTTTATTGGAATTGTTATGGGATAATTTATTTAAAATGTGATAGTATTGATGGAATGAGAAATATTCTAATTTAATTAAATAATTAAATTAGAGGATTAATGATTTATTAACTAAAATTAGAGTTATATTGGTTAAGTAATTTAATCAAATAAAGGGTGATATTTGTGAATCATATGATAAGAGGGATTATTAAAATAAATTAAAAAGAAAATTGGGTTCTAGCCAAACATGGGCTAGAGACCCCCTTTGTATTTTATAACTTCTATTTTAAGTGTGTGTATAATGGATTGGCCATCAGTTTTTTTACGTATTGTAATAGTTAACCTATATTGACACTAAGAGGAAGAAAGTTGTAGTGAATTGAGAGAGAAGATAGATTCTCTGAGAAATTGAGAGAGTTTTGAGAATCTAAGGAGGAAGAAGAACGAGATTAATATCATCTAATTGAGCTTAGAAGAATCAAAGGCAAGTTCTAAAGTTTTTTTTTTTTCTAAAGTATACTTCTCTAAAATGAATTTCTATGGTTAATCTATTAAGGAATTTGTTATATATGTTCTTGAGTATGTATAATATGTTCTATATTGTTTATTATTGAGTTTTCGGTAAATAAATTCATATTGTTGATGATAAATAAGAAGAGTTTGGTTTTGGCTTAAAATATATATTTTGGGTCTGTTTTGAGACTAAAATTGGTTAGGATTTAATGTTATAATTGCAAAATTGGTGATGGATTGTGTTAATACGATAAGAAATGAAAAGAACACAAGTTAAATGAATCAATTTGGTTAAGAAACGGATTCGTAGTGAATGAATTCACTAAACATGTTAAAATATGAAAGTTTAGTATGAACATGAGTTTTGGGTTAAGATTTAGGCTAGCTAGTGTTTCTGTAAATTATTATAATTCTAGTATGTTGTATTTCTATGAATTACGAATCCATAGAATCAAAAACGGACTAATTTGGATGAGTATAACTCAAGTTATGAAGATTAGTAAGAGAAAAAAGGGTCAAAAATCGCGAGAACAAAGTAGCTTGTGTCCTGTTTTACGCTAATCTAAAGAATCAAGACTGCGCCTTAAGTCATTTGGGGTGCAAACTCGCTTAGGGCGCCAGCCTGCTATGCCTTAGGCTTAATTGGGTGCAGCTGTGCCCAAACTATGTCAGGTGTGACTGTTTTTATCTGTTTTAGTAAAATAGGCATAACATTTTCATAAGAACTCCGATTAAGGTGATTCAAGATGATCCGGAATGAGGATGAATAGACCTATAACTTTTATTCTTTAAGTGTTTCAATTTGAGGTCGAGAATAGTAGTCAAAATGGTCATCTTTGTGACTGATGCGTATTCAGAGGCAATCGGAGGGCGTCGAACATGCACATACATAATTATAGTGATGTCGACGATAATAGATGTTGTTCTAAGTTATAGAACATGAATATTAAGAAGTATAATGATGCTTAACATTAATAAATGATATATTAGATAAGTTTTATATGCATACTAAGCACACACAAGAGAGACAATTTGGGCGTGTGACGAATAAACGTCGAAACGCCGTGATAAGTGTTAATGAACGTAAAAAGTGTTTTAAATCAAATGAAATGAATATTATAAGATATTGAATAGGGTTAATATAAAACCAATAAGTAGTCCTAGCATGACTTAAGCACTTGAATGAACTTCGAGTTTGACTAAGAAGAAATATAGTGAGTTATAAGTCTAAAGTTAACACAATCAAATTGAACATTGTGTATTGATTAATAGGAAGGGTTATAGGATGTAGATTAAAGTTTACATTATAACTACTATGCGTTTCTATTTAATTAATAGTTACTGTGAATGATTATATAATTGTGTAGGGCACGTGAAGTGCATATATTTGTAAGCTGTTAAACTGTTATTGGTAAACAACGATCAAGACAAGTCTTTCAGTTCCTATTTGCTATGTGAACTTGATAATTAACTATTTTAAATCTTTATTGTAAAGATAATGATGTGTTATATATATGTTGAAAGTATGAAATGTGTTTAAGTCAATTTATGACTACGTTGATTGAGTAAAGCATGTTGATTGAGTAAGGAACTCAATCTTTATACTTGCTATATGAACTGTAGCATGTATGTATGTTAGTCCAATGTTTATGAGATACATGTTGAGCATGTTATTCTGTGCTATGTGATGCATGAAAACTGTTAGATTTTGCTGGGCTGTCGAGCTCAACCTTGCAAATAACCCCTTTTGCAGGTTAAAGATTCAAGGTAAAGTTATGTGCTACTTGAAAGACATGAATTAGATGTAATACTTGAAGATTTTGGATGAATTATTATTATTTGAACCTTGTTTAGGGTTCTGAATAATGTATGATATTTAATAGATGTTAAATTATAAAGTTTAAGTTTTTATCAGTTGTATAAAGAGTATTGAACCTGGATGTAAGTTTTATTTATTAACTCTGATAAAGTGAGTAATAAACTGAGTATGGTTCAAAGGTAGGTAAAGATAAAGGTTTTGAGAAATGTACTTGATAAATCACAATAAGTATGTAAAGTTTTAGTTATATGATATGCAAAGGTTATCAGATTAAAATGTAAGGTTTTATATAATAACTTTGATGAAGCAAATCATAAAATAAAATTGATTTAGAGATGTGTAAATGATAAAGGTTTTGATTCAGGGAATTAAAGTAAGAAGACATAAAAGTTTTAATTATTCTGCATTTTATTAAGTTTAACATCAAATAAGGATGTAAAATCAGAAGTTAGATGTATTATTAACGACCGAAGTCGATAGTTGAATTGTATGAATTTTGGGGTCGTTACATTCATGAAGTTGATTAAACTTAGCTATAACGAAGTTATGTTGAAAATTTTGTATAAGATAAACGAGAACTAGAAAGTGTGTAAATAAACCCAAAGTTGTAGGGTTACATAGGAATGTAAGAGAATGTAGAAAACGTGAGTCATGGACTCAAGAACGAACGAGTTCCGAGTTCAAATGACCGAATTACGGACGAACGAACTAAGAACGTTGATAACGTAAAATGAACAAAGGGGGAAATTTAAGCCAATTGGATGGCATGTTAATGGATTCAGAATAAATTTCTATCTGGGGGAGATTGAAGTACATAAGATAAGGAAGAGATTGGCTTTGGAATAACCTCATTCCCAATTATAACGAATGAGTTATGAAATTATGAATTAAGCGTCTCAAACCAGTGTAACACTTAGAAAAAAATTTCAAGGTTTTAGGCTTAGTGCCGCAGCTCCAGTCATGCCTTAGAAAGCGGTGTTGCAACGCCAGCCCGAGAAGGAAGATACTGGGGAGTCGCGCTGCAACGCGAGGAGAAAGAAGGGGACCGGCGCTGCAGCGCCGGTGTAGGTCAAGACCCAGTAATGAGCTTTTAATTGCTCAACTCCTGGGAAAGGTAATGAAAGATAAAGAACATATAGTTCACCGAATGTAGCACTTAAACAAGTAACTTAAACCTTTAGTAAATGTTGAACGGAAAGATTGAACGAGATTAAAAGATTGAAAGAATGTAAATTAACGCAATGTAGTTGCGATGAACGATCGGTCTTAGCATACAATGAACCGTATGACTTCAACATTAAGAAAGAGTAATGAACATGGGGTTCATGTAATGGATAACGAAAGTAGTAAGTAAGATATGAATTATCAAGAAAGCCGTAACGAATGGTAATAAGATTAATGGAAGCTGAATTTGAGTCACATGGAGAATGTTAGAATGAAATGTAAGCGTTAAACACTTTAATCGATGTGAGAGTTGAGTGTACGCAAATATTAAACAGACAGAACCAACACCCCGTGTATGGTTTGACCATAGGGTAATGAAGACCAACGATTAAACCTATAAACGGGGAAGAACTGAATTAAAGACAAGTACACACAACGTAAAGAAGCTGAGTTAATGTTTATAACTTGGATGACGTTCCGAGTTGAATGAACCGGACGTTGTAAGATAAGAATAATGTAACATAAAATTCTTAACGCTATGAATGTGTAGAATGAATATTGAATGACTGTTCTGAGTATACAAAAGATTGTATGACTTAGACGATAAGAATGAATCCTGAGGTATGGCAGTTAGTTGCCAGAAAGCCATAAGGAATGAGAAATCAACTTAATGAACATTATAGTTTTAAAGTAAAGATAAGTTTAGGTTGTGGTACAATCGTAATTTTTGATGGTTGACATATGGGAGCTGGTCTAAACAATTCCTTCAGAGAGCGGAGGTATATACGAAACTGGCAACCGATCTAACTCACTGTGAAAGATAGTGTAGATGAGACGGGAACTTGTTTGTTGGTTGTTTGTAGGAGACCACTTAGAGTACCATATGGACTACTAGCAGAGACACGATGTGTGCTGAGTCCTATAAGAGTTATAAGAAGAAGATAAGAATGTAAATCATCAAAGATGATGATCGTATGAGTAAGACATCTCCGTATGTCATGAAGCCATAAACCGATAAAGAAAGTTGTCGCGTAAACTTAGATTACAAGAATGCGAACCCTAAGAAGTAAAGTTAAGTTTAAACCAATGCGTAAGTCAAGTATATGACTAATTGGTGTATGTGTTATTTCCTTATGTGCTATATAGGAATTAGAATGAGCAGTTCAGCGTAAACTCTAAGTTGTAGCTGTGCGTAAGGCAAGTTTCCTAAGTTCATTCATATTTGAGAAGAATGTTAGTTTCTTAAACTTCTCAGATATTGAACATGAGAAGTTTTATCTATGTGCGAATGTGTGATATTTGTACAAGGTGGTAGAACGTATGAGGCCTTGTGCCATAATTTGAACACTTCAGTGTTTCTATAAGATGAACTATTTTCACTTCCAATTCCAGCTTCTCCATTGCTGAAATTAACTCCTCCTGTATGGTTAACAACATCAGTTTCTCCCGACCCTTTCTACTTAAGGCGTCGGCCACCACATTTGCCTTACCCGGATGGTATAGAATCTCACAATCATAGTCCTTAATTAACTCCAACCACCTTCTTTGGCACATATTCAAGTCTTTCTGTGTAAAAATATATTTCAGACTCTTATGGTCTGTATATATTTCACACTTCTCCCCATAGAGATAGTGCCTCCAGATTTTCAAAGCAAAAACTATTGCAGCTAACTCCAAGTCATGGGTCGGATACCCCTTCTCATAATCTTTCAGTTGTCGTGACGCATACGCAATGACTCTGCCATTTTGCATGAGCACACAGCCAAGTCCTTTGTGCGACGCATTACTATATACCACAAAATTTCCTGTGTCATCTGGAAGAGATAACACAGGGGCTGAACTTAACCTCTTCTTTAATTCTTGAAAGCTTTCCTCACACTTCTCCGTCCAAACAAATTTCATCATTTTTCTAGTCAGATTCGTCAACAAGGTTGCGATCTTGGAAAAATCCTGAATGAATCTTCTGTAATAACCTGCCAATCCAAGAAAACTTCTTATTTCCGACGGCGTCTTCGGCTGATCCCAGTTAATCACAGCTTCGACTTTGGAGGGATCCACCGAAATTCCGTCCCTATCGATCACATGTCCAAGAAATTGTACCCTTTCAATCCCGAATTCACATTTCAAAAATTTAGCGTACAACTTCTCTCTTCTCAACGTCTCTAATGTCACCCTCAAATGTTCTTCATATTCTTCCTTGGTTTTCGAATATACCAAAATGTCATCTATAAATACCACTACGAATTTGTCTAAAAACGGCTTGAACACTCCATTCATTAAGCCCATAAATGCTGCAGGAGCATTTGTTAGACCAAATGACATTACCAAAAATTTATAGTGACCGTATCGGGTTTTGAATGCTGTCTTCGGTACATCTTCTGGTCTCACCTTCAGTTGATGATAACCACTCCTCAAATCTATCTTTGAAAAGTATATCGCTCCCTTTAACTGATCGAACAAGTCGTCGATTCGCGGTAATGGATATCTATTCTTGATCGTGACCTTATTCAGTTCTCTATAGTCCATGCAGAGCCGCATTGTCCCATCTTTCTTCTTTACTGAATAAAATCGGCGCTCCCCCGGTGATACGCTTGGTTGGATATACTTCTTGTCTAGTAATTCTTGTAGTTGAACCATCGACTCTTTCATCTCTACTGGGGTGCCATTCGGTATGGTGCCTTCGATATTGGAACCGCTCACGAGCCAAATCGATCACGAATTCAACCGCTTCTATCCGGTGGAAGTCTCGGCAAATCATCCTAAATGCGGAATACCTCACTACCACGGTATCTCCTCTATTTTCGGATTTTCTTTACGAATATCGACTATGTAAGCTAGATATCCTACACAGCCTTGTCTTAACAACTTCCTGGCCTGCATCATCGTCAGACAACTCGCTTGTCTAGGCGACTTACTACCATAAAACACAATCAATAATGAACATAGAAATTCGGGGTCTTACAATTCAACATGACAGTTCATGATGCAGTGCAGTCTCGCGATGTGGTGCCAGGTATCATTCCAATCAATAAAGTTAATGCTTATGTATTATTTGATTCGGGTGCTACTTGTTCATTTATATCCGATGACTTTGCCAAGAACTTAGAATTGCCTAAGGATGAGTTAGAATACCCCATGAACATAGAAATTGCGAATATAGAAATTATTCCTGTTAAGTACGTGCACAAGAACTGTAGAGTGGATATTAAGGGTAACATTATGAACATAGATCTTATCCCTATTCGACTTGGAGAATTCAATATTATCTTGGGTATGGACTGGTTATCCAATTATTACCATTAATATTTAAATATTAATGTATTATTCAACAAAATATTAAAAGTCATTTATTATAACTTAAAATATTTTTAAGTCATTTATATCCTTTTAAATGATTTTAAATCATTAAAACCATTTTCAAACTATTTATTTATATAATTATTAAATAAACATATTTTCATTAATAATTAATACTAAATTATTAATGAAAATTACCTCAAAATATTAAAAGTCATGATTTATAACTTAAAATATATTTAGACACATTATCATCATTTAAAACTTAAAATCATTTTTAACCAATTTATTTAATACATTATTAAATAAATTTAATACCATTAATATTCAAATAAATAATAATATTAATGAACAATATGTCAATTTATCAAAAGTTAATTTTTATAACTTCAAATAATTTTTAAAACTAATTTTGTACTTTTCGTAAATTAATTTTTATTTTTAATGAATTTTTCAAAATTAGAAAACTAAAATAAACAAATTAAATAATTAATAAAAAGGAATTTCCTTTATTTATTATTTTGAAATAGTAAGGGTTGATTTGATTAATGTGGATAGTTAGGGGTAAAATACGCAAATATTTCAAAATAAGCAAGTGGTTATAAAATATTCATTGTTGTTTGGGAATATTCGTTTGGTCGTGGAATATTCGTCGCTTCGGAATATTCGTATGCGACGAAGCAACCATGTGTGGGCCCCATAACTAAAGCGATTGGATGAGGAAAACGACAAATATAAGTTGTTTAAAAATAACGGCGTAATTATTACCAAGTCTCTGTTGGAATACCCTTGGTTAAAACACACTAATACGCTGTTGTTGAACAAGAAGACATTTTGGTATTGCATCAATTATTGATCCTTACGTAAGAAGGCACTACTCAATAATTGTTACGATGAATTATTGCTCAATATTTTATTTTATTGATTCAATAATTGTTTGCGTTGGTATTTTATATTATTCATTGCTTTGAATAATTGTCACACCGCACAAAGATTTCCCATTATCGGATCAATAATTCATATTATTTGAATAATATTATTAGATAACATTATTGGCAATGTCTAGAAAGTTCTGCCTAAGGAGAGGTTTGGTCAACTAATTGCGGCAAGATGAGAGAGATCCTTATTGAAAGCCCCTTTCCCCGGGAACAACTGGTTGTCATAAATGTGATTACGTAATATTATTTGTGAATAATTAATTATTGATTCATATGATAAGGAAATATTTATTTTATATGAATATAAATGATGGATTTATTTATGTGGTTATTAATGAAGGAATTAATGCTTGAGATGTTTTATTTGTATTTTGTCCGGATTGGAGGTATTAAAAGATCAAATTGGTGTTATTACGACTTTATTGTGTGAGTTATAATATTTAATCCGACCGTTGGATCGTTGTAATTTTTGGATATGTTATACATATATAAGTTGAGTATATGTCCACAAATTTTGAACCGTTAAAATGAGCGATAATTTATTATGAATTTTAAGAGGTGACCGATTCGTAAATTAGGTTATAAATGATTTTGGTGGAAAATTCTAGAATTGGTGGGCCCCACTTGTGGTTGGTGAAAAAATGTGCTGAATTTTATTTCAAATGTGGTGGGTGGCAATAGTAGCGTAAAGCCATCGGTGCAGCGAGTCAAGTCTGCCTTGGTAGGCTAACATTTTCCTATAAATAGAGGGCTAAGTTAGAATTGAAAATCACACTAGAAACAAAGTTTTCTCTCTTTCTCTCTATATTATTGAGCGTATTTTGTGAGTATTTAGATACTTTGAGAGTTCTTTGTTCAAAGATAAGTTTCATTCAAAGATCACTTCCAACCTTTCCTTCAAGTACCGATTCTTTGAGGTAAGGGATGTTATTTTCTTCTCAAATGATATTATTTCTTCAATATCATTATCTTTGAAATATTGGTTGGAACTTTTTATCAAATTTGGAACTTTTTCATGTCGGGTTACTATTCATGAGTTACTATTCACGAGTTACTATTCATGAGTTACTATTCACGAGTTACTATTCACGAGTACTATTCATGAAGCGTGAAAATGTTTTTTATGGAATTTCTATCTTTTGGTGTCTGAGTTACTATTCACGATATCGGCCTTATTCACGTATACTGACACTATTCACGATATCAAGACTATTCATCGAAAAATAAAATTTCTTATTTTCGTCCAAAATATCTATTCGGATACTAGCTTTGATTGTATCTATGTTTTGATTATTCTTGAATTTTACACCACTATGATTATTTTTGAGGTATTGTTGGACATGGATAAAACAAAGTACTTAATCCTTAATCCTTAATCCTTGTCATTTTGTTTCACCGGATTCGTTCTTTAAAAATATTTTCATCATCCTCGCCTTAAATGATGATATTATTGAATATCTTTGGCACAGTAGTGCAAAGATGAATGATTTCTGAAGAATATCTTTGGCTTTGTAGTGCAAAGATGAGCAGTGTTTAAATGAACATGACCGACTGATGAATATCTTTGGCCTTTAGTACAAAGATGAATAGGTGTTGAGATGAACATGACCGATTGATGAATATCTTTGGCTCAGTAGTGCAAAGATGAATATTTGATTTGAGATGAATATTGATTGATGTTACGAGGATAAAATATTGATGATGGATTTGTTGAATTCATAGATTATAGTAGATTTCATTCTCTATGTAACTCTTCTATGAATTATTATTTCGCTATGAATATTGATCTCAAACTTGTTGTCTATTGTATTCTATCGATTTTTCCTGTTGGAGACTAACGATAATTTGTTGTATATTATCTTAGTCATAGTATTCTTTCTTGGGCTAGTTGAGCTCACCCTTTTCCTTGTTGTTCCATTTTTCTTCTCGGAGGCGAGAATGTAAGCGAGTACTAGTCGGGGTATGGAATGAAGGTTCTAGAGAGAGTTGTTTAGTAGTCCTCACTATTTTTGTAAAATAATGTATCAATAATTATGATGGGGATTTATTTGCGTGTGGATATTGTCTAGAAGACAATATTATATTTAAACTCACATATATATATATTGTCGTTTTCACACGACATTTGTATTATTGAAGTTGTAGTTTGCTTCTTGTACCATGTATTTGGCGACTCGAATGGGTGTTGTGTATACCTATTTTTGGGGGCGCCACGGTTAATATCGAGCTTAGGGATATGATCTCTGGCGGAGATCGGGAATAGAACTAGGAGGGAGAGACGAGTAAAACCTTCGCTATTGTGTCCTACCTAAGCTTATTTGTTGGTTGGTCATAATATAGGGTATTATGTGATTTGTTAATTTATTTAATTAACCCTTGTTTTATGATAGTTTTTAAGAATGGTCACGAGAACGTTAACAATGGAGTGAATGAGATCGTGGAGACACCTCTAATCGCCAACCGTGATAATGTGATGTCGGTGAAGAAGGAATTAGAGATATCCATGTGGTGAGTGAAGAATTGATAGTTGCACCCTAGATAGTCGCAGAGAGTAACAAATTTGAGTGAGGAAGAAGAGAAGAAGAGGTACTGAAGAGAGTTTATTAGAGGTATTTTATGATCAAAATGTAGAATTGCAAAATTGTATTCATGAGTTAGAAGAGCAGGCTGAAGAATTGCAGGCAATCGTGGAGAAAAAGGATGCAACGATTCAAGCTTGTGTTACCCGATATGTGATGCTTGAACAGAAGCACTCTTTGGCGTAGTATAAGATGATAAAGTCGAATCGAAATGAAAGAAGAAATAATCGAACGAGTGAGAATGAGTGATGCATGGGTAAAGCCGCACGACGACGCGTTGATATTATGGAAAGAGATGTCCAATCTAAAAAGAGAAGATTTAACGATGACGGAAGACGTCGGCAGACAAAGATCGCAAAGACCATCAACAAATTCTAGGGGAAGAGAACGATCGCCAGCTTAGATGCTGCTGAGATGTGGAGAGGAGGGACATATAAGGTCAAACTGCTCAAAGCCTTCCAAGGTATGCTATAATTGTGGAAAAGAAGGACATATCGCTCGAGATTATGCGATATCGAAACCAGTCCAAATGAGAATGGTGACTCAAAAGGATGTCCCGAAAAGTCAAAGTCAACGGTTCTTGGAAGAGCGTTTGTCGTGACCAAATAAAATGCGAGGAACCCGAACGGTTAGCACGGGTTAGTTAATTATAAATTCTTGCAAGTATATACCTTACTAGATATTGGTTCTACCCATTCTTTTATCTCTCTTACTTGCGCCAACGTTTGAACTTGACTACGGAAAAAATTAAACTTTGACCTATCTGTGGAGACTCCATTAGAGAAACTTTCATTACATCCGTTGTTTAAAAATCTTGCTTGATTCAAGTTGGCACTATCACATTACCTCGTTAACCTTATTTCTATAGAGATATTTGCTTTTGATGTGATTTTAAGGTTAACTACTCATCATGCCAAATTGATTGCTTTTGTAAGGTTGTTAGTTTTCATATTCAACTTTGTTATTCAATTCAAGCAATCAAACCATTGTAGTCAAACATTTTCATATCAAGCCATGAAGTCATTCGCTTATTACGGATGTCAAGTTTTCTTAGTCCATGTTATGGATTTGAATAAAGACACGCCGATTTGAATAATATTCCTGTTGTTATTGATTTTTCCCGACGTATTTCTGAAGAATTTCTTGGTTTACTCCCAAAACTCGATATTAAATATTGTATCGACTTTGAACCCCAGACAAAACTCATTTCTAAAATCTCATATCGAATGGCTCTATTGAACTTCGTGAGTTAAAAATTCAACTATAGAATTTGGTACCGAGCCTTTATCCGGTGACTTCCTTTGTGGAATTTACCTGCCGACTCTCTCTATAGGGGCGTCATATTCGTGCGATAGTAAATCGATAGGTGTCATTGTGACGTGCTATCCAAGATTGGGATATGAGTCACAGATTGAGAGCAACCTAAGTCGAGAATCGAAATACGTAGCTTTCAGGCTTAGTTGGTTATTATCGGAGATTCGTTGAAGGATATTCTCGAATCGCTATTCCATTATCGCAATGACTCGTAGAGATACAAAATTCGAATGGAGCAAGGAATGTGGGAAGAGCTTCAAGAACTCAAGAGAGACTCATTTCAAAGACATGTTCTCGACCATGCCATCCCGGAAAAGCGAACGTGGTAGGCGACGTGTTGAGTAGAAGATCGATATAAAATGAGTGCGATATTGTCAAAGACTAATTTCGTATAATTTACAAATAATAGAGATGGAGATGAAAACTCTAGGTACCCACATGATGATATACGAGTATAATCGACTTTAATCGATAAAGTTAAAGCTGATCAAGCCACCGACCCGGAGCTGATGCGTATGAAGAAGAAAGTACAAGAAGGAGCTATTCCGGAAGCGAGAATTGATGAAGAAGGAATACTTCGAGTCCACTCTAGACTTTGTGTTCCTAACGACTCTGATTTGAAGTACAAGATTATGATGGAGGCACACAATACACCATTTGCAATCCATCCTGGAAGTACTAAAATGTATCGTGATCTTCGACATACATTTTGGTGGAACAATATGAAGAGAGAGATTGCAAAGTTTATCTCAATGTGTTTAACTTGTCAACGTGTAAAGGCGGAGCATCTAGTACCTAAGGGTCCGTTGCAACCACTTGAGATTCCGAATGGAAGTGGGAACACATTACCATGGATTTCACATTACGGGTCTTCCTACTACGCTTTCTCAAGGCATCAATGCTATTTGGGTTATTGTTGATAGATTAACCAAATCGCTCATTTCTTGCCGATACGGGAGACTTATTCCTTGAACGCCTTGCTAGTATGTACGTAAATGAGATTATGAGGTTGCAT
Source organism: Panax quinquefolius (assembly GCA_020205615.1). Lineage (NCBI taxonomy): Eukaryota > Viridiplantae > Streptophyta > Magnoliopsida > Apiales > Araliaceae > Panax > Panax quinquefolius. Next base: position 116,788,935 of record CM035155.1, read on the forward strand.
GGCATGCCCGTATCCATAGTTTCGGATCGTGACCCAAGATTCACTTCAAGATTTTGGGTTAGCTTGCAAAAAGCTATGGGCACGGATTTGCGATTTAGTTCTACATACCATCCCCAAACCAGACGGACAATCGAGAGGACTATTCAAACTCTTGAAGATATATTAAGACTCGTGTCCTAGACTTCAAGGGTAGTTAGGATAAGTATTTACCATTGGTGGAATTCTCCTACAACAACAGTTATCGTGCAAGTATAGGTGTGGCTCCATTCAAGCATTATATGGACGAAAATGTCGCTTCTCTCCAATATGTTGGGATGAGGTGGGTGAAGCAACATTGTTGGGACCCGAAGTTAATACGTATGACTCACAAAAAGATCCAAATGATTCGACAACGATATAAACCGGCACAAGATCGACAAAAGAGTTATGCGGATCTTCATCGAAAGGACGTGGAATTTAGTGTAGGGATCATGTATTATTATGAGTTGCTCCATGGAAGGGAGTTACAAGATTTAGGAAGAGAGGAAAGCTCAATCCACGATTTATCGGTCCATTTCAAATTCTTGACCGAGTAGGAAATGTAGCTTATAGACTTGCGTTACCTCCAAGTATGTCTCGTGTTCATAATGTGTTTCACATATCGGTTGCCGTAAATATGTGAAAGACCCGAACCACGTTATAGAGTTAGAACCGAACGAGATAGCCAAAGACTTAACGTATGAGGAGGTACCACAAGATTTTGGATAGGAAGGAGCATGTCCCCACGCTAAGAAAGGTCATACCACAAGTTAAAGTTTTGTGGAGGAATCATGATATAGAGGAAATGACACGGGAATTGGAAAGCGGAAATGAAAGCGAGGTATCCTCACCTTTTCAAACACACAGTATCGTACGTCAATTTCGAGGACGAAATTTCATAAGGAGGGAGGTTGTAAGACCCTCAAATTTTTTTTTTTTTTAAATAAAAAGGAATTTCCTTTATTTATTATTTTGAAATAGTAAGGGTTGATTTGATTAATGTGGATAGTTAGGGGTAAAATACGCAAATATTTCAAAATAAGCAAGTGGTTATAAAATATTCATTGTTGTCGGGGAATATTCGTTTGGTCGTGGAATATTCGTACTGTCGGGGAATATTCGTACGACGGCGCAGCCATGTGTGGGCCCCATAACGAAAAGCGATTGGATGAGGAAAACGACAAATATAAGTTGTTTAAAAATAACGGCGTAATTGTTACCGTTAATACTGTTGGAATACCCGGTGGTTAAAACACACTAATACGCGTTGTTGAACAGTAGCACACGGTATTGCATCAATTATTGATCCTTACGTAAGAAGGCACTACTCAATAATTGTTACAGTAATTACTGTTCAGTATTTTATTTTATTGATTCAATAATTGCTGCGTTGGTATTTTATATTATTCTTTGCTTCAATAATTGTCATCAAGCATGATTTCCCATTATCGGATCAATAATTCATATTATTTGAATAATATTATTAGATAACATTATTGGCAATGTCTAGAAAGTTCTCGTCTAAGGAGAGGTTTGGTCACTAAATTGCGGCGCCAAGAAGGAGAGATCCTTATTGAAAGCCCCTTTTCTGGAATAAATTCGTTTATCATAAATGTGATTCTCGTAATATTATTTGTGAATAATTAATTATTGATTCATATGATAAGGAAATATTTATTTTATATGAATATAAATGATGGATTTATTTATGTGGTTATTAATGATGGAATTAATGCTTTGAGATGTTTTATTTGTATTTTGTCTGGATTGGAGGTATTAAAAGATCAAATTGGTGTTATTACGCTTTTATTGTGTGAGTTATAATATTTAATCCGACCGTTGGATCGTTGTAATTTTTGGATATGTTATACATATATAAGTTGAGTATATGTCCACAAATTTTGAACCGTTAAAATGAGCGTATAATTTATTATGAATTTTAAGAGGTGACCGACTCGAAATTAGGTTATAAATGATTTTGGTGGAAAATTCTAGAATTGGTGGGCCCCACTTGTGGTTGGTGAAAAAATGTGCTGAATTTTATTTCAAATGTGGTGGGTGGCAATAGTAGCGAGTAAAGCCATCGGTGTAGCAGTCAAGTCTGCTTTCTACGGGCTAACATTTTCCTATAAATAGAGGGCTAAGTTAGAATTGAAAATCACACCGTAAACAAAGTTTTCTCTTTTCTCTCTATATTATTGAGCGTATTTTGTGAGTATTTAGATACTTTGAGAGTTGCTTGTTCAAGATAAGTTTCATTCAAGATCACTTCCGACCTTTCCTTCCGGCAATCTTGATTCTTTGAGGTAAGGGATGTTATTTTCTTCTCAAATGATATTATTTCTTCAATATCATTATCTTTGAAATATTGGTTGGAACTTTTTATCAAATTTGGAACTTTTTCATGTCAAGTTACTATTCATGAGTTACTATTCATGAGTTACTATTCATGAGTTACTATTCACAAGTTACTATTCACGAGTACTATTCATGAAGCGTGAAAATGTTTTTTATGGAATTTCTATCTTTTGGTGTCGAGTTACTATTCACGTATACGACACTATTCACGATATCTGGCACTATTCACGTATACGGCACTATTCATCGAAAAATAAAATTTCTTCTTTTCGTCCAAAATATCTATTCTGGATACTAGCTTTGATTGTATCCATGTTTTGATTATTCTTGAATTTTACACCACTATGATTATTTTTGAGGTATTGTTGGACATGGATAAAACAAAGTACGAATCCTTAATCCTTAATCCTTGTCATTTTGTTTCACAGGATTCGTTCTTTAAAAATATTTTCATCATCCTCGCCTTAAATGATGATATTATTGAATATCTTTGGCCCAGTAGTGCAAAGATGAATGATTTTTGAAGAATATCTTTGGCTCAGAGTGCAAAAGATGAACAGTGTTTAAATGAATATGACCGATCGATGAATATCTTTGGCCTTTAGTGCAAAGATGAACAGTGTTGAGATGAATATGACCGATTGATGAATATCTTTGGCTCAGTAGTGCAAAGATGAATATTTGATTTGAGATGAATATTGATTGATGTTACGGTGGATAAAATATTGATGATGGACCGTTGAATTCATAGATTATAGTAGATTTCATTCTCTATGTAACTCTTCTATGAATTATTATTTCCGCCGCGAATATTGATCCGAAACTTGTTGTCTATTGTATTCTATCGGATTTTTCCTGTTGGAGACTAACGATAATTTGTTGTATATTATCTTAGTCATACTATTCTTTATCGGGCTAGTTGAGCTCACCCTTTTCCTTGTTGTTCCATTTTTCTTCTCGGGAGGCGAGAATGTAAATGAGTACTAGTCTGGGGTATGGAATGAAGGTTCTAGAGAGAGTTGTTTAGTAGTCCTCACCATTTTGTAAAATAATGTATCAATAATTATGATGGGGATTTATTTGCGTGTGGATATTGTCTAGAAAGACAATATTATATTTAAACCGACAAGATATATTGTCGTATTTCACACGACATTTGTATTATTGAAGTTGTAGTTTGCTTCTTGTACCATGTATTTGGCGACTCAGAATGGGTGTTGTGTATACCTATTTTGGGGGCGTCACATGAATGTTCTGGCAGTCGGTCGGTTGGTTGCAGTTGGTCCTGTGATAGTCAGAGTGCTTCCACCGTTGTTTCCTCTATTCCCTTCTGATCCTGTTCCTCCAGATCCCTTCTTAGGACAATCCCTTGTAAGATGATCCTTTGAGCCACAAGTGAAGCATGCACCCTTCTTTGGTTTAGAATAGTTAGGTGCTATGTGGCCTTCCTGACCACAATTGTACCATACTTGTTTTCCCTTCATGCAAACTCCTAGATGAGCTTTTCCGCAGGTTGAGCACCCTTCAATCTTCTTCTTTTTCCCTCCTTGTTGACTTCCAGCTGACGAGTTATCGGACCACTTTCTCTTCTAATTATTATTACCTCCCGTGCTACTTCCACCAGTCTTGTTAATTCCTTCATTTTCACTCTTTTTCTTCTTCTGATCCTGATTATATTTAGATACCGCATCGCTTCCACCTTCAGCGAGTATGGCCTTCTCAAACACTCCAGCAAAAGTGTTCAATTGGAACATTGACACCTTGCTATATAACCAAGGCTTCAGTCCCTGCTCGAAACGTCTTGCCTTTCTCTCGTCAGTATACACTTGATATGTGGCGAACCTAGCAAATTCGTTGAACCTTGCCGCATAATCTGCTATGGATATATTCCCCTGTTTTAACTCCAAAAACTGAACTTCCATTTGGTTTTGCGAACTAGTCGGAAAATACATCTCGAAAAACATCTCCTTAAATCTCTCCTGTTTATTACATCTTCTCCTCCCGTTATTTTGTTTGCTCGCCACCAACAAATGGCTTCGGACTTCACAGCATGAATGTTGCATATCGCGGTCTTCTGGTCTTCCCTTACTCTGGAGACGTCAAACACCTTCTCCATCTCCATAACCTATGTTAGAGCTTCGATTGGGTTCATAGAATCTTTAAACTCTGGCGGTCCCACCGCCTTGAAATCCTTGAACGTGGTGTTTGGTGGGGCTTGTGGTTGATTGTTAATTGCTCCAGCCAGTAAATTCACCAACTGCTGAACGGGGTCAGCATTGGTGGTGTTGTTGTTGTTATTCGTTGACCCTTCCTGGGCTGGTCGACGATTTGGTCGTCTTCTTGGCGGCATTTTTCTATTAAATAAATGCTTTATTAGAACTTTATTTATTTCCCTAAATAGTTAAGGCATTACTCAACAATTTAACATATCACTTAACACATCATCTCAAACAACTTGATATATTTGCATTCAAATCAAAGTTTTAACATTAAACGATAGCATAACTGCTATTTACATCAACTATCCTGGAATAAAGAATCCACAGGATTTAAAACATTTAAATATTATTTCGTTCATAAACACGTCAGAATTTACATATAAAAACTAATTAAGTCTTTCACATAAATAAACAAATTCTATCAATGTCTGTCAAGGCGCTGGATAGCCTTGCTACGTTCCTCCTCCATGTTGCGGCACATCGTTTTACGATCTAGCATATATGATGGTAGATCCTCAAACTGGATTGGATACTTCCTAACTCGATCTTGGACCACATTCATTGCATTTTGTAGTGTAGAGTATGTCTCCTCAAGTTTAGCCTTCTTCGCATGGCGATCATCTTCCTGCGATCGGCGATGGGCGTGTTGTGTACATACCACCGCCTCTCCTCTCTCTATATGGCAAGCCTCTCGAGGTCTCCTTGAGATCCTTCTTTTACTTCTCTATTTCTGCGGACTTATCCTCATTCGACCCTTCTCGTGAACCGGATCCCACTCCACGTTTCCTAAATGTGTGTGAAGAGTCACAATCTCTCTATCCTTCTTCTCAATAGTAATCACTGACGACTACCACTTTGCTCGAATCAAATCCCGAACAGTATCCTGCAACTCTACGTTACGATCATAGAGTGCGTCATACATCTCTGCATCAATGGAGTTCGGTGGGAACTCCTCTTCTTCCTCTTCTTCTTCCTCTTCCTTAGGATCCTCCTCTGGATCAGTCTCCGGCTCATGCTCCTGACCAACGACAGTGATCATCGGAGATGACTCTCTCTGTACAAGCTGCTTCCTAACGACATAAATGTCTCGGGGCTCCTCCTCTGTCGGTACTATAGGTACACGGGGTTCTTCCTCCCCAGCTTGACTAGCTTCTCCAAAAATTGGAAATCCTGACACAAAATTTTAAGTTTTAGTTAGTAATCCATGCTAGCGAACACATAGATTAACACATAAGCACATAAAGTCTTTTATTATCTTTAATGAATTTAGAAATTCATTTCTTAGAACTCGATAAGAGTTTACCACTACTATGTTCTCGATCTCCTACAAGGCTACTACCTAAGGTTGTTCCCCCCACCTAAGGTTCATAACCTTACAGCTTTGATACCAACCTGTGACACCCCCAAATCTGGGTACTTCGATTCCACGGGATTTGGTGTTCACTGTACAAATATTATCTATTTATCTACCCATAATAAATGCAAACCATGCAATAGATAGAAGTAAAAATCTTGCCCTTATAGGGTTACAACATCTAAATTATAAACATAATCCCAGGTTGAACTAACCTTAAACATCTGTGCGGAAATATAAACAATAAGTCTTAAACAACATCATTAACCCAAGTCTAACATAAATAGATCATCAAATAAAATAACAAGTCTTCAACACTTGCTAACATTGCCCTTGCCTTTACTAGTGGAAGGTTCGTCAGTTCTTTCGTTCTTAACTGCAATGTTATTATAAAGCAAGAGTGAGCACTATTGCCCACAAGTATAACAATGAAATAACAGTATAATAACATGTGAGTGAATCAAAGACATCTGAATAAAAGCTCAACTTTTGAATCAAGAATGAATAACAAGAATCAAAAGAATTCTGAGGGTCATAAGACCTTGAACTATGTCCTAGGTTAACAAGGGTTATACTTGAAACCTTTAACGATCGTAAGACTATGGACCTTTCTACTGCATTTCTTGGGGATCAGCCCTTAGTACAATATTGTGCACAATATCTTAACGCTAATGCATAAGTAAATCCCTTTGCAGGGTTGTTCATCTCAGTTTGACATTCGAGTCCGCACCAAAGGAAGTTTGGTTTGGACAATTCATTAAGGGTTCTAAATTTAGAACGCTTTCATCAACTATGGACTAGTCGAATTAATAAGGGTTCGCTAGTCTAATAAGGTTCAATAATAATGATATTCAAATTGAATAATAATCTCTGAAGTATACAATAGGACAATTATTGTATAACCTGAATCATGCTTTGAAAAGATAATCAATATTTAATATAACATTTAAACATGAATAATAATAATGATAATTTACTCGAGGTAATTAATAAACTTGAACAATAATGACAAGTAGGGTTAGGAAACTTGCCTCGCATAAAGGGATAAACGATTACTACTTGCTTCACCACAAATCCTACACACATACCATATGTATTCACGATTTCATTAGTTACATTTTCACTTAATTATTTAATATAAACTCCACTTTATTTAACAAATCATTACCCTTCTAATTTAATTACTTAATTAAATTAGAATATTTTCATTCTCTTACTATTATTACACTCGAATAAATTATTTCATAATAATTTCCATCGAATATTTATTTTATTTCATAAATATCTCAATTAAAATATTTACTTTATTTTATAAATATTTTAATAATAATTTTCGTAGAATATTTATTTTATTCCATAAATATCTCAATTAAAATATTTAATTTATTTTATAAATATTTTAATAATAATTTTTATCGAATATTTATTTTATTCCATAATATCTCAATTAAAATATTTAATTTATTTTATAAATATTTTAATAATTATTTTCATCGAATATTTATTTTATTCCATAAATATCTCAATTAAAATATTTAATTTATTTTATAAATATTTTAATAATAATTTTCATCAAATATTTATTTTATTCCATAAATATCTCAATTAAAATATTTAATTTCCTTTAAAAATATTTTAATAATAATTTTCATCAAATATTTTTTTTTTTTTTTTTTTTTTTTTTTTTTTTTTTTTTTTTTTCATCGGTAGGTAGGTAATTTAGTTTAGTAACGTGGCCACGGGGCTGGTTACCTGAGTTCATTTTCTCAGTAGTTTCTACAGATTCTGCGATTCATTGAACATAACAAGGCCAAATTAGGCCAAAAATCAATCACACGTAAAATTATACATGAATATGGCCATAACTTTCAATTAGTTATTTTTACACGAATTTAGACTTACCCAATCATTGTAATACATGTGTAATCATTACTTAACCCATCTAGCATGATTTTTAACAAGTTACAACACATAATTTGCAAAATCAACACATTTACTTTCACTGTTCTTGATGTTCTTGAAGGTTTTGAAAATAAAACATGAAAATTGTCACTACAGATTCGTTATAACACCGAATCCGTTTATTTAAACTTTGGTCTCTTCGTATCAACATGCATAATAATATACGAGTGTAAAATTTAGGGATAACATACGATCAATACATAAAATATCACGTACAAGGCCATAAGGCCAAAACCCATACTCTGTAAATTTTGAAATAGCAATTCATAGTATTATGAAACTGATGACATGATAATTCACATAATATATATATAATCAAATATGATTTGATACATCTTAACCCATATATAAACTCATAATCAAACCCTTTCTCAATTACAGAGATTTTATAAAATGTATGAAAGCCATTTTTATAAAAACTAATGACGTGAAATTTAGAATTTGGGAAGAGGAGATTACCACGAGAATAAGTATAGATTAGTAGGGAATAATTTCTTCTCAACTCTTCTTCAATCAAAATTCTTTCTCAACACTTCTCAATCTCTCTTTGAAACTCTCTATGTTTCTACTTTTCTAGACTTAGGAAAAATGAAGAAAGAAAAGAAGACGTATGATATAATAAGAGAATCGGCGCGCGATTGAGTGGTCGATTAACCCAATAATGGGTAATCTGTTCCAACTCCCCATAGGGCCTTGTTTGGCTAGCAAAATAGATTTAAAAACATTTAATTTAATAAAACTTTATCATATAGTTTTATTAATGTCACACTCCTTCATAAAATAAATCAATATCTTATTTAATTTATTTTAAATAAAATATAATAATTTCTCATAATTTCACATAGTAACATTATTAATTTTCTCATTAATAAATAATGTTAAATTATTAACTCTCTAATTAATAATTAAATTAATTAAATAACACCATGCTTAATTAAATATTTCATTTAATTCGATAAGCTCACATAATTACATATTTGAATAATAATTATTCTCTACATTAATTTAATAAATGTAACACATAATTAAATTAATCTACCACAATTGCATCAAATAATTATTTAATCCAATAATTAAATCATCGAAAAATATTTATTTAATTCAATAAATATTAAAATTAATTTACAAAAATCTCGTTCGTCACAAAAAGTCTTTGGTTCGAATTGATTTCAAATATGCAAAATATATTTTAGAGAAAGATGTAGAAAATATCGCCTCTAAACATTCTTTTGCGAGATGGCAAGCCCTGTTAAGCATTTTTTATTTAGAAATTTAATATATCAAAGGCAGTAACAATTACATTCCTAAATTTCTTACTCGGGAATTCCTTAATACAGGTACTTTACAATAAAAATGAGTGTCCGAGGAGGATCATCTTCTCGAGGTTCGGGTCGCTCTTTAGGCCTGAGTAATCAACCAAAAGTAACTTTGGTTCCTCATCCAGTTAGCCCAGTTCCTAAACCCAACCCAGTTAATAAATTCCAGGTCCTTGGTACTATTCCAAAGCCCTATAGTTCCGTTTTAGCCAGTAACCCTAGACCAGTTGATCCATTTTGCAATCAATCTAGGGCTTCCTCCACAAATCCTAGTCATCCTTCTTCTCAGTACACGCTTAAGTGGGAAAATCACTTATTTCATATTGAACCTCATATGAAGCCAAAAGATGGTCCATTAAGCTTGCTTCCCAGTATTTTCCTACTTGATGGCACTTTATTCCTCTTGCTCCTTATAAATACCTTGTGTATTATAAGGATATTCTTTTACAAACCAAGTCAATCTTCATCAAACCTATTTATACTAGAGATGATGAATCTAAAGTCCTCTATCATTTACTATACATTAAACAAATCATTTAAGTAACGGACTTGGAAAATCATCCCTCTGATCTTCGACAGCTCTTCAATCAAAGTAACTCTTTCTATTATTTCGATTATATGGAGGTTTGGAACAAAATCTTCCTCTACCAGAATGAGTCACATAGTCACTCGTGGTTCTTACAATTTGACCACAAAATTAAAAGTCCAATTCCCTTTTGGTTCACCCTTTGGTGGTCAAGATTTGGGTCTTCTTTTGACCTACTTCTTGACCTTCTACAAGCTCAACTCAGTCATTTTTGTAATCACAGTAAACACCAACCAAAATATGATGGTATCCCTGTTCTTCTTCAATTTATTAGTAAATACAAAGTTCCTTGGATTCTTAAATGGCAGTACGACATTAAAGCACCAACTAAGGTAACAGATTTTCAGTCTCCAAAGTATAGTTATTTGGCCACTCAAACCACCATTTCACCAATTACTCATGTTTCCCGTCAGTTCTTTGTCAAATGGTGGGATAAATTTGATGTTAATAGGATTGTAGGTCAAGTTCAAAAAGAATTTCCCTCTATCCCTCTTCCTGTTATGCAAGTTACATCGATCCTAGCCAAAGGATCTTCCAATAAAACAAAAGAGTCAAAAGTCAGTCCATCTGGCTCATCTTGTTCCCTTGATATTTCTCATATCAAAAATTATTCCAATAAAGACCTAAAGTTAATCGCCCAAGCCATTCATGAAAGAATTGATGAGTTACACGTAGAGGCATCTGCTTGTTCCTCTTCCTCTTCTAAAAACGCTTCAACCAGTAAGCTTGAAGATGATGATGATGACCCATATGGCACCATCAATCTGCAAGATGCTCAGGACCCATTTGTCTGACATCTCAGTCACATACACCTGCTCCTGTAGCCACTCAGTTAGAAAATGCTCTTCCACAGAAAGAAGTCCTCTGTCACATGCGCATGTTCCTACTTTTCCACCGAAAGCATCCAACAAGTCAAAAGATTCGGCCACTTCGTCAAAAGTTGCCAAAAGCGTCCATGCATAGTAAAAAAGTCAGCATTGTTTTACTGTTCATCAATAATAAATATTGTCTGTAATCATTTACTTTATGAAATAGTAAATTTGTAATATTTCTTTCCTTATTCTATAAAAGGAACTGGAACTTAGTTATTGAGGCAGACTTAGAAAGACTTAGAGTTCCTTCTCTGACAAATCTTTGGCCTCTCTCACCTCTTCATCTACCATTCTAATGTTCTAAGTAAACTTGTAAGTCACTTTATTTTTCAGCCTTGTAAATATTTTATTATCAGTTGTCAATAAAACTATTTTGTTTTAGTAATTAAATTGTGTTATTGCTATGCGCCACTCTGTTCTTCTCTCATTTATCCATTTTTGCCCTTAATGGTATAACACAATTTAATTACTAAAACAAAATAGTTTTATTAATAACTAAAAATAAAATATTTACGAGGCTGAAAAATAAAGTGACTTAGAAGTTTACTTAGAACATTAAAATGGTAGATGAAGAGGTGAGAGAGGCCAAAGATTTTTCAGAGAAGGAACTCTGAGTCTTTCTAAGTCTGCCTTAATAACTAAGTTCAAGTTCCTTTTATAGAATAAGGAAAGAACTATTACAAATTTACTATTTCATAAAGTAAATGATTACAGACAATATTTACTATTGATGAACAAAGAAAACAAAGGTCGACTTTTTACTACGTGATGGACGCTTTTGGCAACTTTTGACGAAGTGGCCAAATCTTTTGACTTGTTGGATGCTTTCTTGAAAAGGTGAACACGTGTAATGTGATAGAGGATCGCTTTCTAAGAAGAGCATCTTCGATCGAGTGGGTCAGCAGGAGCAGGTGTATTTGATTGAGATGTCAGGCAAATGGGTCCTGAGCATCTTGCAGATTGATGGTGCCATATGGGTCATCATCATTATCTTTAAGCTTGCTCGTTGAAGCACTTCTAGAAGAGGGAGAGGAACAAGCAGATGCCTCTTCGTGTAACTCATCAATTCTTTCATGAATGGCTTGGGCGATTAACTTTAGGTCTTTATTGGAATAATTTTTGATATGAGAAATATCAAGGGAACAAGATGAGCCAGATGGACTGACTTTTGACTCTTTTGTTTTATTGGAAGATCCTTTGGCTAGGATCGATGTAACTGGCATAACAGGAAGAGGGATAGAGGGAAATTCTTTTTGAACTTGACCTACAATCCTATTAACATCAAATTTATCCCACCATTTGACAAAGAACTGACGGGAAACATGAGTAATTGGTGAAATGGTGGTTTGAGTGGCCAAATAACTATACTTTGGAGACTAAAAATCTGTTACCTTAGTTGGTGCTTTAATATCGTACTACCATTTAAGAATCCAAGGAACTTTGTATTTACTAATAAATTGAAGAAGAATGGGGATACCATCATATTTTGGTTGGTGTTTACTGTGATTACAAAAATGACTGAGTTGAGCTTGTAGAAGGTCAAGAAGTAGGTCAAAAGAAGACCCAAATCTTGACCATCAAAGGGTGAAACAAAAGGGAATCAGACTTTTGAATTTGTGGTCAAATTGTAAGAACCACGAGTAACTATGTGACTCATTCTGGTAGAGGAAGATTTTATTCCAGGCCTCCATATAATCGAAATAACAGAAAGAGTTATTTTGATTAGAGAGCTGTTGAAGATCAGAGGGATGATTTCCCCAATCGGTGACTTTGTGACAACCCAAATTTTTGAAAATTATTAAATAAGAATTTAACAAATAAAATTCTTATTATGATATGAGATAGTAATTTATGTTACATATAAATGTATATGTTAATATGTTATGATTGTGAGATCGTAAATAATTAAAATATTTATCAAGTAAAATAAGTATTTTAGTTGAAATATTTATGGATTAAAATAAATATTCAATGGAAATTATTATGGAATAATTTATTTAACTATGATGATATGAAATAAATTGATGATAAATATATTTATAATTTGTGTATATTTATTACGTTAATGTGTTGGTGATTTTCTAATTTAATTAAGTAATTAAATTAGAGGATTAATGATTGTTAAATAAAATTATAATTATATTGGCTAAATAGAAGCTATAATTTTATTAATGAATTGAGATTAATTCAATTCAAATAGTTAATGGGTGTGACAAGGGTATTATATGATAAGAAGGATTGTTAAAAAAAATTTAAATTAAAAAGGATATTTTGGGTGCTAGCCAAACATGGCCTAGTGACCCTTTGTTATTATGGCGATCGGCCATAATGTATAATGCGCATTATGTTTATATCAGTTATATGAAGGTTACGTGTTTTGTTCCTAAAGCCTAAGGCTAAAGCAAGAAGAGAAAATACAGAGGAAGAGAGAGCTCTAGAGAGGAATTGGGAGGCAATTGGAAGAGAAATCCTTGAAAACAAGAAGGAAGTAGCAATTCTCTAACATCTCCTAACAAAGCTAAACAAGAATTAAGAGGTAAATAACCTAGTTTCTTCTTAGTTTGGGTGTTCTTGAGTTATCCTTTAAATTTTAAAATTTTGTTGGATGAATTACTAAATATGTTATATATATGTGTTGTTAGATGTTTATAATCGTTTAGTTGTTATCTAGAAATGATTTTTTAGAAATCAAATCCATGAAAACTTGTTTTAGAATGAAGAAATTGAGTTTTATTGATATATATACATTAGGGCTTGTTTTGGAATCAAAATTTATGATGAAGTCATGATATAATATTAAATTGATGATATATGTTGTTAGTATGTTGAATTACGAAAATAATGAAAGTTGAATGAATCGAAATGGTTGAGAAACGAATTCGTAGTGAACGAATTCGCTAAATAGTCAAAACATGAACAATTAGAATGAACATGGGTTGTAAATTCATATTAAGGTTATTAATGTTTATGTTAGTTGATGGGTATTTGGTATGTTGTAGGTTTATGAGTTACAAACCTATAGAATCGAAAATGGACTGAATTGGATGAGTATAACTCATGTTATGATCATTGGAAGGAGTAAGTGCATGTAATTGTGAAGAGCGAGCACGAGGACTGTTCTGCGACTTGGGGCGCTGCACACGCGCTGCCCCAAGGCTAATTAGAAACCAATGCCTTGAAACATCGATAACAGTTGGACTACTTTGACCTGTTGTAGTAAATTAAGCATAATGTTTTCATACGAACTCCGATTGAGGTGATTCAAGATGATCCGGAACGAGGACAAATAGACCTACAACTTTTGTGCTTTAGGTTTTTCAATTTGAGGTAGTTAGAAATGGTCAAAATAGTCATCTTTGTGACTATTACGTATTTGGAGGCGATCGGAGAGCGTCGAGCGAGCACATAGGCAAGTATAGCGCTCCCGACGATGGAATATGTTATTCTAAGTGATGTAACATGAAAATGCATGATATTATACATGAAATATAATATTTCTTTTCTCATAATAGAAAGCATTAACATGACTTAGTATGTGTTTTGAAAAGAAACTTAGACGTTTTGAAAACATTTTTCATGAGCATTGTGTTGTCTAAACTTCTGAACTTGTAGGATGACATACTAGTAACTTTTGGGTATTTAAACATGGCCTATATGTGCAAATATGATAAGACTTTTATGCCTTTAGACATGATGGGTATGTGCACACTATTAGATATACATACTATGAACTATACATGTCTTAAAGTAAGATTTAAAGTCATAAACAATGTTAGTAATATGATTACATGTAAGCATGTATATTGAAGTTTGTTTAACCTCTTTGGTGGTCATATAGTTAGGACCTTGTTGTATGAACTTACTTAGCCGTGAAATAAATAACAATAAAGCTATAAAGTGTAAAACAACTTAAGGTAAATACAAGAGGCACCAAACTTAGGCTAAGACCTCATAACATGTGGGTAAGATACGTGTTAACAGTTATACATGCTAAGAACCAAGATGAAACCAGAAAATACTCAACTTTGGTCTGGCCAGGGGGCGACGTAGCTGCGCCCATCCCAGGCCTAATTCTAGCGCAGCAGCGCTACAGGGTAGTGATGCCTGATTATTTTAACTTTGATCTGAACCTTAAAGCATATGTGTACTGAATGTCTAAAGCTATAATACTTGACATAGATGATGTTTAAGCATGAGATCATGTAATGGTTATATAAAACACAGAGTTGTTAAATTTTATAAAGTTTAACATTGAATATTGATGTAAAATAAGAAGGTAGATGTGTTTTTAACGACCGAAGTGGAGAATTAAATTGTGTGAATTTTGGGGTCGTTACAGACTTGAATGATTTTTTTAATGTAGAGTGAATGATAGAGGACTTTAGATTCATCATCCCTAGTATAAATAGGTTTGATGAAGATTGACTCGGTTTGTAAAAGGATATCCTTATAATACACAAGGGATTTATAAGGAGCAAGAGGAATAAAGTGCCATCCAGTAGGAAAATACTGGGAAGCAAGCTTAATGGGGTCATCTTTTGGCTTCATATGAGGTTCAATATGAAACAAGTTATTTTCCCACTTAAGCGTGTACTGAAAAGAAGGATGACTAGGATTTAAGGATAAAGCCCTAGATTGATTGCAGAATGGATCAACTAGTCTAGGGCTACTGGATAAAATTGAACTATAGGGCTTGGGAATAGTACCAAGGACTTGGAATTTATTAACTGGGTTGGGTTTAGGAACTAGGCTAACTGGATGAAGAACCAAAGTTCCTTTTGGTTGATTACTGGGGCCTGAAGAGCGACCCAGACCTCGAGAAGATGATCCTCCTTGGACACTCATTTTGATTGTAAAGTACCTGTATTAAGGAATTCCCGAGTAAGAAAGTCAGGAATGGAATTGTTACTGCCTTTGATATATTCAATTTTAAAATCAAAAATGCTTAGCAGGGCTCGCCATCTCGCAAAAGAATGTTTAGAGGCGATATTTTCAACATCTTTCTCTAAAATATATTTTGCAGATTTACAATCAATTCGAACCAAAAACTTTTGATTTAATAAGTCACTTTGAAATTAATTGATACATAAAACTATAGAAAGTATTTCTTTTTTAATAGTATTATAATTTAACTGTGTAGGATTCCATGCACCTGAATTAAATCGAACAATTTGTTCAGAAGAATTGAGGGTTAGTTTTTGCTTGAGAATACCTCCGAACCCAATATCTGAGGCATCAGTTTCAACAATTTTGAAGGCAAAATTGTTGAAAATGCCAAGGCAGGGCAATGCCTTAACATATTTTTTAACTTGCTAGACGACAGAAGTGTGAATGTCAGTCCAAGGGGGAGGATTGTCCTGCAAACACTAAAAAAGAGGTTTGAAAATTTTTCTGAGATTTTTATAGAACTTGCCAATATAATTGAGCGAGCCTAAAAATCTCCGAAGTTGGGTTTTATTGGTGATCTTATCAGGAAATGTGTCAGCAAATTGAATAGCTCTATCAATAGGCTGAATAAGTCCTTGATAAATATTGAGACCAAGAAACCACACTTTATTCTGAAATAAACTACATTTGGAGGGGGACAGAACGAGTCCATTATCTTTAACTATTTTGAAAAATGCTTTCAAATGTTTAATGTGTTCTTCAATAGATTTGGAGAAGATGAGAATATCATCAATGTAAACGACGACAAAATGACTAAAAGGATTCAAAATGTCAATGAGAATATTTTGAAATTCACTGGGGCATTTTTTAAGCCAAATGCCTGAACATTCCATTTATAATGACCAAATAGGGTGGTAAAGGCTATTTTATACCTATCATTGGGATGAATAGCAACTTGCCAGAATCCAGATTTGAGGTCAAACTAACTGAAGATAGTGGCATTGCTTAATCTATTTATGAGGTTTTCCTTATTAGGTAAAGGATACCTAATCCATTCTAGAACTTAGTTTAATGGCTTGTAATTTATAACTAGACGGGGAACACCTCTCTCCTTTTTCGCTTCATTGTTAACATAAAAGGCAGGGCAAGACCAGGGAGATTTACTGGGTTTAATTAACCCTTTACTAAGGAGATCATTAATTTCCTTTTTACATAACTCCATTTGTTCGTGATTCATTTGTATTGGCCAAGCCTTAGTAGGAATTAAATGTTCTTTGAATTCCTTAGCATAAGGAAGCCTTACAATATGCTTCTTCCGATGCCAAAAGGCATTAGGAGAGTCAGAACAAAGGTTTTCTTTTAAATAAATTTTTAATTCTTTAATCTTTTCTTGAATCCCTTTTATCTTAAGTTGTTCTTCAATATGTTTATACTTAATTTCTTCTTTTAAGAAATTCAAATGGATGGATTTACAATTTAGCAAATTGAAAGATTTAGAAATAGATTCATCTTAGATAAATCTCAAATCCTTTTCTTTGGGTTTAATAAGAAATTTAAATGTTATTCTTTTTCCTAAATGTTTACAACTTAATCCTTCATTACTTGTAGTAAAAGGATACAATAAATATATAAACGGCAACCCCAAGATGATCTTATCTGTAAGATTACGGATTAAAACAAATGATGTTTTAAAACACATGTTATCTAGACAAATATGAATTTTAGGCAGTTTATATTTTATTTTCATTTGTCTATCATTAGCAGAATTCAATTTTTCACTAGTTTTCTTATAGTACTTGGTTGGGATTAATCCTTCCTAGATACAATTCAGATCCACACCTGTATCCACTAAGGCAGGAAGTTGTATCGAGAAGGTTTTGTCGATAACCAATTTTATAGAGATATACCATTTCTAGATGGTAATATCTTTAAATCTTTTAAGAGAAAGACCTTGAACAAAAAGATATGGTTCCTCTTTAGTACCTGGAGATTCAAGCTCATCGTGATCTTCATCACTAGAAGAGGAATCATAAATTTGAAGGTCAGATTTTTTGTCTTCAATCTCTTTTCTTAAATTAGAAACATCTAACTTTAGGCTAGAAATTTCTCTTTTAAGTTTATTAACTTCCTGATTTAATTCTGGAAGGGTAACTTCTTTAACCGAAGTTTTAAATCTTTCCAGGGGTTTGTTAAGGCTAAATATTGGTTTTTCTTTAGCTTTAATAATCTTATCTTTGACTCTATTATCTTTAATTAACAAATCCTTTAACTATTTTGTGTATTGAACCTTTAGCTCAGGATCAAAATTTTTACTAATTAGATCAATTAACAAAGAGCTTTCTTTATCTTCTTTGGTAATCACATTTAATCTTTTATTGCAACATTTTTTGTTGCAATTATCAGCATAAATAGTAACTTCTTCATTGTCACTATCTGTTTCATTGCTACTAATACTGCTATTAGAGGAATAAGGAATATCAGAACCCTCATCATTACTGGTGTCGTTCTCAATCCTCATTAATTCCAATAGTTGTTCAGTATCTTCACTTGAAACATTTAACTGAGATAATTTTTGTTTTATTCTGTACTCATTTTTGTAGTGCCCTTTCTGCCCACAATTGTGGCAAACAATTTTACTTTTATCATTTTTTTTAGATTTTCTATTGTATTTTTTGGCTGAGGTTGTAGGTTTAGTGTAATAACTATCTTGAATTTTATCTTTGTTATGACTTTGTTTCTTTGTATGACGTTTTTGACTTTTATGGGAATCAATATGTTTATGTCTGTGCTTTCTTCTAGAGGGAGCAACAAGGGGTAAACCATATTGTTCACAAAAAGTTCCTAACTCATACTTAGCTTTGCTTTTTTCTTTATTGGCTTGCTTGGCTAATTTAAAATCAATGCACATTTTTAACCCAATTTTTTGAATGTAACTAATAATATCACCATAAGTTAGATTATCATAATCAATATAACCTAAATTTTTACTTAATTCTTCACGAACTTTATAAGCAAATAATGAAGGTAAACCGTTAACGAATTTTTCTTTCCAAAATGGTTTATTGCTATCATTACGCATCATAACTCTAGAAGTAAACACATCCTTATACCATCTAAAGTCACTTAGAGTGGGACATGTGAGATTACTTAACTGATCGTGAATTCTTTCTGTGATATTATTAGGAGTGCCAACAAAATGTTTAATTATGGTAAAATTAAAGTATTAACTCCATCAGGTGGACCAACACCCACATCTTCATCAAAGATAGGGTTGTCATCATCCAATTGGACAGCATGGATTATAGATAACCTAGTATCTTCTGTGAGATGTTTCTCCCACCAAGATCTAAGAATACCAGTAAATCCACTAGCTATTAACTCAACAATATCTGGTTGAGTCAGATTGTTGAATTTAGTGATGTAGCTATTAGCTACCATGGACATATGATATAACTTGTTTAAAATTTTTTGTTCATTGAAACCATCTATGTTCCATTCATAAATTTTATTAGAAGAGACAGAGAATTGTTTATCTGGATTTTGTTAGGTTTGTAATATTCATGTGCGCAATCAAATTGCACAAATTAAGCGAAGCGTGTAAAAATTAGAGTTTAAAAATTTACAAACCATATACCCGGATCACCCTTTATGCACAATTATTAATTAAACGAAAAGATAAAGAATAAAATCATACCCTTGAAGATCGAGCTTCCTCAAGTACAAGTTCACCTCTAAATCCTTTCGCGTTGAACTTGAATCTACCGGGGTTTTGTTCCTTCCTTTGATCAACGTTAGCCACCCATATGTTTGGCCTCTATAGGTGATCCACCAAGGAATAATAATGATTCAAGAAAAGGGTGGTTGGCTAAACCCTAGTTTTTCTATCTCTATAGAAAGGGTGTACTCTCCCAACAATTGGAATTATGTCGTATGTTGAAAAAGTCAACAACCCACTCACCCATAATAAGACTCCTCTTATTTATAGATGTGGGCAACCCACCTTAACAATTAAGGAATTGGGTTTTATTTAATTAATTAAATTCTTTTAATTAATTAAGCTCCTTAAACTTATTAGGGATAATTAATTAAACTCCTTTAACTAATTTTCCCTCCTAATCCTATTAGGAATAAATGAGAGTACTTATATTAAATTAATTCCTAAACTCTTTTAGAAATTA
Source organism: Panax quinquefolius (assembly GCA_020205615.1). NCBI lineage: Eukaryota > Viridiplantae > Streptophyta > Magnoliopsida > Apiales > Araliaceae > Panax > Panax quinquefolius. Next base: position 116,808,685 of record CM035155.1, read on the forward strand.
AAATAATAATAATTGTAATAATATTAATAAGACTCCTCTTATTAATTTATATTTAATATTTCTAAAATATTAAATAATAAATATTAAGCTATTTAATTTATTCTATCACCATAGATTAAATTAAATATACATAACATATTATTACGATTATGCCATTAACTTCTTAAATAATTATTCTTCCTTTTATGGGTGTGACCTTTAGGTTCTCCATATTAAACCTATTGTGAATAAATCAATTAGAACAATTCTAATCTTATTTAAATAAATAAATTAAATAATTAATTTATTTAAATGAATAATATTTATTCTACAATAGGGATAAGCCTCCTAGCGATCAACGACTTTTCGGATAATATAGATTTCAACATTAATCATAAAAGAACCTTTGAGTAAATAGTTACTGCATAATTCAATCCTTCCACCATGCAATGTCCCGATTAAATATAAGACATGAAATTATTGTCAAGTCTTATTTTATTTAATTATATGTATTTCGATCCTTAAATGCACAACTCCAAATAATGCAAATTAGAAACTCCTTTCTAATTTCATTCTGCCTTGGCCAAGGACTACTGGGTTGTCATTTATCGAATCACATAGGACATTTCTCTTCTTTTATTAGAAGTGGTAGATTCTTTATTGATCATACATTATCTCCATGTACAACTTATTATACCCAAGCATACCCTTTGATATACCCTAAGGGTCTTAAGGAATAAGTCAAAGTATAACTCATCATACACAAGATACTATGATGATCTCAAGTCCAAGGATTACTTGTACTACTATCACTACAGGAATTCCTATTGACAGGCAAATAAAACTCCATTAGGTATTCCTTAGCGAGCCACGTTCGGTGAACTTATTCTCTAATAAGCACCTACATACTTGCTTTAGTGTCTCCACACAAATGATCATGAGATCAATCATCCTCATCCAATGAGCAAGCGGCGTATGTACCAATCTATCCGGATTCACTAATCCCCAATTTAGTAATCCAACGATTGGGAACTATTTTAGTTTTAAGCTTTCAAAGAATTTAGATCTCATTAAAATGATCATCATCATTATTCTAAAAGCATTGCTTAAAACTATGGGTTTATCACATATTATAAAACAAAGATCATGTAGATAATTAAAAGCCTTTAATAAATTAATACTTTTTATTAATAAATGAATAAGATTGTTACAAAGTATATGCTTTATCATCAAACATGATTGGCTTGTATGCATATTACTTTCAATCTCCCACTTGCACTAAAGCCCAATCGCCATTGTATCTTATACTCTTCTTCTCTAAGTGACGATTATCCTGGCATTGGGATAAGCTTTAGTTAATGGATATGTAATGTTGTTCATGAGAGTCCACTATCTCTATAGTGATTTCCCATCTTTCAAAAATTCTAATAATCAAATGAAAGTGCCACAACACATGTTTAGATCCAAGATGAGACTTAGAACTATTCCCAGATTACAGAATGAACTTTTATCCAAACAATCAACTTGTAGCTTCATTTATAGCTATATACTTTGTCTTTATCACTAAACTAGCAACTTTTTGCTATTTGGAACCTTTCGATTCATCGCACCACTTTGCTCAAGGTAACCCTTTACCTTAAAGTGGATTTTTCTCATCGTCTTGATGTCATGAAAAACTTGAGTCTGCTAAGCCCTCTAGTTTTAATTTAGACCCACCATGAATATGATCACATCCTTAGTGTCGGTTAAGCACTTTAAGATGTTTTTCACCGTCTTCAAAGTGATCTTCTCGAATATGACCGATCAACATCGGTCTCTCAGTATATTTCATTGCATACATGATAGTTACTCATGTGATCTCTCTTTTTTGGAGTCTTTGGGGACTATTAAGAGAGATACACTCCATGGCTCATCGACATGAGACATCTCTTGGAGTTTGCCATGCTAAACGACTTTAGCATCAAATGAATATACGTTTCTTGGGTTAAGTCGAGCATCCTCTTAAATCTATTTATATAGATTTATATCCCCAATTAAGATACTCTTCCAAATCATTCATGGAGGAATGTTTAGACAACTTTATCTTTACTGATTGTAGCATTGGTATGTAATTTCTCATCCGTAGTATATCAACATATAATACTAGAAATTTCACGATTCTCCCACTGACCCTTTTATACACACTAGAACTCTTACCTCATCGTATGTTACTCTGGATCATCATCTTCTATGATGCGTACCTCATCATCATCATCCATGATGAATCCATACCTCCTAGGTATCTTCGGTACTATTCTAGATTTACGATTCGGTTGTGGTACAATAGGTCTATCTACAGGTTCCTCTTATTTGACTTATAGTGTTTTGTGGTTCTTGAACTTTTCAAGATCTATTATCCTCCCACTAGCCCTTTCAATGATAAACATCTTTATTTTAGAAGGCAGCGTGTTTCGCAACAAACACCTTTTGCTAAGTAGGATTATAGAACACATGCCCTAAATTTACTTTAGGATGTCCCACAAATCTGTATATGTCAAATTTTGTCCCAAGCTTATCCTTTGAAACCGCTTTCACATAAGTTGGACAACCCTTATCTTAACATACTTAAGATTAGGAATCCTCCACATCCATAACTTTTATGGAGTCTTGGGGTGGATTTTGAGGTTACCTTTTCGTAGTTATGCATCCATTTCTAGGACATGATCCTAGAAGGATACTGGAATGTCGGTAAAATCATAATGGACCGTACCATGTCCAACAAGGTATGATTTTTCCATTCGGATACATCAATCAATTATTGCGTGACGATGTTTCCATTATGAGAAAACCATTTGAGATGATTTAGAAACTTATTGCACAAGTATTTATTCCTTGATCTAATCAAAGAATCTTAATACTTTGTCAATTTGTTTCACTTCTCAATTTTGAACCTTTCAAATAATTCACACTTGTATTTCTTCAAATACAAACATTCAACTCTTTGAATGATCATCTCCTTTTCTTATACTAATTTGTTCAATATGCAAAATTATTTTCATGTAAGTCAAGTATACAAAATTTATTAAGTAATATTGCGATTCTATACAAAACATTATTATTATAAATAGAACAACAATTGTTCTTAATTATAATACCAAAATTTTATTGTCCAACAATAAAATGGAAATAATATTTTTAACAAGAACTGGAATACAATAACAACTTATTGACTTAATAGATTTGCCCGTAGTAAGCGATGCTAAACTATAAGTTTCTATAGCTAATGCAAAGAACCTTTGCTTCATTTTCCACACATAGGATTACTTATCTTTGTTTAACTTTCTACTTCTGCTTGGTCCCTTCATAAATCTATATTTATGATAACCAAAGTCGGTATCCAATACCCAAGTAGAACCTTGACTTAAAGAAAAATTTATTTCAATCATGAACAAAAAGCGTATTATAAAGAAACTTCACTAAGCTTCTTTGGTTAGCCTCTGCAAGATGCTTCTCGTAGCTTTCTTTCCGGTGTCGTGCTTATTGCGGTGGAAGCAAACTCCTTTGCTATCTCAGACGCTTTTGTTCTTATTATCCTTTGTTTTTGCCTTTCTATTTACCTTCTTTGAATCATTCTTCTTTTCAGAAGATCCTTTGGCCCTTACCAGTAAGACTTGGTCTTTCTTGGTTGGAAAGTGACTCTCAACATTTTTCAACATGTTAAGCAAATCAGCGAGGCTGATATCTAGCTTGTTAATATGAAAAATTCACAACAATTGTGAAAGGAGTCCGAGAGTGAGTGCAAGATCAAATCTTGGCTTAACTCTCCATCCATGACAAAACCAGTTGTCCTAATTGATCAATCAAATTGATTATGTTAAGAACTTTTATCTGTACTGTAGTGTCATTGGTCATTCTAGATCGGAAGAGCTCCTTAGATATCTGATATCTATCAGTCCTACTTTCCTCACCATCAACTACTTGATGTGCAGGAATATAGTAGAAGCATCCATAGTTTCATGCTGACGCTAAAGCTCATTACTCATAGATGCGAGCATGATGCATTGAGCCAACTGTGCATCATCTTGCCACTTTCTAAAAGTAGCAATGTCTTCCTCGGAGGCATTATGCGCAGCAACCATTCTTGCAGGATAGGCGTATTATGGACATAAGATAGCTTTTCACTATGAGAACTATTCTCAAATTCCTTAACCAATCCGCTTAATTCGGTTCGATTAAATAACATCTAATATGTTTCGCAGTTGATAGTAATTTAGACATTGCAAAATTACAGTAAATGAATTTGTAATTAACAACATTTTAACATACATTCTTTTATTAATTACCAAAATAAATTAGGTCTTGTTTTAAATTGGTATCTCCCACTATTTTCATCAAACTATATTACCTCACTTATATAGTTCTAAGAAAATCTAATTAAAGATTTGCTAGTGAGAATAAGGATCCCATTTCAAATGTATATAGCCTTGTGGTGACAAACAAACTATAAATAAATAAATAGGCGAATAACTTTTGTCAATTACATCAACTATGCAACTCCTTTTCTTTTGCCTCTTAGATTATTTTGATCAAGTGGTGGCACATCCGAATCAAAATTATCCAAGTTAAGTCCGACCTAGCACTCCATATATTCAAAAAGAAAAATATCATCCTTGTGGTGACACAACAAAACAATATTGTTCAATTTTCTTTATAAGCATCAAATGTGATAAATTAACATCTTAAATACTTAATACTTGCCTTGTGGTGACACAACAAACTCATATTAAATATTTAATACTCTATTAATTTTATCATACTAGAAAGCTGACGTTCGATATTCCAAATATCTTTGAACGCTTAGGACTTAATATATAAAAATTGAGGGGTTTGTTTTTAATTTGTCTCATCTTGTTTAGCGCATACGCATATATATATATAAAATACGCGTCGTATTAATGAACATGCGAAGCATGTTTGCATAATATATAATATATATAGTATAAGCATGCACATATAGAATACTATATTCTACCGGATTGATTATGGACTTTTATTCTAGTTTGGTTCACTAGAGCCACCAAGTGAACCAAAAGGTCAAACCCTAGGGGTGCAAGAAATAATATTTAAATATAACTATTACATTTAAACCTGGGCTCTATTACAAACGGGTCTTCAAGCGCTTCTTGTCCCTTGATCTCTAATTCTTCAAAATTAATTCTAAATATTCCTATTACAAAACTATTTTAAAATAAATAGAAACCTTGATCGCTGATCGAGGGAAGTACATAGGAGGGAGTTAGAATTTACATTAAGAAAAATTAGAAAAGACGAGGCACGCAGAATTCATTTAATAAAACTCATACATTCATGCATCCAACTAAAATAAAATCCAATCACATTGGTCAATTGTCCATAATCAATCCCATTTATTATCATACACATCATCATATGCATCAATAAATAACATTCATCTTATGAATAATAAACATTTAATATATATATTGATATCATTTAATGGGCAAATTTAGTTAGTATAAAATCTATTTTTGAATCAAAATAAACTCCTTTATTTTAATCCAAATTTAAATCAAAATAAAACTATTTTAGTTTAATTTATCCAATTTTGAATAAAATAAACTATTTTATTTTAATCAAAATCTTTAATTAAAATAAACTCCTTTATTTTAATTAATTATGGAATCCAATTCCATATATATAAAAAATCTTTAATTAAAATAAACTCTTTTATTTTAATTAATTATGGAATCCATTTCATGTAAAAAAAAAAAAATATTAAAGGAAACACGGATATTCTTTCCTATTCACAAATAAACTCCTTTATTTTGAATAATATGAAATCTTATTCCATATTTAAATAAACTCTTTTATTTAAGGAAATTAGGATTCTCTTTCCTATTCACAAATAAACTCTTTTATTTTGAATAATATGAAATCTTATTTCATATCTAAACAAACTCCTTTATTTAAGGAAAGATGGATTTACTTCCCTATTCACAAATAAACTCCTTTATTTTAGGAAAAATAAAATCCAATTTCAACTCCAATTAGTTATCATGGAATCCAATTCCAACTCTAATTAGTTAGCATGAAATTCTAATTTTAAAATTTAAATAAACTTTTTATTTTAAGATTAAAATAAACCTTTTATTTTAAAATTAAAATAAACTTTATTTTAATTAAAAAATAATTATATATAATATTCAATTTTAAAATTAAAATAAACTCTTTTATTTTAATATTAAAATAAAACTTTTATTTTAAGATTAAAATAAACTTTTTATTTTAATTATAAAATTATTAAGAATAATATATATATATATATATATAAATCATATTAGTTACTATATATATATAACCTTCATGATTCCAGAATCCTTTTCTTATTTTTTTTTTTTTTTTTTTGCCAACTTGCTTTGGGTGTATAACAAAATCCGACCACGTGATAATGGCTTTCCATTTAATAATCTCATGTTGCTTCCTTGAACCAATTCATGCCACCAAGATTTCATTCGGCCATAAAAAAAAAAACTGTTGCCAAGCTTACAAATGAAATGACCGGATTCAAGCATATCATATATAGGTTTTGTTTTATTTTTTTTTTTTTATATGTACGTGGCCCATGTGGAATTTCAATGATCTGTTCGGTTTTTCAATGGGCATGAAGTCACGGATATTATATATATATTATAAAACCAAATCATGACAATCCTTTAAAATTCCGTACATGCCTTGAATCAAAAAAAAAAAAAAATCAGTTTGCATGCTCCTTTTTGCGAAATCTGTTTTCGGTAATTTATTTTATTTAAATTTTATACGATAAAATTATGCCCAATTAAATTGTTCTAAACACATATCACCATACATATCAAATCTGAACAATTAATAATTCGCATAAAGGTTTGGCTCTGATACCACTGTTAGGTTTGTAATATTCATGTGCGCAATCAAATTGCACAAATTAAGCGGAAGCGTGTAAAAATCAGAGTTTAAAAATTTACAAACCATATACCCGGATCACCCTTTATGCACAATTATTAATTAAACGAAAAGATAAAGAATAAAATCATACCCTTGAAGATCGAGCTTCCTCGTGTACAAGTTCACCTCCAAAGCCTTTCGCTTGAACTTGAATCTACCGGGTTTTGTTCCTTCCTTTGATCAACGTTAGCCACCCATATGTTTGGCCTCTAGAGGTGATCCACCAAGGAATAATAATGATTCAAGAAAAGGGTGGTTGGCTAAACCCTAGTTTTTCTATCTCTATAGAAAGGGTGTACTCTCCCAACAATTGAAATTATGTCGTATGTTGAAAAAGTCAACAACCCACTCACCCATAATAAGACTCCTCTTATTTATAGATGTGGGCAACCCACCTTAACAATTAAGGAATTGAGTTTTATTTAATTAATTAAATTCTTTTAATTAATTAAGCTCCTTAAACTTATTAGGGATAATTAATTAAACAACTTTAACTAATTTTCCCTCCTAATCCTATTAGGAATAAATGAGAGTACTTATATTAAATTAATTCCTAAACTCTTTTTGTGACGCCCCCAAAATTAGGTATACGTCACCCATCTTGGGTCGCCACTTACATGGTACATAAATTCAAATACAACTTACTAATATAACTGTCGTGTACAATACGACATAAACGTGAGTTTGAATACAAATTTTGTCTACTAGATATTATACAAACTCAAAAAGAGTCCTCATTACAAACTATTATCACACTATTTCACAGAATAGTGAGGACTACTAATGCTATCCTCTGGACCATTACTTCGTTCCCCGACTCGTCCCAACTATGTTCTCATTTCCTGAAGAGAACAGTGAAAGAAAGAAAGGGTGAGCTCAACTAGCCCAAAGAAGAAATATTATGACTAAGATAATGCGAATAAATTATCATTAGCCTTCAACAAAGTGTTAAACCGATAAAATACAATAGACAACAAGTTTAATCTGCGGTGAATAAGCAATCCATTAACAGAGTCAAGTAGAGAATAAAGTCTACTATCTTTTAGGTTTTAAAAGGTTTTCATCAATTTTTATCATTTGAGACTCAAACAATAAATAAACCACCACATCTAATCATCCTCGTACTACGGTCAAGGATTTTCATCAAGTTATCAATGGTCATGACTATACCGAATCACCCCGGTCATAATCATACCAAAAACTATCCATCAACGCATTACAAAGCCATTGAGGACTTTTGTCACATCATTTATATCAAGTCATGATTATATCAATGATCCTCGGTCATAATCATACTAAGTTCATCTATGCACGTAAGCCAAAGATAACATAATATAACATGAGGATGATGACAAATGACATAATAATTCAATAAAACAAGTTCAAGAATTATTTAATCCATGAATTATTAACGTCCAAATTGTCAACATGATCTTCGTTTCAGAGTAAAAATTCAAGAATGATCGGAAGAATATTTCCGTGAAAAGATATGGATGAAACGCAAATATCAAGGATATTCTACTAATTTCATGGAGTATAGAAGTCAAAGTTTTAACCAACCGGGTATAATAAAGAATGGAATAACAAAAGAAATCACCATGCATGCGGTGATTTGATGTACGTGTTATTCCAATGGAATAATAATAACGGAACCGGTCAGTGAAATTCACCGCAAGCGTGATGTTCCAATGAATAATAAAGATGGAACCGAGATCCGGTAAAAACACATGATAGGATATTCCAACAGAATGATAAAGATTTTAACCAGTCCTGTAAAAAACATGCATGTGATGTTCCAATAATAATAATAAAAGAACGAACTGTGTCCTGTAAACACATACGCATGGATGTTCCAATGTAATAATAGAAGAATGTCACCAAGTATAGGGTAAAATCACAGTATACAAGTTATTCCAATGTAATAATAAGCAATGGAATAACATAAGGATTTCACCAAGTATAGGGTATGCCACATACATCAGGTTATGTATAGGGTATGCCACTTTTACAAAAGTTATTCCAATGAATAATAATGAATGGAATAATGAAGTTCTCTTCAAGAAGAAAGAAATAACACCCTTTACCGTAAAAAGAACCTGAATATAGAAGTAGTGAAGTAGCGAGAATACTCTTCTTCTTTCTATAACTTTCTCTCTATAGCTTCTCTCTATAATTTCTCTCTCTAGAGTTTCAATGAATTAAAAGAAAATAATGAAGGAATGAGCTTCTATTTATAGAAAAATGGAATGCATAGTAACTAATCCATGAACGGTCCGTATTGATTTACTTTAATCGACGGTCCATATTTAAAGAAAAATCTTTTAAATAAAATATAATATATTCTATTTATATAAAAACATTTTACTATGCAAACACTATGCAATACTATGCAAAAACACTATGCAAAAATACTATGCAACACTATGCATAATAAAATATAATATATTCTATTTATAGAATAACTTTAATAAAGTATTCTATTTTATATAAAAAGATGTTTCGCTTTTATTACGTTAATAATACTTAATAAAACAAAACGTCATTATCGCTATAATAATTCATATTATTAATTGTGATAATGGAATCAAACCGAGTGACTTCTCACATAGGCATCAATAATCAATACCGTAGTGTCTTTATGCAACCACACGTATTCATCGTACTTTTACTACCGAAAGTAGTTCAACAAGATCAACGGTAAAACTTCCGCCGTTATTTCAATAAAATATTTTTGTCGTTTTCTCAATCCGAATAATTACATTAATGAGGTCCACCAATGATTGAGTAGTTGTATTTAATATTCCTGCTAAACCGAATATTCCCAGACCAATCGAATATAATATAACCACTTGCATACTTTGCAAAATTTATAAATACTACCCACAACTATAATATTATCTCAAATTCACACCACAATATTAAAAAATTATTTCGACCAAATTTAAATCTTTATTAATAAAATCTGGGTCTCACAATCTCCCTCCTTATGGAATTTCGCCCTCGAAATTAGGTGCGTACACTGTATGATAAAGAGATGAGGATACCTTGAATACCTTTATCGTTTAAAATATTAAATTCATCTTTGAAATCGCCAAAGCTATTCATTAACAATTCATCTTTGCACTACAAAAGCAAAGATATACAACTCAGTAAAACCAATAATGCTAAGACGCAAGACTTAATAGTATCACGACCACGAATTATCCATGCACCACCGGCCAAGGATATTCGTGTTTTCAATCTGATTATGATTATACCGAATAACAATCCTCGTCATAATCATACCAAGTCCATCTATGCACGTAAGCCACGAGATGACTTTGAACGCATCCATGAATTAATATTTCATTCTTTGAGACTCTCATTCAATAATTAATCCACATCATCGAATCATCCCCGCACTACGTGCCAAGGATATTCATTAGTATCACGACCACAAATTATCCATGCACTACTACCAAGATAATTGTGTTTTTTCAATTACTGATTATGATTATACCGAACAATCCACATCATCATAATCATACCAAGTCCATCTATGCACGTAAGCCACGTATGACTTTGAACGCATCCATGAATTAATATTTCATTCACGAGACTCACCAATAATTAATCCACATCATCGAATCATCCCCGCACTACGGGCCAAGGATATTCATTAGTATCACGACCACAAATTATCCATGCACTACTACCAAGATAATTGTGTTTTCAATTACTTATGATTATTATACCAACAATCCTCGGTCATAATCATACCAAGTCCATCTATGCACGTAAGCCACGTATTTGACTTTGAACACATCCATGAATTAATATTTCATTCTTTGAGACTCAAATTTCAATAATTAATCCACATCATCGAATCATCCACGCACTACGTGCCAAGGATATTCATTAGTATCACGACCACAAATTATCCATGCACTACGGCCAAAGATAATTGTGTTTTCAATTCTGATTATGATTATGCCGAACAATCCTCGGTCATAATCATACCAAGTCCATCTATGCACGTAGTAAGCGATGATGACTTTGAACACATCCATGAATTAATATTTCATTCTTTGAGACTCAAATCGATAATTAATCCACATCATCGAATCATCCCCGCACTACAGGCCAAGGATATTCATTAGTATCACGACCACAAATTATCCATGCACTACGGCCAAAGATAATTGTGTATTCATTTACGGTTATGATTATACCGAATAATCCGTGGTCATAATCATACCAAGTTCATCTATGCACTACAGGCCACATATGACTTTCAACATAATATAAACATGAGGATAATGATATAAAGAATCAATCAAATGAGATAAAGGATAAATATTAAACATTTATAATATAATTTATCCAGGATTCAAGAATATCCCCATGTTATCAATCATTTAATAATCTCATAATCTAATAACATTAATATTATAACAATATTTTAATCACTTCTTAAATTTATAAACAATTTATCTTAATTGTTTACACTTTACCATATAATGCATTTAATCATTCAAAAATGTCATACTCATAAGATATCATCACCAATTATCAAATCCCCTCATCAAAAATATATGCATATACTATATATAGGATTCTCTAGCCATAAAATCCTATTTTCAACTTTGTTACTTCACATAACATATTTAACTCATATGTTCGTAACTAAACTATTTTCATGAAAAATACCAAATCAGCCCCAAAAATATTTCTTTTCTGGGATTTAGCATAATATAGTCCCATAATGAAAATATATTTTTCTCGAATTTTAAAATTTATTTACTATTTTTAAAAATCAATTTCCACTTAATTCCTTAAGAAATTAGCTACCTCAAGTTTAACTCCAAAATTCCCAAATCTTGGCAGGACCTTACACATGTTAACGTGAGCTTCCAGTTTAAATTTCATGGTCATCGGAGTTATAGAACTCCTGCTATAGCGTTTTTTTCGGAAAAACCTAAATATTGAAATAGTCATAACTTGCTCATTTTAAGTCAGAATGAGCTCATTTTTTGGACAGGAGGTACTTTATACCATATACTTTCATGTCCCAAAAGGCCAGAATTTTTCTCATAATTTAAGTGGCCGAAACAGCCTCTCTAAAATCATGGCAGAAGCTTTTTCGGTTTTTGCAGCTTTGCACTCCTTTGCTAAAATCAGTCCACACAAAAATCTACAACACCTTTTCCAGTAATTCCACTTGGATTAGTTAGGTAACTCATAGATCTAACTCTAGGACTTGACCACATTCAAAAATTCAAAATATAATAGGAGATATGGTCAATTTAATTTCATGTTACGTTTTTCACTAAAATCTGATTTTCAACTCTTTGTGATTTCTAAGAAACTTTCATGTTTTTACGTACTAACCAACATAACTCATCATAAAACTTACTAATACTTCATATACCCATGATTTTCATTATTCCAATGCTTTTATTATGACTTTCATCATAAACCACGTAAACCGTTTATTTAGTTGAAGAAATATTTGAGGGTTTAAGAAATGGGTTTTTGTACTGGGGTCAATACAAAATTCGATTTCACGCTCTAGGGTAGGCTAGGAAATCTTCAAGAATACGTCAAGAAATTTATTAATGATAGAAATATCATTCCAAACTGTTACTTTTATCCAAGACTTGGATAGTACGTCACATTGATACCAACTGTGACTTCTATCCCTTAACCTAGATAGCACCTCACAATGATACCTATAAACTTGCCATCTTCATTCGCGCTCTCTGAAAGTCCGGCTTTGCATTCCCACACAAGGAAGTCAACAACGAAAGGTTCGGAGCTCTTTTCTCATGGCTTGATATAACAGTGATTAACTTTAGGGTTTGGTTACTTTGAATTCGTATAACAGGTTGGTTATGAATATAAAAGCTACAACCTTACTGAAAAGCATGATGATTAGCTAACCAATTGATTCCTAAAAATCACATCAAAGGCAAGTATTTTCAAAAGAGATAAGATTGACGAAGTAACGTGAAAATGTTTATTTGAATCAACAAGATTTAAAAATAGTAAGCGATAACGAAGGCTCCTACTAACGAAGTTTCAACCAATAAGTCAAAGTTTAACTTCTTCGGAGTCAAATTTAAACGTTGAACACAACTAGGTGAAATAAAAGAGTGGGTAGAACTTGTATTGAATAAAGTATAGATTTCGCATTAATTTATAATTAACTTACCCGTAATAACTTCGTTCGGTTTCTCGACAAACGCTCTCGCTTAAATTACCGAGTTTGACTTTACTATAGGGTACATTCCACCCTTAAGTGCTTCTTCACATTCCTGATCCATTATTTGAATCATTATTCTCCGATCCATATCGAATTCGGGTTGACCGCTATGCACAGGGTAATTCCGAATTCGATGTTAAATTCTCCCAATTCTTTGTCAAAAAGCAAAGTCCATTTCATCTATTTTGGCTTTATTGGATCGGACGTCTTTTTCTACACTATCAACGCGTTGTGCAGCTTTTACCCATGCATCGCCTATTCTCCTTCGTTCAGTTGTTTCTTCTTTTAGCTGATATTTGATTTTTAAATTCTCAGATTCCAACTTTAATATCTTACACCTCGCCAAAGCGATTTTGTTCGAGCATCACATATCGGGTAACCCAATTTTGAATTGTTGTATCCCTTTGTTCCACGACCATTTGCCGTTCTTTCAACCTGTTCTTCTAGCTCACGAACACGATTTTGTAATTCTAAGTTTTGATCATAAATTTCTTCTAACCAATTCTCCTCAGGTTCCTCTTCTTCCTCTTCTTCCTCTTCTTCCTCACTTTCAGCTGCTACCTCTGCAACTAGCTCGGGTGCAACAATTAGTTCTTCATTCACTACGTGGATATCTCTAATTTGTTCCTCGTCTGACACTGCATTAACCTGATTAGTGATTAAAGGTGTCACAACGGTCACATTCACTCCATTGTGAATATTTTCAACCGCCATTTCCAAACACACCGCCACAACACAAGGGTTAATTAATATATCAAATATTATCCCTATACTCCGATGAGACCAATTAAATACCAAATAAACTTAGGTAGGTCATACTAGCGAAGAATTTCCGCCTCTCCTCCTAGTTCTTATCTCACATCTTAGCCAGGGATCATATCCTAAGCTCGATACCAACCGTGGCGCCCCAAAATTAGGTATCGTCCACCCATCTTGGGTCGCCACTTACATGGTACATAAATTCAAATACAACTTACTAATATAACGTAAATAGTAATATAATACGACATAAACCGTGAGTTTGAATACAAATTTTGTCTACTAGATATTATACAAACTCAAAAAGAGTCCTCATTACAACTATTATCACACTATTTCACGAATAGTGAGGACTACTAATGCTATCCTCTGGACCATTACTTGCGTTCCCAGACTCGTCCCAACTATGTTCTCATTTCAAGAGAAACGGTGAAAGAAAGGGTGAGCTCAACTAGCCCAAAGAAGAAATATTATGACTAAGATAATGCGAGAATAAATTATCATTAGCCTTCAACAAAGATGTTAAACCGATAAAATACAATAGACAACAAGTTTAAGCTGCAGCTTAATAAGCAATCCATTAACAGAGTCAAGTAGAGAATAAAGTCTACTATCTTTTAGGTTTTAAAAGGTTTTCATCAATTTTTATCATTTGAGACTCGACAATAAATAAACCACCACATCTAATCATCCCCTGTACCACGGTCAAGGATTTTCATCAAGTTATCAATGGTCATGACTATACCGAATCACCCCGGTCATAATCATACCAAAAACTATCCATCAACGTGCATTCACAGCCACCGAGGACTTTTGTCACATCATTTATATCAAGTCATGATTATACCGAATGATCCTCGGTCATAATCATACTAAGTTCATCTATGCACGTAAGCCAAAGATAACATAATATAACATGAGGATGATGACAAATGACATAATAATTCAATAAAACAAGTTCAAGAATTATTTAATCCATGAATTATTAACGTCCAAATTGTCAACATGATCTTTGTTTACGTAGAGTAAAATTCAAGAATGATCAGAAGAATATTTCCGTGAAAAGATACTGGATGAAACGCAAATATCAAGGATATTCTACTAATTTCATGGAGTATAGAAGTCAAAGTTTTAACCAACTGGGTATAATAAAGAATGGAATAACAAAAGAAATCACCATGCATGCGGTACTTCAGATGACAAAAGTTATTCAATGTAATAATAATAACGGAACCAAAGTCGGTGAAATTCACACCAAGCGGGATGTTCCAATGAATAATAAAGATGGAACCGGATCCGGTGTAAAACACACAGATAGGATATTCAACGAAATGATAAAGATTTTAACCGGTCCGGTGTAAAACACATGAATGTGATGTTCCAATGAGAATAATAAAAAAGCGGAACCAGTCCTTGTAAACACACGATGGGATGTTCCAATGAATAATAGAAGAATGTCACCAAGTATAGGGTAAATCATGCATTATCAAAGTTATTCCAATGAATAATAAGCAATGGAATAACATAAGGATTTCACCAAGTATAGGGTATCTGCAGTATCTGAGTTATGTATAGGGTATGCCACTTTTACAAAGTTATTCCAATGTAATAATAATGAATGGAATAATGTAGTTCTCTTCAAGAAGAAAGAATAACACCCTTTACCGTAAAAAGAACCGAATATAGAAGTAGTGAAGTAGCGAATACTCTTCTTCTTTTTCTATAACTTTCTCTCTATAGCTTCTCTCTATAATTTCTCTCTCTAGAGTTTCAATGAATTCGTAAGAAAATAATGAAGGAATGAGCTTCTATTTATAGAAAAATGGAATGCATAGTAACTAATCCATGAACGGTCCAGATTGATTTACTTTAATCGACGGTCCATATTTAAAGAAAAATCTTTTAAATAAAATATAATATATTCTATTTATATAAAAACATTTTACTATGCAAACACTATGCAATACTACGCAAAACACTATGCAAAATACTATGCAACACTATGCATAATAAAATATAATATATTCTATTTATAGAATAACTTTAATAAAGTATTCTATTTTATATAAAAAGATGTTTCGCTTTTTATTACGTTAATAATACTGAATAAAACAAAACGTCATTATCGCTATAATAATTCATATTATTAATTGACAATAATGGAATCAAACCGAGTGACTTCTCACATAGGCATCAATAATCAATACCGTGTGCTACTATGCAACCACACGTACATCGTACTTTTTACTACCGAGTAGTTCAACAATATCAACCAGAAACTTCCGCCGTTATTTCAATAAAATATTTTTTTGTCGTTTTCTCGAATCCGATAATAATTTCGCTAGGGGTCCACCAATGATTGAGTAGTTATATGCGAATATTCCTCGCTAAACCGAATATTCCCCACCAATCGAATATAATATAACCACTTGCATACTTTGCAAAATTTATAAATACTACCCACAACTATAATATTATCTCAAATTCACACCACAATATTAAAAAATTATTTCACCAAATTTAAATCTTTATTAATAAAATCGGGGTCTCACACTTTTAGAAATTAAAATAATAATAATTGTAATAATATTAATAAGACTCCTCTTATTAATTTATATTGAATATTTCTAAAATATTAAATAATAAATATTAAGCTATTTAATTTATTCTATCACCATAGATTAAATTAAATATACATAACATATTATTACGATTATGCCATTAACTTCTTAAATAATTATTCTTCCTTTTATGGTGTGACCCTTTAGGTTCTCCATATTAAACCTAGGTTGTGAATAAATCAATTAGAACAATTCTAATCTCATTTAAATAAATAAATTAAATAATTAATTTATTTAAATAAATAATATTTATTCTACAATAGGATAAGCCTCCTAGCGATCAACGACTTTCCGGATAATATAGATTTCAACATTAATCATAAAAGAACCTTTGAGTAAATAGTTACTGCATCTGAATTCAATCCTTCCACCTACAATGTCCCAATTAAATATAAGGCATGGAATTCTTGTCATGAGTCTTATTTTATTTAATTATATGTATTTCGATCCTTAAATGCACAACTCAAATAATGCAAATTAGAAACTCCTTTCTAATTTCATTACGCTTTTTACCAAGGACTCTTTGGGTTGTCATTTATCGAATCACATAGGACATTTCTCTTCTTTTATTAGAAGTGGTAGATTCTTTATTGATCATACATTATCTCCATATACAACTTATTATACCCAAGCATACCCTTTGATATACCCTAAGGGTCTTAAGGAATAAGTCAAAGTATAACTCATCATACACAAGATACTATGATGATCTCAAGTCCAAGGATTACTTGTACTTACTATCACTACTGAGAATTCTATTGACAGAAATAAAACTCCATTAGGTATTCCTTAGCGAGCCACGTTCGAAGAACTTATTCTCTAATAAGCACCTACATACTTGCTTTAGTGTCTCCACACAAATGATCATGAGATCAATCATCCTCATCCAATGAGCAAGTTAACGTATGTACCAATCTATCCGGGATTCACTAATCCCCAATTTAGTAATCCAACGATTGGGAACTATTTTAGTTTTAAGCTTTCAAAGAATTTAGATCTCATTAAAATGATCATTATCATTATTCTAAAAGCATTGCTTAAAACTATGGGTTTATCACATATTATAAAACAGCATCATGTAGATAATTAAAAGCCTTTAATAAATTAATACTTTTTATTAATAAATGAATAAGATTGTTACAAAGTATATGCTTTATCATCAAACATGATTGGCTTGTATGCATATTACTTTCAGATTTCTCTCTTCGAATTGTAGATTCGGAGGAGTAGGTCTAGAGTACCAATTTCTGTTCATACTAGTGTTATTAACTGTTAATTTATTTAGCTGATCATTAAAATCTAGTATTGAAACAGTATCAGAATGATCTGATTGACAACTTCTTTCATTGTCAGTTTCAACTTGATCAATAATAGCTATAGTGCCACTTGATCCAGGTTCAGTTTTTAATTTTTTAAATAACTTATCTATTGTACGGGCAATTTCACCATCTTTATTGGGTAAACCTAATTTACTTCTGTTTTTTTGAAATTTTAATAAAGGTTGTTCAATTTTTGAATCAGGTTTTTTAATAATTGTTTCTTCGAATTTCTCTTCAATCTTATCTAGCTGTTTACCTATGGTTTCTAGATATTGATTTGTGAAATTATTCTGTTCAATAATTTTCTTTTCATCTTTATTACCATCTGAAATCTTGAATGGATAGCAACGATGTATGTATTTTAATTGATAAAAGAAACAAGTTTCAGAGGAGGATGACTAGAAGAAACTTTTGATTTATCTTCTTTTACCCACTGTGTTTTAGTTATAACATTGAATTTACCCTGATACTGATCATACCAATCCTAAAAGGTAATGTTTATATGTTCATTGTTAATAAATCGTTTCCATCTATTAACTATCTTATCTCGTTCTTTTTCTGTTGGATGATTAGAACGAAATAAATATCTTTTTTCACTATTAGATTTGGAATTAAAATCTTTAACAAGATTATGCCAATCTAATTTGAACTCTTTTTTAATAACTATTAATTGATTACTAATGGGAGCTTCAAAATCAGATTGAGTAGGAAACTCGAAAAGAGCAGGAGAAGAATAACCTTCTTCTTCAACTGGATCATTTTGAGTATAAAACGGATGACTAGCTTCACCTTGATTTAGGATACCTTTCATTTTTATATCCCTAATAGAAGGGTTACTTAGGACTTCAGTATCTCTTCGAGTGTGAACTGAAGGTGCTGAAGAACTAGTAAAATCTTCTATAATAACTGGCCTTCTAGTACGTTCAAAACTTATTTTGACCGTTCCATCAGAAAATTGTCTAACATTTTCAACATTTAACAAGTTGTTAACTACGGGTTGTTGAGGTATTTCACTGAGTAAAGTCCATTGACTAGGTAACGTAATGTCTTTCTAGAGGATGGTTCTCGGGATTTGAACATTAGCATCACTAGTTGAACTTTGAATTAAAACAGTTTGATCTTTAGGACTTTTATTAAGAGCATGAACGTTTAAGTTTGTCTTCATGGTCTTATAATAAATCCTATAAATCAAAGCTAAAGGCTGAGAACCATCAATCATTTAAGTAATTTCTCCAGCAGTTTTAATGTTTAAAATCAAAGCTTTTAATAAATTGTGATCACTTAGGCTTAATGTGAAATCAGGAAAGCAATTGAAATGGATAGGTCCATTATGCAGACTTGATTCCATAATGCCTATAATACTTGGATGATAATTAAGAAATCTAGCATCTCTAAGGCAGAGGTAGATACTTGGATTGATTCCTTTAATGTTTAATGGTTTAACTGCAACTTGAACAAGACCAATATGGATAAAATTATAACCCTTCTTCCTGTGTTTTTTAATAACATCAGGAGATAAAAGACTAAAATTTTCATATTATTTGTTAATGGCATAAACCTTTTCAACGTTTTTACATTGTAATCTGTTTTGAAGTTATCCAAAAAGGATGACTGATAAATTTCTCTAGGAGAGACTCTGGGTATATTCCAATCATGTTAAACTTGACTAATTTTTTCATAACTATATTCTTCTTGGTTAACTATGTCAGTAACAAGAGGCAAAGTTGACCGGTTACTAGCTGAGGAGTTAGATTTAACAATTTATTCATCTTTTACTAGTTTCAAAAATAAATTTTACTCATTGGTCATTCATGCATACCATCTTACCTTAGGCATACTCATACCTATGTTCTATAACCAGACACTGCTCACACAAGAGACTTACAAAGGTTACACACGAACAAGGTGGACTACAGTAAGTTAGGTGACTTCAAAACAAGAGAAAAAGAGAATTTTGAAAAGGGAATGAGATAAATGATTACTGAGATCTTATCGGAAACTAGAACAAACCACTGGCTTTGATACTATTAAGGGCAGAAATGGATAAATGAGAGAAGAACAAACTGGCGCATAGCAATAACATAATTTAATTACTAAAACACAATAGTTTTATTGATAACTGAAAATAAAATATTTACAAGCCTGAAAAATAAAGTGACTTACAAGTTTACTTAGAACATTAGAATGGTAGATGAAGAGGAGAGAGAGGCCAAAGATTTGTTAGAGAAGGAACTCTGAGTCTTTCTAAGTCTGCCTCAATAACTAAGTTCAAGTTCCTTTTATAGAATAAGGAAAGAACTATTACAAATTTACTATTTCATAAAGTAAATGATTACAGACAATATTTACTATTGATAAACAGTAAAATAGTGCTGACTTTTATACTATGCATGGACTCTTTTGGCAACATTTGACGAAGTGGCCGAATCTTTTGACTTGTTGGATGCTTTTGGTGGAAAAGCAGGAATATACGCATGTGACAGAGGACTGCTTTTGCTGGAAGAGCATCTTTTGACTGAGTGGCTCCAAGAGCAGGTGTATGTGACTGAGATGTCAGGCAAATGGGTCCTGAGCATCTTGCAGATAGATGGTGCCATATTGGTCATCATCATCATCTTCAAGTTTATTGGTTGAAGCGTTTCTAGAAGTGGAGGAGGAACAAGCAGATGCCTCTTCGTGTAACTCATCAATTCTTTCATAAATGGCTTGGGCGATTAACTTTAGGTCTTTACTGGAACAATTTTTGATATTAGAAATATCAAGGGAATGAGATGAGCTAGATGGACTGACTTTTGACTCTTTTGTTTTACTGGAAGATCCTTTGGCTAGGATCGATGTAACTGGCATAATAGGAAGAGGGATAGAGGGAAATTATTTTTGAACTTGACCTACAATCTTATTAACATCAAATTTATCCCGCTATTTGACAAAGAACTGACGGGAAACATGATTAATTGGTGAAATGGTGGTTTAAGTGGCCAAATAACTATACTTTGGAGACTGAAAATATGTTACCTTAGTTGGTGCTTTAATGTCGTACTGTCATTTAAGAATCCAAGGAACTTTGTATTTACTAATAAATTAAAGAAGAACGCAGATACCGTCATATTTTGGTTGGTGTTTACTGTGATTACAAAAATGACTGAGTTGAGCTTGTAAAAGGTCAGGAAAGAGGTCGAAAGAAGACCCAAATCTTGACTACCAAAGGGTGAACCAAAAGGGAATCGGACTTTTGAATTTTTGGTCAAATTGTAAGAACCACGAGTGACTATGTGACTCATTCTGGTAGAGGAAGATTTTATTCCAGGCCTCCATATAATCGAAATAACAGAAAGAGTTATTTTGATTGGAGAGTTGTCAAAGATCAGAGGGATGATTTCCCAAGTCGGTGACTTTAATGATTTTTTTAATGTAGAGTGAATGATAGAGGACTTTAGATTCATCATCCCTAGTATAAATAGGTTTTGAAGAAGATTGACTCGGTTTGTAAAAGGATATCCTTATAATACACAAGGGATTTATAAGGAGCAAGAGGAATAAAGTGCCATCCAGTAGGAAAATACTGGGAAGCCAGCTTAATGGGGTCATCTTTTGGCTTCATATGAGGTTCAATATGAAACAAGTGATTTTGCCACTTAAGCGTGTACTGAGAAGAAGGATGACTAGGATTTGAGGATGAAGCCCTAGATTGATTGTAGAATGGATCAACTGGTCTAGGGTTACTGGCTAAAACAGAACTATAGGGCTTGGGAATAGTACCAAGGACCTGGAATTTATTAACTAGGTTGGGTTTAGGAACTGGACTAACTAGATGAGGAACCAAAGTTCCTTTTGGTTGATTACTCGGGCCTGAAGAGCGACCCGAACCTTGAGAAGATGATCCTCCTTGGACATTCATTTTGATTGTAAAGTACCTGTATTAAGGAATTCCCAAGTAAGAAAGTCAGGAATGGAATTGTTAATGCCTTTGATATATTTAATTTCGAAATCAAAAATGCTTAATAGGGCTTGCCATCTCGCAAAAGAATGTTTAGAGGCGATATTTTCAACACCTTTCTCTAAAATATATTTTGCAGATTTTCAATCAATTGGAACCAAAAACTTTTGATTTAATAAGTCACTTTAAAATTTATTGATACATAAAACTAAAGAAAGAATTTCTTTTTTAATAGTACAGTAATTTAACTGTGTAGGATTCCATGCACTTGAATGAAATCGAACAATTTGTTCAGAAGAATTGAGGGCTTGTTTTTTCTTGAGAATACCTCCAAACCCAATATCTGAGGCATCAGTTTTAACAAATTTGAAGGCAGAATCATTGGAAATGCCAAGGCAGGGCAATGCCTTAACATATTTTTTAACTTGCTGGACGACAGAAGTGTGAATTTCAGTCCAAGGGGGAGGATTGTCTTGCAAACGATGAAAGAGAGGTTTGCAAATTTTTCTAAGATTTATATAGAACTTGCCAATATAATTGAGCGAGCCTAAAAATCTCTGAAGTTGGGTTACATAATGAACTTCCCGGACTCCAAATTTGATCATTTTAAGTTCAAATTGGCTCGTTCAAAAGCCATTAGTTCATAAATCACATACTCTATGTGTTCATGCAAGAATTTTATATTTTTGACTTTGTTAACTTAAAATTCACCTATTGGTTCATTTTTAATGAAAACGATAAACGTCTTTGAACGTTCAACTCTCATTTCTTTGTTCTAAGTCGAAATTCGGCCATTTACGAGTCCATAACTCTAGAATGCCAAATAAGACTTGTTCCCATCGAAAACCAATGTTTTCGAGCTCAAAATCAAAATTTGACTTCTAATCCGAGAATTTCACGAATTCGACAATTATCGTCCAATCGTGAGAATTTTGGCATAACTTCATTACTTATGATTTGTTCATCGTTTCAAATGAATTCTATCCATCATATTGACATCTTAACCTACATATTACATCAACTTATTTTCATGATAAGTTATGACTTATTCTTCATGAGTTTATAGCTTATCAAAGTATAAACTACATATAACTTTGTTTCCCATGGCTTATGGTAGTTTAAGTCTTCTAACCATCATCTTACATACTTTTATCATACTAACTTTATTTATGAAAATATGTTACAAGTCGTTCAAGTTCTTCCTTAATTCATAGCTTTTCTATGAACAAAATGCTTATTCTCGACTTATTAGGACTTAAGTCCTTAGATTGTTCATTCCTATCATTTCTTAGCATACATGTCCATTAATCCACACTTCTCTCATCAACCTACAATGGTAGAGATGGAAGACTAATGACATAGGATCATTACCTTTGACGAACTAGCTTTTCTTCTTCTTTTCTAACAACGGAAGTTTAGCTTATTCTTGCTTAATCTCTCTAACAAATAAGTTGCAAGTGTTGGATGAAAATGAACAAGTAAATAATGAAATCCAAAGCTTGGTATTTATAGGATTTCCTAAGTTAGGGCATAATGGACAAAAGCCACATCCCACCTCCTTTGTAATCTCCTTACTATTCATTAACTAGCAACTAAGTTAACTTGCTCCCTACTTTTTTTCTTGGACATTACATAAATTACTTGGTCACCACATTAATATCTTGGTCACCAAGATTAACCACATTATCATAGGTTGCCCCATGGGTCACCCTAACCCATTGGATCATAGCTTGGGCTTAGGTTTAATTTGCTTAACTTAAGCTTTGGGCTTGTATTAACAAACTTAATTGGGCTTCACATTAAAAAACACTTGGGCTTGCATATTCAATTCTATTGGACTTTACAATTTGCTAAACAATCCTACAAGTCCATCTCTTTTAGCTAAAAGCCTTATAACGTATTATTTATGTATTATGCTCGTATACTAATTCATAATATAAGATATTCCATAATTCATACATACTCGTATAGTACATCGTATCATACTCGTATTCGTTACCTCGTACAATATATACATATCATACAATCATCACTTTAATTCTTTAACGCTTTATTTTCCCTAACATTCTTGAATTAAGTCCGCATGCGTAAAATTACGTTTTCCATACTTGAATTATTATTACATAATCCAACTCACTTCGATATTCTATCGTTACGTATTCCTCGGAAGTTCAAAAATAATTCCTAAGCAGAAATCAATGAATGGTGTTTTCGGAAAATTTCTCGGAAAACTTTTATTTTCGTCTTGGAGATTTAAACACTTTAATTCTCTTACATAGTCGAAATACTACGACGTTCCGACGTTTCTAAGTTATAGAACGACATTCATCTTACTAACACATAACCATTAAATAATATAATTTTATTCATTATTTATTAAATAAAATTATATTACAATGGATCCGAATTTATGGGTCGTTACATCTTCAAAGAAAGCTCGAGTTTCTTTTTTTTAAACATGACATACCATTCATCTTAGCCAAATTAAGTAGCTTAGACCATACCAATAAATTGGATATCAACTTGAAACATTCGTCTAGTGAAATCAATTGACATCAACTACTTCTTTAAATTCCTTTCGCAATACATCAAAATATTTTATGACGTCATGATACCGTACTTTTCACAGTATGTTGATGACTTCGTCATTATACATCATACCATAGTGGGTTGTTGATCCTAAGATCACATCTAACACCAGGTTCAATTGCATTAATAACTCCATCCTTTTACCATCCTTGCATCAAATGCACTGATGATATAAAATTCATTTTGATATTTCAAATCAATTTATGTCTAGCCGAATCAACTAGCATAGAAATATCAAGAATAGTTCTTTTAAAATCCATTGGTTCTAAAAGTTGAACTAATTCTTTCCTTTTCAAAATGCGCACACATAAGCATGATTTCAAGAAACTTCGAAATCTAGCATAGCTAGATGACTTTGAATATCCTATTCTCCATCTTCCTTCATTGTCTTACCTGCGACAATACTTAATCTTCTCTAGCACCTTCATTGCTAAGTCTAATGAAAATACACGCTTTCAGTCTAAGCATCCCTATGCACCTTCAATGATTATCATTGTAATAACTAACTAATCACAAACCCTTTCCCATTCAAAAGTTCATACCACAATGTTATCACATAAGTCCGTAATTAAAATCTTACAACTTCTAATTTTCTCTTTCCTTAATACGAATTTTCTTTAATTTGTATGCTATCCTTTATAACTCAATATGAGTTCTTCGTCCCGTACTACTTCGTAGTACCATTTATGCATAGCATTAGCTATAAATCATCCATCGTTTTAACAGATCATCTGTTACTATGATTCACTATGATCACGTGGTGATCTTTTTCCTTAATCGTTTAACTCAACGATCTTCTTATCATTCTCTCTACGATTATAGTCTTATGTACTCATACCCAAGATTTAAAACCTATCAGCTCTGATACCAACTTATAACGCCCCAAAATTTGGTCTATCTTCACACCCGGATTTCGTACGTCACGAGTACATCATTCATTCCAACATACATCGTTATATACTAAATTATAACAACATACATTCTCAAATCCCAGTTTCTAATACCTTATAACCTTGTTCATTACAATTAATGTTAATTACATTATTCTTTACATCTTATAAGAGTGACTTTTATCCGCCACCAAGGATATATAACTATTCATTAAACTAATCTACAGTTAAATTTCATATTTCTACATTACAAGTCTTCACTTGATCTTCACGCTCATTTACATACTGAATGGCACTTCATTTGGATACCGATCTGCTTGATCTTTACGGGATCCTTAAGTTCTTCTAACATCATTAGCTGAAAATGTTTTTTTATTTAAAACAAGTGTGAGAATTCAAATGCCCAGCAAGTCATAACAGTTGAACAAACAACTTTAAGAATTCAAACATTCCTTTAGAACTTAGATAACTGAACAAAGGTTATGAAGCAGCTTGAATAATAGGAATAATCTCGATTCCTATCATTTTAAAATATTATTAACTTTCACTTTAAAATACTTTCATTCTTCTACCTTTTTCATACACATTTTGTTTGGCTAGAATCATTAGCACAGACATAACAGTAACAGATCATGTATAAACAGAACAGTCATCTCATAGAAACACCAAAGTGTTCACATTGTGGCACAAGGCCTCATACGTTCTACCACCTTATGCAAATATCACACATTCGCACATAGACAGAACTTCTCAAGTTCAACATCTGAGAAGTTTAAGAAACTAGCATTCATTTACAATATGAATGAAGTTAGGAAACTTTTCTTACGCACAGCTACAGCTTACGCTGAACTAATCATTCCAATCCCTATAACACATAAGGAAGACATACATCAATTAGTCATGTATATTGACTTATGCATTAGTTTACTTAACTTTACTTCTTAGGGTTCGCGTTCTTTTAATCTAAGTTTACGCGACAACTTTCATTACCGGTTTAAGGCTTCATGATATACAGAGATGTCTTACTTAATATGTTCATCATCTTTGATGATTTGCATTCTTATCTTCTTCTTATAACTTCTCTAGGACTCAGCACACATCGCTTCTCTGCTAGTAGTCCATATGATACTCTGAGTGGTTTCCCATAAACAACTAACAAACAAGTTCTCGTCTCGTCTACACTGCCATCATAGTGAGTTAGATCGGTTGCTAGTTTTGTATATACCTTCGCTCTCTAAAGGAATTGTTTAGCCCAGCTCCCATATGTCAACCATCAAAGGTTACGATTGTACTACAACCTAACTTATCTGAACCACTAAACTATAATGTTTTTTAAGTCAATTTTTCATTCCTTATGGCTTTCTGGCAACTAAATGCCATACCTCAGGATTCATTTCTTTATCGTCTAAGTCATGTGGTCTTTTATATACTCAGAATGATCATTCAAGTTAATCATTAACTCGGCTTCTTTACGTTCAATGTCATTATCATTAATTTAGCTTCTTCACCATTCATGGTTTAATCATTGGTCTTCATTATCTTACGGTCAAACCATACATGGGGTGTAGGTTCGCCCATTTAATATTTGTGTATACTCAACCTTCACGTTAGTTAAAGTGTTTAACGCTTACATTTCATTCTAACATTCTCATCCAACTCACATACGGCTTCCATTAATCTTTTTATCATTCGCTACAACTTTCTTAATACCATTCGTTACTCTTCCTTAATGTCGAAGCCATACAGTTCGTTGTATGCTAAGACCGATCATTCAACGCAACTGCGTTGCGTTCACAGTGTCTATACGCTTTACACTTATCTCTCATTACCACCACATAACATCGAAATGTTATTCATTACCCTCGTCAGTCAACATCTAAGAAATCACCATCATAGCAACCCCTCACGTTCGTTTATCTACGATCATCGGATATCGGTTCTGTAACCCGCATTCACATTCTTTTAATCTCGTTTAATATTTCCGTTCAACCTTCATTAAAGGTTTAAAACACTAGATTAAGTGTTAAATTCAATGAACTATATGTTCATTAGCTTTTGTTACACTTCCCCTAGGTTTTGAGCAATTAAAAGCTTATTACTGGGCTTTACCTCCTTTGGCCATGCCATGCGGTTTCCTCTTCTTTGTTCCTCACAAGCAACGCCATCCTTTGGCCATGCAGTTGTCACTCTCCGTATATAGCTTCATCATTTTGCTGTGTGAGTTTCAATATGGAACTCCACGATGCAGCACTACAGGCACCACCTTACAAGGCATGGTATGGCGAAATAAGCAAGGCTGATCCCTAATCTTTAAAAAAATTTTGAAGTGTTAACTTCATTTTGAGATGCTTACTTCCCGATCTCATAACTTCTTCGTTATAACTCAGAATGGAGTTATTCAAAATCCATTCCCTTCCTTATCTTACGTACTTCAATCTCCCCCAGACAGAACTTCATTCTGAATCAGTTAACATGTCATTCAATTGGCTTAATCTTCACCCTTCGTTTATTTTAGATTTTTAACATTCTTCGTCCGTTCGTCCGTAATTCGGTCATCCAAACTCAGAATTCATTCGTTCTTGAGTTCACGACTCACATTCTCTATATTTTCTTATATTCTTAAGAAACCATGCACGTTCGATTTCATTTATTAACTTTCTAATTCTCGTTCATCTTTTATGAAATTTTCGCCATAACTTCGTTATAGCTATGTTTTAATCCGCTCTTCATGAACATTTCTACCAATCCTAACCAAGCAATAAGCATCTAACTTATACGCGATGGTTTTAAACTTGTCCATCAACAACAATTATCCTACAATGGTTTTAAATTTGTCCATCAACAACGTTATTCGCGTTCTTCATTCGTTCTTCATTTTTAATCGACATTTTGATTACGATTTCAATTTTTCTTTGAATTTGATGTTATAAAACACCATTCCTTACTTCTTACACCGAATCGTTCATATGATTCATTTAGATTGTTCAAATTCATTACGAATCTTATACTTCCTTTAAAAATTTATAAAATAAACTTCTAATTCTTATTTCTTCATTTTCTCATGATTTCAACCATATGAAATCATTCCTAACATCTTGTACTCCTTATTCTCATTAAGTTATTTTTTAACATAGAAAACTTACAAAAAATTTATTAAAATCTAGGTTTTTGGATTACCTCTCTTCTTTAATCTTCTTTCGTTGGACAAAGCATGCACTCGGGCTAGCTTTTCCTCTTCCTTTTCCTCTTCTTTCTCCCATCCAAACTCTCTCTCTCTCAAGTTGTAGGATTTTCAAAATCCCATTTAAATGAAATTAGCTTCATATTTATATATTTTCAAGGCTAGGGGCATTTTGGTCATTTAGCCAAATTGCCTTACTATTCCCACCACCTCAATACACCTCCTTACTATTAACAAAACTTCCCTTGGAAGTTTTGTGATTCCGTCTTTCGGGTTTCGTCCGACAGTTTTAAAAACTACAATTCTAGGAATCTAAATATTTTTAGATATTCCGTCTTTCCTTTACCGATTAACTTTTACGTATTCTTCAAATATCAGAAAAACTAAAAAACAATTTTCACTTTTAAGCGTTTTCCATCATGTTTTCCCCTAACGTAGCTAAACGAATGAAAAGTACATAACAGTTGTAATGCCCCCATATCTATACTCCCATGGTATCCGATATGGTGTTTTTAATGAATCAATATAATGCATTTAAATCTATACACCCATGGTATCTGATTATAATATTATATTAATTTGAGGGACTATCATATACAATTCCCATAGATCCAAGATTCACAGTATCCCATAACAGAAAAAATTCTCAAGAAAACTATTACTGTGTTTGGATACCCTCACTTGGATTTATGAACTATATCTGTGAATAAAATCTATCTATTCGAAATTTAGAGTACCAGTAATAACATGAGCAGTCCATATTACCAATAGCCTTAGGGTTTCGTCAGGTGAATAGTGCTTATTTCGTCTTTTTCCCCGGAAATATTTTGTTTCCAGAAAAATTTTATTTTCATCTTGAAAATTCTTACTCGTTCAGTGTAGCTCGTAGCCAGAATCCTCCCGATTAATAATCATCCTAGGTTCTAGAACGATTAATAAACACATAGCACAGAATAGTATTAATTAAAATTCATTTTATTAATAACTAATTCTTTAAATCTTAAATTCTGGACAATTTGATTTTTCGGGTTGTCACATACAATGTTATTTGCCTTCAATACTATTTACAATTTTAACTATACAATAATCCATTCCTGTAACTTGTCTTTGCCTTTGCTTGTGTCTGAAGTATTTATCTTAATCTGAAATGTTTATCATGATATAGCAAGGGTGAGCAACAAGTTTGCCCAGCAAGTTTAAGATACAATTGAAGATATATAATGATTGAAAAGAATAATAAGCTAGCTGACAAACTTTCAACAATATAATAATTATGAAAGAACATGAATCAATTCTCATAACTCAATGACCGAGTCAATAAGAATAAATGGCCAATAATGAACATGAACAACTATAACTGAACCAAATGGTAATGAAGGTGATCAGCCTTTCATACCTGATGAACATATACAACATGCACAACGTGCGAATCAATAAATCATAGATGTGATATAATTAACAATAATTATCCACTACTGTGCTTTAAAAATAATAACTCAAAATTGAGTTAGTGTGACACCCCCAAATTCGGGTACTCCATTCCCACAGGATTTTGTGCTCACTATCCAAAACAATTACATCTAACTACCCATAATAAAGGATAAAGACATAACTTAAATAACTTAAACAATAGTCTTCCCCATTAAAGGGTTACATTAACTTAAATTAATCACAGGTAATCTAACCTTAAACTATTACATAAGTCTGCGGAATACATCACAAAATAACATAAGTTTTATAACATAAATTCAATTAAGTAAATTCAAATAAGTCTTCATCACTTGAACATCTTGCCCTTTCCTTTGCTAGAAGATGGCTTATCTACTTTCTCAACTTTAGTTGCAGCGTTAATTGCAAAAGTGAGCAAACAATTGCTCACTAATATAAAGAATAATAATAGCAACAACATGAGGTTAAACAATAAAATATTGAATAATAGAGAACTCGTTCTACGAATCAAGAATAGAAACCAAGTTCAAGATTTATATCTGAGGGTCTTAAGACCATGAACTATGTCCCCGCTAATTAGGTATTTTTACCTCGACCTTAATAGTCTTTTAGATTATACAGACCCTTCCTTACGTACTTAGGGGGATCAGCCCTTTGTACCATGTATTGTGCACAAACATCTAAACGCTAACGCGTACATAATCCCCTATGTTAGGGTTGTTCATCTTAGTTTGACTTTAGGATTTCCGTACTAAAGAAAGTTTAGTTTGGAACTAGCTTATCAATGGTTCTAGAATCTTAGAACACTTATCAATTATAGATTAGTCCAATCAATTAAAGTTTATTTGCTATTCAAAGGTTCAACACAATAACAATTCATAATTGAATAGGCATGGTATATACAAATTACTACATTCAAAAGAGTTAGGAAATCTCATTTGGAACAATGAATTTAAATAGTTTGTGCTTTGAATGGCAAGGAATAAAAATTAGGAATGTGAAACTCGCTCAATGTAAAGAAATAGGATACAAGAGCTTGCATAATCATAAACGAGATGGAATCAATAAACTTGCTCAACTTAAATATAAAGTTTAAGAACTTACATAATGAAAAATTAGGGTTAGAGAACTTGCTTGACAACAAAGAGTAACAGAGTTATGAAACTTGCATCCATTATAAAGAGAATGAAGCTAGGAAACTTTCCTCGTGCGTAAGCTACACTAGTTAAATAAATGTTTGACAAATACCCTACATATACCATTAGGATCGCAATATCGATTAGTTATACTTTCATTAGCTTTATAGGTTTAATTCACCATTTTATTGAAGTCATAACCCTTAACTTAAGGTCTAACCATATTGGTTAATCACATAATACGAATCTGAAAACTCACTATCATATAATGTAAAGCATTAGCATTCAATTCTCACCTCCAACTCTCACAAACATTGAATTTCAATCATTATATAACTTGTTAAGTAATAACTTACAAATCATCATTTTTGGTATTACAATACCTTACAATCTGTTATTACATCTTATAATATGATTAACATCTTATTATGCATATTAGGCTAGGTTAGGTCAACATAACATAGATTTCAAATATAAAAAAAAACACATTGTCTATGCTTAGGGTATGCAAGACTCAAGGCGTTGCCCCAAGCCTTGCCTTACCGCCGCGAAGCTTATTTGTTACTCGACCTCGAAACCCAATAGTGCAATTATTCGCCATTTCGCCTTTTGTACTATCACCGTAGTAAATTGCGCAAAATCGCGTATGTAAAACTACAAAGAACTTCATTTCATTACAAACCAACACTCCAATTTCCCAATTTTTACAACAATTCATATACCCAAAACCTAGAATTTTGTTAATAATAACACCAAGCATGCATTTCATGATTCTAGTAATATAAACATTATATAAAATCAACTTTTAAGGATCAAAAATCATGTTTTTTTACTAATTTCTTCATATTTCAATACTTTTAGCGAATTCAATCACCAAATCCCCAATTCTTATTCAAATTACACCATTTTAGTTGTATTGTTTTCATTTTCCAACATATTAACAATAATAGTCATCAATTTACAAATTCTACCATGAACTCCTAACCAATTTTAGTCTAGAACTGAACTAAAATATACATACTATCTCATATTCCAATTTCTTCAATTTAAATCATGATTTCTAAGAATTTGATCACTAACAACTGTTTATTGATAACAACTAACTGCTTTTACAAGATTATACATACACATAATAAATATTTTAAACAATAATCCAACAAAAATCCAAATTACAGAGAATAAGATTATAGAAACCAAAAATTGGAATTTAGGAGTAAATTATGCCGTTAATCCTTGATTTAGCAAAGATGATGATAGGGTTTTAACAATCCTTCCTCTTCCTCTTGACCAACTTACAGGAAAGCTCTCAATTTCTCTTTTGCACTCTCTCAATTTCTTTGTTTCTCTCTTGTTCTTCTTCTCTAACCTTTGTTCTTAGTTTTTAGGAAAACACATAATATAGCCTACTACACTGTGCGCTCAAATAAAATGATAAACGTGGTTATCATTTTTATCAAGCCAAAAGTTTGTGGCTGTTATATTAACCAAAAGCCACAAGGAATTGTTTGGTTTGCACAAAATTTCCCCCTTCTAATTTATTTTTATAACACTTATAATATGTGACGCCCCCAAAATAGGTATACATCACCTATTCTGAGTCGCCAAATATATGGTACAGAGTACAAATAAAATCTTTAATATACAACAAGAGAGCTATGAGTTTTAATACAAATATTGTCTTCTAGACAATATCCACTCTCAAAATAAGCCCTCATTACATTATTGTCACACTATTTAACAGAATAGTGAGGACTACTAATACTATCATCTGGACCGTCACTTCGTTCCCCGACTAGTCCCGCTCGTTCTCATTTCAAGAGAAACGGTGAAAGAAAGAAAGGTGAGCTCAACTAGCCCAATAAGAAATATTATGACTAAGATAATGCGAATAAATTATCATTAGTTTTCGAAAATGTTAAACTGATAAAATACAATAGATATCAAGTTTAACTGCAGCGAAACATACAATCCATTACAAGAGTCAAGTAGAGAATAAAATCTACTATATTTTATGATTTAAAAGGTTTTTCATCACTTTTATCATTGGGACTCGACTTAATAAATAAACCACATTATCCCCTCGCTTTACTGACGAGGATATTCATTAGTATCACAACCACAAATTATCCATGCACTACGGGCCAAGGATATTCATGTATTCATCAATGGTTATGATCATGCCAACAACTGTCCATTAATGCACTACGGGCCAATGAGAACTTTTACCACATCATTTGTAACATTACAGTCATGATTACACCAAATAATCCCTGGTCATAATCATACCAAGTTCATATATGCACTACAGGCCACAAATGACTTTCAAAAAAAATATAAACATGAGGATGATGACAATGATATAAGAGTTCAATAAAATAAGTTCAAGAATTAATTTATTCAGGAACTAATAACATCCAAATTTTCAACATGATACTTCTTTATAGAGTAAAGTTTAAGAATGCTCAGAAGAATATTTTCATGAAAAGATACTGGATGAACCGCAAATATCAAGGATATTCCACTAATTTCATGGAGTATAGAAGTCAAAACTTTAACCAACTGAGTATAATAAAGAATGGAATAACAAAAGAAATCACCATGCATGCGGTACTTCGCATAGATAGGTTATTCCAACAGAACAATAAATAACGGAACCAGGTTAGGCGTAATACGCACCGACTGGATATTCCAACAGAATAATAAAGAATGGAATAACAACAGAAATCACCATGCATGAAGTACTTCGCGTGGCGAGTTATTCCAACGAATAATAAATAACGAAACCAGGTCCCACAGTAAAAGCGTGCAGACGAGGATATTCCAATGAGAATAATAAAAAGACGGAACCAGTCCGGTAAAAAATGCATGAGAGATTATATTCCAAGTAATAATAAAGAATGGAATAACAATGAGAATTTCACCATGTATGCGGTATTGGCATAGACAAAGTTATTCAATGAGAATAATAAATAATGGAATAACGAAGAATTTCACCAAGTATAGGGTAGATCACGTATACGAGTTATTCCAATGAATAATAAAGAATGGAATAACAGAAGTTCTCTTCATGAATATGAAAGAAAATAATACCCCTTACCTTATAAAGAAGAGTACTCCGATGGTAGGGCGGGGATACACTTGAAGAAATTTGAACTACGCTCAAAGCTTTCTTAAACACTAAAGAAATACGCTCAAGATTATAGAAGAAGAATTCTCTCTATAGTTTCTCTCTCTAGAGTTTCAGTGAATTCATAAGAAATAATGAAGGAATGAGTTTCTATTTATAGAAGAATGGACTGAATAGTAACCAATCCATGAACGGTCCAGATTGATTTACTTTTAAACTGACGGTCCAGATTGGTTTACAATAAAATATAATATATTCTATTTATAATCTAATAAAACAAATAACTTTATAAAAGTATTCTGTTTTATATAAAAGATTTTACTATCTGAAACGCTTATATCTGTACTCTTATCTGCAAACACTATGCATAATAAAATATAATATATTGTAATTATTGTCTAATAAAACAGATAACTTTATAAAAGTATTCTGTTTTATATAAAAAGATTTTACTATTAGCCTAATGAAACGAATAACTTTATAAAAGTATTCTATTTTATATAAAAAGCTTTTCTATTTTATTACATTAATAATACTAATAAAACAAAACTTCATCATCATTATCATAATTCAGACTATTAATCGACCAGGTCATTCCCAGGAAAGAGGGGGCTTTCCAATAAGGATTTGTCCCTATTGGCGCGCAATTAGGTGACCAAATCTCTCCTTGGCGTAACTTCTAGACATCGTTAATAATGCAAATAATAATATTAACAACTTTGTTATCTCAATTATTGATTTAATAATATATAAAATATTGACAATAATTGAATCAAATAACGTGAGATACTATCGTGAATTCTTGAAGCAATAATTGAACAAAACCGAGTGACTTCTCACGTAAGCATCAATAATCAATACTGGTATGCTACTACGAAACCACGCGTATTCCTCGTATTTTTTAACACCGGGTGTTTCAACAGCTTAACGATAAAACTTACGCCGTTATTTTCATAAAATATTTTTTTTTGTCGTTTTCTCAATCGAATAATAATTCCGTTGTAGGGTCCACCATGATTGTCTTGCCATTTAATATTTTCTCGTTAAACGAATATTTCTCGACCAATCGAATATTATAAACAACTTGCATGTACTTTATAAAATTTCTAAATATTACCCACAACTATAACATTATATCAAATTCATTCCATAATATTTAAAAATGATAATTATAGAAAATTCATCTTTATTCATAAAA
This sequence comes from Panax quinquefolius, assembly GCA_020205615.1. Taxonomy (NCBI): domain Eukaryota; kingdom Viridiplantae; phylum Streptophyta; class Magnoliopsida; order Apiales; family Araliaceae; genus Panax; species Panax quinquefolius. The sequence goes on from CM035155.1 coordinate 116,844,092, forward strand.
GTTGGGGTCTTACAATCTCCACTTCTTATGAAATTTAAGCCCTCGAAATTAGGTGCGATGCACAGTGCATCGAAGATGTAAGGATACCTTGATTTCATTTCAGATTCTAACTCCCAGGTCATTTCCTCAACATCGTGGTTCCTCCATAAAACTTTGACTTGAGGTATAACCTTGGAGAGTAGAATATGTTCCTTTTTATCCAAGATTTGAACAGGAGCCTCTTCATACGTTAAATCTTCCGCTATTTCGTCAAGTTCTAACTCAATAATGTGGTTTGAGTCATTCACATATTTACGTAACATAGATATATGAAAAATGTTATGAACACGAGACATACTTAGTGTTAAAGCGAGTCTATAGGCTACAGTCCTTACTCGATCGAGGATTAAAAAGGGCCAATGAATCGAGGATTGAGCTTTCCTCTCTTTCTAAATCTCGTAACTCCTTTCCATGGAGCAACACATAATAACACATGATCTCCAATATTGAATTCCACATCCTTTCAATGAAGATCAGCATAACTCTTTTGTCGGTCTTGTGAGGTTTTTATACGTTGTCGGATCGCTTGAATCTTTTTCGTAGTCATACGTACCAACTCTGGTCCCAACAATGTTGTTTTACCCACCTCATCCCAGCATACTTGAGAACGACACTTTCTTCCATACAACGCCTTGAATGGAGCCATGCCAATACTTGCTTGATAACTGTTGTTGTAGGAAAACTCCACCAATGGTAAGAACTTGTCCTAACTTCCCTTGAAGTCAAGGACACAGAGTCTTAATAAATCTTCAAGAGTTTGAATAGTCCTCTCTGATTGTCCGTCCGTTTGAGGATGATATGCCGAACTAAATCGTATATCCGTGCCCATAGCTTTTTGCAAACTAACCCAAAATCTTGAAGTGAATCTTAGGTCTTGATCAGAAACTATGGATACTGGCATACCATGCAATCTTACAACCTCGTTTATGTACATACGAGCAAGACGTTCAAGTGTATAAGTTTCTCGTATTGGTAAGAAATGAGTAGACTTGGTCAATCTATTAACAATGATCCAAATTGCATCTATGCCTTGAGAAACCTTGGGAAGACCAGTAACGAAATCCATGGTAATGTGCTCCCACTTCCATTCTGAATTTCAAGTGGTTGCAATGGACCTTTTGGTACTTGATGTTCCGCCTTGACTCGTTGACAAGTTATACACCTTAAGATAAACAGCACTATCTCTCTCTTCATATTGCCCCACCAAAATGTATGTCGAAGATCATGATACATTTTGGTACTCCCGGGATGGATTGCAAATGGTGTGTTGTGCGCCTCCGTCATGATTTTATATTTTAAATCAGGGTCGTTAGGAACACAAAGTTTGGAGTTGACTCGAAGTATTCCTTCTTCATCGATTCTTGTTTTTGGCATAACACCTTCTTGTACTTTCTTCCTCATACGCATCAGCTCCAGGTCTGTAGCTTGAGCAGCTTTAACTTTATCGATTAAAGTCGGTTCTACTCGTATATTCGCCATCATCACTTGGGTCCTTGAAGTCTTTATCCCTATCTCCATCCTTTGCAAGTCATACAAAATGGGCCTTTGTGTTGACAATATCGAACTCGTACCCGCATATGATCTCCTACTCAATGCGTCAGCTACCACGTTCACTTTTTCAGGATGGTATTGAATGGTATGATCATAATCTTTCAATAGTTCAAGCCAACGTCGTTGTCGCATGTTGAGTTCCTTTTGAGTGAAGAAATATTTGAGGCTTTTATGATCCGTAAAGATCTCCAATTTCTCCCCATACAAGTAATGCCTCCAAATTTTAAGTGCGAAGACAATAGTACGCTACTCTCTAGATCATGAGTAGGATAATTCCTCTCATATTCTTTGAGTTATCGAGAGGCATAAAGCTATGACTTTCCCATGTTGCATGAGAACACATCATAACCCTTTGCACAAGCATCACTCAGAGATGACAAATCCTCCGAGCGGATGGTATTGTCAGAACAGGTGCCGAAATGAGTCTTCTCTTGAGTTATTGAAAACTCTTCTCACATTCCTCGTTCCAACTGAATTTTATATCTTTCCAAGTCAGCTGAGTTAAGGGAGTAGCGATTCGAGAAAACCCTTATACGAATCTCCGATAATAACCAGCTAAGCCGAGAAAGCTACGTACTTCGGTCACTGATTTAGGTTGCTCCCAGCTTTGAATAGCTTCAATCTTTGCTGGGTCAATAGATATTCCATGACTTGATACTACGTGCCCAAGGAATGCTACTTCCTCAAGCCAGAACTCGCATTTCTTTAACTTGGCATAAAGCTTATATTCACAAAGCTTTTGGAGTATCAGCCTCAAGTGTTTCTCATGATCCTCACGGCTTTTAGAATAAATAAGGATGTCATCAATAAAGACGACCACAAAGTGATCCAAATATTCCTTGAATACTCGGTTCATCATATCCATGAAGGCAGCAGGAGCATTAGTTAATCCAAAAGACATAAGTAGGAACTCATAATGCCCGTACCGAGTTCTGAAAGCCGTCTTTGGAATGTTATCGGTTTTAATCTTCAATTGGTGATATCCGGAATGAAGATCAAACTTTAAAAAGAATTTGGCTCCTTGCAACTGGTCAAACAGGTTATCAATACGTAGCAATGGGTACCTATTTTTGATGGTGACATGATTCAACTCCCAATGTCTAAATTCATGCAGTTGGGTCTTTAACTCCTGAAGTTCAATAGGAGCCATTCGATATGGGCTTTGGAAATAAGTTTTTTACCAGGTTCAAGTTCAATATAAAATTCAATTTCACGCTCTGGGAGTAGGCCAGGAAGTTCTTCAGGGAATACGTCAGGAAATTCATTAACAATAGAAATATCATTTAAAACTGACGTATTTTTGTTTAGATCTGTGACATGAGTTAAGAAAGTTTGACATCCATTTTTTAATAAACGAATAGCTTTATGGCTTGAGATGACAGTGATTGATTTTAATGGTTTGGTTGCTTGAATTCGCATAATAGGTTGGTTAGGAATATGAAAGCTAACAACCTTACGAAAATAATAAATTTTTGCATGATGAGTGGTTAACCAAGCAATCCCTAGAATTACGTCAAATGCAAGTATTTTCAATGAAATAAGATCGACAGGTAATGTGAGGGTACCGATTTGAACCAAACAAGACTTATAAACAGTGGATGTAATGAATGTTTCTCCCAACGGAGTTTCAACAGATAAGTCAAAGTCTAATTTCTCCGGAGTCAAATTTAAACGTTGAGCGCATGTTATGAGATTCATGAAGTGTTTTACTAAAGGGTTGATGCCAGTTTTATCTCGGCTAGACTAATCTTGAAGAGTTGATTGATCTATTTACAAGTCTTTCAATATAGAATTGCTAACGCTATCCTACGCCAATTGTTTGGTACGGATTCAAGGTAAGCCTTAGTATGAATAAACAAATGTATTTTCATCGATTATTCGATGGGCACGCGAGGTTGCCAAAACTTAAACGTACACATGTTTAATGGATGTAGTGTTGATCAACATAGAGTACTATGGGCTGATCACCCAGAAGTGCTCGTAAGATATGCCGAACTTACGGACTTAGTGCCAGGTTGTCCTTTTCAAAGAAAATATGAAATGCTCATGGTCTTAAGCCAGAATTGATGTTTTACTGAATATTGTTATTGTAAAATGTTTTGAAGGAAAAGAAATACTATTTTAAATTATTGATAGTACTTCATAACTATTATCTAGTTATTGAAGATATACGATTCCTATGTTTCAAGCATGTTGCTTAAAAGAAATTGTTGTACTTGCTGAGCTTCTTATGCTCACTCTTGCTTGAACCATATGAATGCAGCTAGGACTTAACGAACCGAGGGATCTGACAAAGATAGAGGCAAGATGAAGCTGAACGATTAGTTTACCTTATAATAAACTAGTAAGTTGTATATATCATAGTATGATGAACAAAGAATGTAATGGTTTTAAAACTTGGGAACGGGATGTAATATTATTAATGTAATAAGAATGTCGTTGATACACACATTTTGATGTCGATTCAATAGAATGAATATACAGTTATGTGTACCGTGTAGCACCATCTGTCGGGTTGAAAGATACCCGGATTTGGGGGCGTCACAGGTTGGTATCAAAGAATTAGGTTATAAAATTTAAGGGGGGAAGAACCTTAGGCTAATAACCTCGTTAAGGAAGAAAATTCCGAAGGAAGTAAAACTCAAGCTTTACTTTAGTCGAATAAGTTAATAAGGTATTGAGGAAACTCAGTACCGAAAGATTTAAAAGATGGAAAGTAACCCTAAATAAATTAAATGTGATTTGTACTTATACTATGGTGTGTTATGTACTAATCAACATGTTATGTGTTATTGTAGGATGTCGATCGATAGCTTGATGTATAGAGATATACACGCGGTGAGCGAAGAAATTGTGAATAGAGTAGAACCTGTACCTATGCCGGTGGCGGAGGTACCATTAGTGATTCTAGACGAGTCGGAGATAGTGGAGTACTTTTTTGAGGAGGACTACTCCGTGGGAAATATGCATATAGCGTCATATCTTAATATGATGGTCTATGAGGAGGAGGAAATGGAGGTAACATCGGTTAATATGGTGGTACCTACCCTAGAGTTAATACCTCCAAATGCAATGAGAGCATTGTATCTGGCAGTGCTTGACAGGAATGTGCAACTGAGTATAGTTGTGCAGAATCAGAGTGAAGAGATTAATTATCTCTATGAAGCTAAGGTGTCTATAGAAGGAGATTTTGAGTTAGAACATGATAGATAGGTGCTTATGACAGAGCAGGCTAGGGACTATAAAGAAGAGGCCGATAAGCTTCGTAAGAAACTGATTAAGAGAGACCGAAAGATAGTACGGATGTCTTATATCCATGAGAGTGCTCATAAGGATTTCAAGCTTAAAGTTGCTTGTTATTCCATAGAGTCGGGGCAGACTCGACATACTATTAGTCGGGATACTGTAACGAGGATTGCGAATGAGAAACACGAGGACGCTGTTATGCATTACTAGAAGTGTAGAGTTATAAATATGTGTGTAGTGACGTAAAACCCTCTTTTGAATAACAGGGTAGTCTTTTTGTAAATCCCAACTTTTGAGAAGTTCAATTGTGGGATAGAAATGTACTAGCCCTTGGCTATGGAAGCAAATTGTAAATAGTTTCAAACTCTGAAGAAGCATATTAATATAATGAAGTTTACTTTTAATATGCTTTGTTATGGAATGAGTTGTTATGTGGCGAATAATAATGGAGTAAGTAAATAGATAATAATGAAATTCTATTTAATCAGTAAATGCCGTCAAGAAGAAGACAACGTAATCAAGAAGAGGAATCAAGTAATGAAAATCAAGGGGGTCGAAACAACCCTATGCAAGAGTTCATTAATTTATTAACGGCTGCATTTAACTAAACCGGGGGTAGAGTACCTATGGAACCTAGGTTAGCCAGAATGACTACCTTTAAAGAATTTAAAAAGTGTAGGTCCGCTAAAGTTCAAAGGAACAACGGACCCATTAGAAGCCCAGACATGGGTAAAGGAAATAGAGAAGGAGTTTGTTATTATAAACGTAGGTGAGGCGCAAAAGACTTCTTTTGCGACTTACATTATAAAAGGGAAAGCTAACTTTTGGTGGGAGGCTCACCAGGGTGGAGCTAGAACAGATGTGGTAATGTGGGAACAATTCAAGAAGGTTTTCTTCGAGAATTATTTCCCTACAAGCATGTAAGGGAGGATGGAGATTACGTTCTTAGAACTTAAACTAGGGGACATGACAGTTCCCCAGTACGCGACCAGATTCAATGAATTGGCAAGGTTTTCTCTACACCAAGTGGACACTGAGGAGAGGAAGGCTTGTAGGTTTGAGCAGGGCCTGAAACCCTGGCTCTATAGTAGGATTTCTATGTTCTAGAGTGTTTCTTGTGGGACCATTTTGGAAAAAGGTGATTATAGCCGAGGGTGGTAGTGAGGCGTTGACTCAATACCACAAAGAGAGAAAGAATAAGAGCAAGGGAGAGGGAGGAACCAAGGTAGAGAATGCTAGTGGAAATATGCCAAAAAGAGAGAATTTTAACTCCGGGAATACTAGAGTGGGATAAGGGGATTCTAAGCATAAGATCGAAGTGTGTAAGACATGTGGAAAGACTCATCTAGGAGTCTGTCTGAAAGGGATTATAAGTACCTTTAAACATTACGGTAGAGGAAGAGGAAATAACTTTCGTTACTTATATTCGTGGAAATGGCTTCATGAATAAGGAATGTAAGAAAGTATCGGTAGATAAGTACCGATAAAGTTGAGAGAATTTGAAGTAATTCTCGGTATGAATGAGTTAATTAACTATAGAACTTTAATAAATTATTAGAATAAAATTTTGAATCTTTAGTTTTTTAAGTAACCCAAGGTAGTATTTTATGGTAATCAAATACCGCGACGCTCTTGTTGTCTAATGATGACGCAAGTTAGGAGGATGTTAAGGAAGAGGATGAGTCGTTACGGTTACGTATCGACTATCGTAATAGGAGTAAGTTAGAAGTTGAGAGTGAATACCCATGGCCTAGGATCGATGATCTATTTGATCAGTTGAAGAGGGCAAAGAATTTTTCTAATATATATTTGTGTATGGGGTATAGTCGGTTGAAAGTAAGAAAGAATAAGGAGGTACCTAAGATGACATTCAGAACTCATTATAGTTATGACAAGTTTCTGGTTATGTCGTTTGGGTTAACTAATGTGCGGAAGTTAGACTTTTCGTAATGGGTGCCGAGAATCGGCAAGTCGGTGGTAAATTGATAGGTACCCTTATGAGGTGCTATGGTTAAAAGTACCATTAGCGTCACAGGTTGGTATTGTCGAAATATGAAGTGAGAAAAATAGTTTTTAAGAACTAAAAAGGGAAGTTAAGTGAGGTACCTGTATTGTCTCTATCAGATGATATGGGGAATTTTGTAGTGTATCTCGATGTTTCGCATAGATGACAAGATTGCGTGCTTATGTAGCATGGCAAAGTCATTAAGTATGCATCACGCCAGTTAAAGGATTATAAGGAGGTTTATCCTACTTATGATCTATAATTGGCAGCTGTAGTTTTTGAATTAAAAATCTGAAGACAGTATTTATACAGGGAGAAGTGTGAGGTATTTACACTGACTCTAAGAATCTAAAATATATCTCCACGAAGAAGGAGATGATTATGAAGTAAAGAAGGTGATTAGAATGGATAAGAGATTACGATTATGATATGTTATATCATATATAGAAGGTAAAAGTATTAAACGACGCGTTAAGTAGGAAGGGTAGAGAAAAAGCCATTGATGTTAACAACTCAGAATGAGTTAATAACGAAAATGGCGAAAATAGAGTTAGAGGTTAAATTATGGAATGAAGTGGTAGAAATGTTATTCACAGCGTAGACTCAATCCACGATACTTGAACGAGTTAAGTAACTACAACTAGGTAATGAGGAATGTACGCGAATGAAGAAGAGGATGCATGATGAAGAGAAGATCAAGTATAATCTTGTTTTGAAGGAGGAATTTGAGTTTCAAATAATTCTAAGTTAAAAGCTAATGAAAGGGTAATAACGTAATGTGTCAATAAGTATTTAATTTCCAACTCAAATTATTGATAGGAAGTGACAAGTCATGAAGAATAAGATAATACCTTCGGTGAAGGTGAAATGAAAGAACCTCAATGCTGTAGAAGCATTATGGGAATTTGAAATTAAAATGATGGAAAAAAAATTTCCTCAATGGTGTATGTATTATTAGTGTGATTCTGGGGACAGAATCCTTATAAGGGGGAAGAGTGTAACGCCCCAGAAATTTTGGATTTTTGAGAATTAAATTTTTATTTTTATTATGTGGATTAAATGAATTTAATTAATTATTTATGGGAGTAAGCTAATTGAAGGTCGTTATATGACTTAGATATATCAAAATATCGTAGTATTTTGGCTACGTGATAGAATTAAAGTGTTTGAATTTTCAAGACAAAAATAAAAGCTTTCCGAGAAATTTTTTGAAAAACACTATTCACGCATTTCTGCTTGGGTATTATTTTTGAACTTCCGAGAAATACGTAACGATAGAACATCGAGGTGAGATAGAATATCCAATAATATTTCAGTTATGGCAAACGCAGTTTTTCGCCTGCGGACTTAAAACCTAACGATTAGGGAAAGTGAGTTCTGAGAAGAAAATGTAATACATATAATGAATTAAAGCATTGATTGTATAATACATAGGTATTATACGAGGTAATGAATACGAGTATAATACGAGGTGTTATACGAGTATAAATGAATGATGGTATGTCATATGTGAATAAGTATACGAAGTGGAATACGAGAATTATACGTAGATTATACGTTATAAGACTTTAAGCCAAAGGTATTGAATTTGTTGAATTATGTAGGAAATCGTAATGTCCAATTGGGATAACAATAAAGTCCAATAAGAATTGATAAGGCCCAAGTGTAGAAATGGGTAAGTCCAATAGGAATTAATGTGTAAGCCCAATGCAAGCAAATGGTAAAGCTCAAAGAATTGTTAACGCAAGCCCAAAGTATAAAGAGAGATTAATTGAATTTAAGGTCCAAAGCAAGGTTGATCCATTGGGGCAACCCATGATCACTTGGATAACCCAAAGTGGTGACCAAGTAAAGTACTTGGTGACTAAGTAAAATTGATGAGCAAGCAAAGGATAAGTTATGTGATTAACAAGCAAACTGAAAAGCTAAGTAAAGTTCTTATGTGATAAACAAGCAAAGTGCTTAAGTGTGATGGCCAAGTTTACTTAATAAGCTAGGTAATGAATAGTAAGGAGGTGGAGTGGCTTAATGACCAAGTAGACTTAATGACCAAGTGTTGTGGGGAGCAAGTTAACTTAGTGTTTAAGCTAGGAATAGTAAGGAGGTGATTAAGGAGGTGGAATGGCCTAATGACCAAACTACCCTAACCTAGCAAGTCCTATAAATAGCAAGCTTAGTTTTCATTTTGTTGGTTGTTCAACAAGTTGAGAGCTTATTGGTTAGAGAGAATAAGTGAAAATAAGCTACAAAAGCTAAAACAAGTTAGCCTTTGAGAATTCAATAAGCAAGAAGAAGAACAAGGATTAAGCAAGTGATCTTCATAGGTAAGAGCTTAAACTATAATTCTCTTTCTCTTCCATTGGTAGGGAAATGGGTAGTGGTAGAACATGTATGCTAAGGAATGATAAGAATGAGTAATCAAAGGGCTTAAGTCTTAATAAGCCGTATAAGTCATGAATAAGCTATTCATAATCAAATAAGTTATGAATCAAGGAAAAACTTGTAGAAACTTGTAATATGTTGCAATAATGAAGTTAATATGACTAGAAGATGAGAGAATGATGGTTAAAAGGATTTAGACCATGTTAAGTCATGTGAAGTAAAATCATAAGTAGTTATACTTTTATAAGTTATAGACTAAAGAAGAACAAGTAAGTACTTATCATGTAAATAAGTTAATGAGGTATGTATGTCAAGATTTTAATATGATGGATTGAATCCATTTGAAACGATGAACAAATCATAAGAAATGAAGTTAAGGCGGAATTCACGATTTTAGATGATAATCGTCGAATTCGTGAAAATCTCAAAATGGAAGTCAAATTTTGATATTGAGCTTGGAAACATTGGTTTTCAATGGAGACAAGTCATATTTTAAATTATAGAGTTGCAGACTCGAAAATGACCGAATTCCGACTTAGAACGAAGAAACGAGCGTTGAACGTTCACGAACGTTTATCGTTTTCGTTAAAATGGACTAATAGGTGAATTTTTAGGAAACGAAGTTAAATAGATAAAATTCTTGCATGAACGCGTAGAGTATGTAATTTATGAACCGTAAGCTTTTGAACGAGCCAATTCAGACTTATAACGAAGAAGTTATGCATCCGGGAAGTTCACAAAATTCAAAGTCTGCAAAATTTTTCTAAGGCACAGAGTTGGCACCGCGGCGCCAACCAAAGCCAAATGGTGGCGCCAAGACAAGATAATAATGATGTCGTAGGCATCTCGCTAACTCAAGGCCATGATGCGAGATGAAGAGCTAAGTGTGGCGCCACGGCGCCAGTCCTAGAGTTTTGATAGACAATAATGTTTACAAGTATATAAGGAAAGATAACACATTAGTAATGAAATAAGGTGTTAATATAACATTGTTAAGGCATTGTTAGACACTTAATGTATGATGATTAAAGGTTAATAATCAATTGAAGATGATCGTAATGAGAACAACGTAATGTGTTGAGTCGGCTATAGAAATTTGTTGACCAAGTTGATTATGAATCCAATGGTTTGCAATACAAGTATGGGTTATGTAATTACTTAATGAATAATGATAAGACCTTTCCTAAATCACTATTATAGTGATGACTTTAGGAATTTAATATTGTTTAATGAGTAATTAAACGACAAATGTAAAGTATAAAGAACGTAAACCGTATTCAATAATGATAAGGCCAATAACGTTAAGAGTTACAACTAAAAGTTTTTAAGTAATATATGAACGTAAACGGTATGCAATAAAGTGTACTTAACAAATGACGATCGAGTTTTGATTAATAATGTTAGTTAGCCGTGAGGAAGGATGATTAACTCGAAACAAGTTCTGTTAATGAATTAAATCCACGTAAGACATAGAAGAGAAAGAAGTTGGTAAGAATAATGTAAAATATAATGGCAAGCCGGAACCAATAGTAACAAATCTAATATATGATTAGATTGAGAAGAAGGGTAAGACTCATTAGGAACCATGTATGTTCATTCATGACCTAATGTGGTATGTTATGTGGTTATGTATTGTAGACACCGCAAAGACTGAAAGGAAAAGTTATTTTTACTTTAGCAGACGCGGAAGGCAAGTTTTTCTTAAACACTTGTCTAACCTTCATGTTAGCCAAGTTTTCTGGGATTCATGTTATGAGATGCATAAAGTGTTTTACTAAAGTCGATGCCAGTTTTATCTTGGCTAGACTAATCTTGAAGAGTTGATTAATTTATTTACAAGTCTTTTAATATAGAATTACTAACGCTATCCTACGCCAATTGTTTGGTACAGATTCAAGGTAAGCCTGAGTATGAATAAACAAATGTATTTTCATCGATTATTCGATGGGCACGCGAGGTTGCCAAAACTTAAACGTATACACGTTTAATGGATGTAGTGTTGATCAACATAGAGTACTATGGGCTGATCACCCAAAAGTGTTCGTAAGATATGCCGAACTTACGGACTTAGTGCCAGGTTGTCCTTTTCAAAGAAAATATGAAATGCTCATGGTCTTGAGCCAGAATTGATGTTTTACTGAATATTGTTATTGTAAAACATTTTGAAGGAAAAGAAATGCTATTTTGAATTATTGATAGTACTTCATAACTATTATCCAGTTATTGAACATATATGATTCCTATGTTTCAAGCATGTTGCTTAAAAGAAATTGTTGTACTTGTTGAGCTTCTTATGCTCACTCTTGCTTGAACCATATGAATGCATCTAGAATTTGAAACGAACCGAGGGATCCGATAGGATAGAGGCAAGACGAAGATGAACGATTAGTTTACCTTGTAATAAACTAGTAAGTTGTATATATCATAGTATGATGAACAAAGAATGTAATGGTTTTAGAACCTGGGAACGAGATGTAATATTATTAATGTAATAAGAATGTCTTTGATACGCACATTTTGATGTCGATTCAATAGAATGAATGTACAGTTATGAGTACTGTGTAGCACCATCTGTCGGGTTAAAAGATACCCGGATTTGGGGGCGTCACAATATTAACAACTTTGTTATCTCAATTATTGATTTAATAATATATAAAATTTTGACAATAATTGAATTAAATAACGTGAGATACTATCAAAGAATTCTTGAAGCAATAATTGAACAAAACTGAGTGACTTCTCACGTAAGCATCAATAATCAATACCGCGTGCTACTATGCAACCACGCGTATTCATATACTTTTAACACTGAGTGTTTTAACAGTTAACGGTAAAACTTCCGCCGTTATTTTCATAAAATATTTTTTTTTGTCGTTTTCTCAATCCGACAATAATTCTATTGTGGGGTCCACCAATGATTGTGCCATCGTACGAATATTCCATGTTAAAACGAATATTCCTCGACCAATCGAATATTATAAACAACTTGCGTACTTTACAAAATTTCTAAATATTACCCATAACTATAACATTATATCAAATTCATTCCATAATATTTAAAAATGATAATTATAGAAAATTCATCTTTATTCATAAAAGTTGGGGTCTTACATATTATATAGTTCCATGTCACACCATTACTTAATTAATTTTAATAACTTACAATTATAATTATAATTTCTATTATAATTATATTTATGCTAACAAATTATTACACAACTAAGTTAATTATTAAATTAAACTAGAACATTATTTTATTTAATTTAATTATTTCCTTAAATATTAAAAAATTATTTAATTTAATTATTTCATTAAATTAAATCTTCAAATAATAAAATTACTATTCATTACTTTAGTTAACATACACACTTAACTAAATTATTATACCACAATTCATCAATTATTTATTTATCTCAATAAATAAATTAATTAAAATATTTATTTAATCTAATAAATATTTAAAATTAATTACAAAATTCTCGTTCGTTACAGTTAGAGAACTTGCTTAATTAAAAGTATAGTTCGAGAACTTGCCTGAACCGTTGATTACTGTTAAACAATCTATTTAGCTTCATTTAAAAGACCTATTATTGATAATATCGATCTCTCAATTAGAATAATATCATCACATACACTATTGTTAATTTCAGTCATTATACAACTTAAACACTTATCACATATCCCTAACAGTAACTAAAACACATAAGACCCAATATCAAGTCAAACTATTTCAGTCTGATTTGAGTTCGGTACTATTTCGACGTCCCGATTACCTTATCAGATAATTATCGAGTTTATTGTAAATAAAATTCTACTTTGTTGCTTCAATATTATTTTAGATAATTCAATTATCAGTAATAACATTTTTCGGAAGCTCATAATAATTTTCAAATAATTATTATCATTTATAATGATTTTTCAATCATTAATATCATTTTTAAATGATTTAAATACCACATAATTTAATTATCATTAATATTTAATTAATTTCAAATATTAATGAAATACATGTCCCAATATTATAAGTTATTCTTTAAAATCTAATAAGTTAAATACTAATCCAGCAACCTGGATTATCCAAACATACCAATCCAGCAACCCAAATTGTATTCCAGCAAATTGGATTCCAAATCCAGATGGCCAATCCGGCAAGCCTTGATTCATAAATTTTTCAATCCAGCAAGCTGGATTCATTAACTTTTCAATCCAGCAAGTTGGATTCATTAACTCTTTTCACGAAAATACCAGATCAACTTATTATTTTTCTATCCTTTGTCCAAACATATATACATATATTTCATACACAAAAAGAATTTTTTTATAATTTTTTAACTCCCTTAGTATTTTTCAAAAATCATTTTTAGTTTGTAGCTTAAGAAATTAACCCTATCATGCTCAACTCCAGAAATTCCCATCTCTAGGCATAATCTTACATGTGTTAATGTGAACCTCCAGTTTAAATTTCGTGGCCATCGGAGTTATAGAACTCTGATTATAGTCGTTTTCATCGAAAAATTGTAAAAATTGAAATGACCATAACTTGGTCAATTTAAGTCGGAATGAGCTCATTTTTGGACAGGAACTACTTTATATCATATGTTTTCATGTCCCAAAAGGCCGAAATTTATTTCATAAATTAAGTGGCCAAAACCGCCCTTGCAAAATCTAGGGCAGTAGGTTTTTGGAATTTTTTACTTTTTCGCACTTTTCTAAAAATAGTCCATACGGAAATCTACAACTCTTTTTTTAGTGATTCCACTTGAAAATGTTAGAAAACTTATCATATTATCATCCCAAATTTTTCCAAAATTTTTGAATGTCAGAAAAATGATGAAACTACCCCTGGCAGTGACTGGCCAAAAATAGTTTATTTTTCTTTCTAAAAATAAAATTATTTTGGCTAAAACAGTCACTAAGGCTTGTGTACTCAACATTTTTGAGTTCTAAAACTTGGTTTTAGTAGTTAACTTATATATCTAGCACCTCTCTTTGATGGATCATAAAAAGGTGTAGATCAAAAACGGTAGAAATCCAAAGTACATAAAAATTAATGGTTTATAAACTAGAAAATTACTTTTCTTTTCTTTTTATTTCCCAACAAAAAAACACCCAATATAGGTATATCTAAACATAAAACACTCATCAACAAGTATATACCAAGTTTTTGAGTTTAGAAACATAGATTCAAGTTTTGATTTGGAATAATCAAAAATACATAAATAAAAGGTATTTATACCTTTGATTCCCATGATCTCCTTCTTCTTCTTCTCCTTTCCCTTCCATGTATGACCCTTCTCTCTCCTCCTTCTTCCTCCCATGGCTTCCGCCCCTCCTCTTTCTCTCCCTCTTTAGCTTCTTTGTTTGTAGAAAGTGAAATAGGAGATGAAAGAGAAAATGGGTTATTTGTTTGTCAAAAATAAAAAGTATAGATATATGGCATATATCTATACACATCCACCACATCCTTGCACCCTCTCTCTCATTTTGGCCAAGTGGCCCCTTATTCTCCCACATGTTGGTTTAATGTGTTGGTAAAACAAGAAATGGACACATAAGTGTATTAGGTGAGAGTTGGTAAAAAAATGAACTAACACCACATGCCCTCCTTTTCTCTCACCATGTTCACCGGATATTGGCCTCCCCTTTTCTCCCATTTGGGTTAAATTTTTTTAATGAAATATCTTGCTTTATAAATGTCCAAAATGTCTTTCCATAATTGGGCCAACACTTAGGCTTTTTAATTTATTGTTTGGGCCTCTAACTAATTTGATTGGGCCAACACTTGGGCTTAACCCATAAGTCTTTTGAGCTTTCCAATTAAAATATTTGGACTTCCTAACTAAAATATTTGGGCCATAAGAATTAGTATGATCCATCATCTTAAATTCTATCTTACCCTAATCATTTAATTAGGGTTTCCATTCCACACATTACTCTTGTAATTTAAATCCTTATTCATGTACACTAAACTTCTTAACCCAATTAGACTTGCTATAATTAGGTTACAAAATTAACAAATTGGAATGTATAAAATAAATTCCTTAGAATTAGTATATATTTTAAATACTATTATTCTCTCATACCATAACCCTTAAGTTATTCAATTTTTTATTCCTAATATATAATTAGGTTACCTTAGTTTCTTTGATTTGTTTATATAATAAACAAATAAAAACCATCACATAATATTCATATTCACTTACTCACATATTCATACAAATTAATTTAGTAGGTGGAAACATGATCCACAATTCTCTTAGATTAGGTCACTAGCTAGTATATAGTTAAATACTAGGACCACTAAATAAAGATAACTATTTAGGTTATCTAATTCCAATACATAATTTATAATTAGGTTGTGTAACTTTCTATTTAAATTTTCTTTAATAAATAAATATATATACTTAATATATTTATTTAATTATTCACATATATACATCACATAAGTCAAAAAGAATATATCACATCATTAAATATATATATATATATATATATATATATATATATATATATATATATATACACACACATATATACATTTACTTTATCCTTTAATATTTATTCACTTGAACTTTATTTCCTTAATAAATTTGTCACATTAAGTAATCTATTTCTTTCTTTGCAAAATTTAAATCATTCTCATAATTAATTCAAGATAAAGTTGAAGGTAATATAATACCTTATTCTCAACATACTTCCAAATATAATTTCATTCTAGGTTTTTAATTTTGTAACCCTTATTTTCTCAATTCTATTCAAATAGCAAACCATATAGGGTTTTTTTTTTTAAAAAAAAGTTAAATCATTCCTCTATTTTCATTCTAGGTTTTATTCTTTAACCTTTAATTTAATAATTTAAGATCTTCTAAATTCTCAGGATGTCACAGAAGATATCTCTCATTGCTACAGAAGCTAAGATGATGTCAGAAGAAAGAGATAGTGTGTTTTAAAATAGACTTCAGGCCACAATATCAGATATATCTCTCTAGATCAAAGAGAGAGATCAAATCTATCTGAATTTTATTAACAATCAGAAGGAAGAAGTTCTTTAAACCCAGAAGGATAATGCAGATCAAATATTGTCCCTTTCTAACAAGATTAACTCCCTAAAGCAGTCTATCTCCCTACAGTTGGATCAAAGCCAATAAGAACTCACGATTGAGGTTAGCAACTCCTCTTATCTGATATATCCGCTTATGACAAATGTCCAACAGCTTTTCCAAGTGATTAATAACAAAAAGGGGGAGAAAAAAATGGTATTCAAGGAAGAGCAAGGAGAGAAGAATGAAGGCAGAAGAAAAGAGCAAGAGCAGAAAAGCAAAAAAGGTCAAAACAGCAGAAGCAAGTGTGTCATCATCTAAGGGGGAGCCAAAGGATGATGACCCTATGGAGACAAAGTTTGAGGGGGAACCAGAACAAGAGAAAGACAAAGCAGAAGACAAAGAAGAAGAGCATGCATCTAAGCCAGAGCATCATGAAGATGATGTAACGCCCCGGAAAATCGAACATTTTGTAATTACTTTTAATAATGAATAAAATAATATTATTTATTATTATTGCGTGTTGAGAAGATGAAGGTCGTTCTATAACCTAGAAACGTCAGAACGTCGTAGTATTTTAACTACGTAGGAGAATTAAAGTGTTTGAATTTCTAAAACAAAAATAAAAGTTTTCCGAGAAATTTTTCGAAAAACACTATTTATCGATTTCTGCTCGGGAATTATTTTTGAACTTCGGAGAAATACGTAATGTTATAATATCGAGGTGATATTGATTATGTAATAATAACCTAAGTATGGAAAACATAATATTTTGCATATGGACTTAATTTGGGAACGTTAGGTTATTAAGCGTTAAAGAAAGAGAGTTGTGATCGTATAATGTGTAGTCATTATATGAAAGTATTGAATGTAAGTATAATATGACGTATTGTACTATTATGTATGAAGAATGAGATAACGTATATTAAGAATTAATATACGAGCTAGTATACTAGAATTATTTGTAAGGAATGTATGTTAAGTTATTGAATAAAAGGGAATGAACTTGTAGGATTATAAACCTAATAGTAGGAGTCCAATATAATGTGACAATCAAGCCCAAGTGTTTGATATATCATGAGTCCAAATTAGGTAGCACAAGCCCATTAAGAAAGTAGTTAGATTAATTAACCAAGCCCAATGAGAAGCCTTGATCCATGGGTCAAACCAAGTAGGAAGTGGGTAAGCTTGATGGGCAAGGATTATGTGTGATGATCAAGTAGGGTGGTGAGAAAGTGTTGTGCTAGCCAAGTTTACTTAGAGCCAAAGTTATGAATAGTAAGGAGGTGGAATTAATGAGATTAATTGAGGAGGTGGAATGAGGAGGTGGAATAAAGAGGTGGGATGTCTAGTTGACCATAATGCCCTAGCTTTAAGTTGTCTATAAATAGCAAGCTCTCCATCATTTGTTTGCTTGATAAAATTTCCTCTCAACTCCTCTCAAATATAAGCTACTTATTTGGTAGAGCAAATAAGCACTTTAAAGTTAAAGTTAGATTTTCCAAGAAGAAGAAGTTAGACTTCAAAGGTAATGATCTTGTGTCCAATGTTCTTTCATCTCTATTATGATAGGATTGATAGTGAAGGGGGATGGTTTGATAAAATCATGTAATAAGTTAATAAGGAATGAACTTAAGCCAAATAAGTTGAATAAACAACTTGAACTCTAATAAGTTGTTAAAATCATGAAGAACTTGTCATATGTTGTCATATGATGGTTAGTATGTTGATTATAGCATGAGAACATTGATTAGTGAACTTAAGTTCATAGTAAGTCATTTACATGAGAATTTGTAATTCATAAGTTAAATAAGACAATAACTTATGAAAATAAGTCAAAACCTACTTTGATTATAAGTTAGTGTAGTAAATAACTTGTAATGATTTTATGTTGATTAAAATCCATTTAGAACGCTTAGTAATGAAGATTTGACGGACTTCACACGATTTGACGATTATCATCGAATTCGTGAAATTCTTGGAATGGAAGTCGTATTTTGTGTTTGAAGTTGGAAACGTTGGTTTTTGATGGAGACAAGTCATATTGGTCATTATAGAGTTACGGACTCGAAAATGACCAGATTCCGACTTGAAACGAAGAAACGAGCGTTGAACATTCACGAACGTTTATCATTTTCGTTAAAAATGAACTCATAGGTGAAATTTTAGCGAACGAAGTCAAATAGATAAAATTATTGCATGAACGCGTAGATTATGAAATTTGTGAACCGTAGGCTTTTGAACGGACCAATTCGGACTTAAAACGAAGAAGTTATGCGTTCGGGAAGTTCGCTAAAATTTCAAAACTGCAAAACTGTCTGAGGCACAGAGTCCGCGCCACTACGCAACTCCAAGCCTAAAAGCCTACGCCGAAGCATGAGGCCGGAACCTTGCACACTGCTAACTCATGCCACAACACGAGATACAGAGTGATTGTTGGCGCCACGGCGCCAGTCACAAGAAAATGATAGAAAAAAAAGATTTCAAGTGTAGAAGGAAAGAGAACTTGTTAGTAATGAATTAAGATGTAATCATAACATGGTTAAGACATTGTAAGGTACTTGTATGACACTATTGCATGTTGATTAAGAGTTAATAATCAATCGAAGATGAGCGGAATGTGAATGACGTAATGAAAGCCGGAAACCCTAATAACAAATCTAAGTCAGGATTTACATTAAGATGAAGGGTAAGATATAATAGTATACATACTTGATTATATATGACCTAATGTGGCACGTTATATGATTATGTATTGTAGAATCATAGAGACTTAAAGTGTACGTGTGTTAATCAGTAAGCAAACGCTAAAGGCAAGTATTCTAACCCTTGTTCCATTCGATGCGACAAGCTTTGAAATTCATGTATTCTTTCGCATGAAGTCTTGAATGATGAAGTCAAAGCTAATTCTTTAAACTAGACTTGTATTATGAATCATCAAGCATGATTTATGTTTACCAAGTTATATTGGTATGGTTTTTAATCGAAGACCAAGTATGCTAAAATGTTTTGTCGTTTAACGACAGGCACGTGAGGTTGCCACAACTTAAACGTATACACGTTTAATGAATGTAGTGTTGATCAACATAGAGTACTATGAGCTAATCACTCAGAAGTGCTCGTAAGCTATGCCAGACTTACAGACTTAGTGTCGGGTTATCCTTTTCAAAAGAACTTATGGATGCTCATAGACTTGAGCCATAATTGTTATTCTACTAAGTATGGTTGTGTAAAACATTTTGAATGAAAAGAAGTGCTATCTTGAATTATCGATAGTACTTTGTAACTATTATTCAGTTATTGAAGATATATGAGTTCTATGTTTCAAGCATGTTGTTTATTAGAATTGTAGTACTTGTTGAGCTAGTCATGTTCACTCTTGCTTGAACCATATGAACACAGCCAAGATCGAGCGAACCAAAGGCTCGGGCAAGGACAAGGGCAAAGCAAAGACGAACCCTTAAATTACTTATGTAATAGTATAGGTACGATTGTAATATATTTGATATTATGACAAGAACAAACGAATGGGTTACAAGAACCTGGGTAATGTATTATTATTTCGAATATATATATAAGTTATATTAGTCCTTTTTAGACTGTTCAATGGAATGAATGAATGAATGGTATTACCGTGTAGCACCATCTGTCGAGTTGGAAGAGACCCAGATTTGGGGGCATCACAGCTTGGTATCAAAGCATTAGGTTATAAAACTTAAAGGGGGGATTAAAAACCTGAAGTCATAACCTTAAGAGGAGTCAAAGAAGTACAAGAATAAAATATCCTTATAAAAATGCATTATGATTATGTTATGTGTTGTTATTATTCTACTAACGTGTACTAATCAACTTAATTGTTTTGTGTAGATGTCAGGAGTAAATGGAATGTATGTAGGTGGTCAAGCCATTAGTGAAGAGTCGGTGAACCAAATAGAGGTTTTACCGAACCCTATAGCAGCAGAGCCAGATGTAGTGATTATTGAGTTTGGAGACTTAGAGGAAGCTGACTATATGTCAGTGTTTGACAGGATGATAGAGGAGGAGATAGAGACAGTCTCCTTTAACCCAATGGCTATAGCAGCTGAGATAGCTCCTGGGGTGTCGATGATGTCTCTGTTCATGTCAGTGTTGGATAGAAATATCCATTATTGTCAGGAGGTTAAGGAGCTGAAGGCAGAGCTCCTAATTCTTAGAGAGGACAAGACTGATGTCGAGTCCATGTGGGAGCAGAAGCATGATGAATGAATTTTGGCTAAGGACAAAGTCCATGATTTAAAGCACGAGGTCTTTAAGCTCAAGGAGGAGCTAAAGACTAAGGTGCAGAAGATAGGGAGAATGTCCTATATCTATAGGAGTTCTCATACGGATTTTCAACAGCAGTTAGTTGGATATCCGGTGGAGGTGGGGAAAACACGGCATACTATTAGCCGTGATATCATTACCGGTCTTGCCAAGGCAGATTTCGATAATGCCTTGTGGCAGATGTAGATTAGTGGTATTTAAGGTAGTATGTAAATATTTTGTAAGTAGTAGTGACGTAAAGCCCTTTTTGTATAGTAAAGGGTAGTCTTTTGTAAATCCCAATTTTTGGAAAGTGATAGCGGGAAAGTAATGTAATCAGCTTAGGCTGAGTATGTAACCGATGTAGTATTATACTACGAAGAATGAATATATGTTTTTTTTATGGAAAGCAATGTGTTATGGATGTTGACGTTATTGTTTAATATTAATTGATAACTAATAAAGAAAGGAATAATAACGCAATGTGTTTATTGTATCAGCAAAATGCCGCCAAGAAGAAAGTGCAACGTAACCAAGAACGAATGTAAATCAACCGGAGGGAGGTCCTGGGATTAATCCGATCAGAGTTTGTTAACTTAATAACCGCTGCATTTAATAGAGCAGGGGCTAATATCCCCGTAAATCCAGGAGTAGCATGAGCTACTACCTTTAAGGATTTCAAGAGTGTGGGTCCGCCGGAGTTCAAAGGAACTACGGACCCTATCGAAGCCCAAACGTAGGTTAAGGAGATAGAAAAGGCATTTGTAATAGTAAATGTCGACGAGGCCCAGAAGGTTGCCTTTGTGACCTATATGATGAAGGGAGAGGCCAACTTTTGGTGGGAAGCCAATCAGGCTAGGGTTGGGATAGCGAATTTGACGTGGGATAGGTTCAAGAAGATATTCTTCGAGAACTACTTTCCCACGAGCATGCAGGGAAGGATGGAGATGCAGTTTCTGGAGTTGAAACAAGGGGACATGTTGGTTCCCCAATATGCTGCCAAGTTCAATGAACTGGCGAGGTTCGCTCCACACCAAGTAGAAACCGAGGTGAGGAAGGCGCAACAGTTTGAGCAGGGCTTGAAACCCTGGCTCTATAATTGTATTTCAGTGTTTCAAAGTACTTCTTTTGGAACCATTTTAGAGAAGGCGATAATCGCCGAAGGTAGTAGTGAGGCGTTGAGCCAATACCACAAAGAAAAGAAGAATAAGGGAAAGGTTGACGGGAGAGTCAAGATTGAGGGAGCCAGTGGAAGTGGCGAGGGTCAGAAGAGGAAGGTATTTAGCTCTGGGAATACCGGAGTGAAGCAAGGAGACCCGAAGAGAAGAATGGAGGCCTGTAAGACCTGTGGGAAGACTCACTTAGGAGTTTGTCTCAAGGGGAAGGCCGTCTGCTACAACTATGGACAGGAGGGGCACATTGTGCCAAATTGTCCAAGTCCGAAGATGAATCATGGATGCTTTGTGTGTGGATCAACTGACCACATGGCAAAGAACTGCCCGAAGAAGGGGACGGACAGGAACCAAGGCACTAATAGCGGTAAGTTAGCTATTGGGGGTCCAGCACAGCCGGGTCGGCCGATGGGTCGTACCTTTAACATGACAGTCCAAGATGCGGTTGCATCAGGGGACGTTGTCGCAGGTATTATTCCTATCAACGATATCAATGCGTACGTGCTATTTGATTCGGGTGCTACTTGTTCGTTTATAACATGCGATTTTGCTAGACGATTAGGATTACTTCCTGAAAAGTTGCCTATACCTTTAAATATTAAGGTATCAAACAAAGAGATAATTCCTATTGAAGATGTTCACAAGAGTTGTTGTGTAGACATACGGGGTTGTAAATTATCGGTAGATCTAATACCGATAAAGTTAGGAGAATTCGACGTAATTCTCGGAATGGATTGGTTAGTTAACCATGGGACAATTATAGATTGTCAAAAGAAATATGTGAACATTAAGACGTTAGAACAACCTTGGGTAGTATTTTACGGGAATAGATCACCGAGACGTTCGTGTTGTCTAACCATGACACAAACTAGGAAATTACTGAGGAAGGGATGCGTAGGTTACCTGTGCCATGTTGTTGATACCCAGAGAGTGGTAGCAACCATGGAACAAATACCTATAGTGAGAGAATTCGCCGATGTATTTCCGAGTGAATTGCATGGTCTTCCACCGGATAAGGAGACCGAGTTTGTGATAGACATTGTGCCAGGAGCAGCACCAATTTCCAGGGCACTGTATCATATGGCGCCAGTGGAGATGAAGGAGTTGATGGTGCAGTTGCAAGAACTGTTGGATCGGAAGTACATTTAGCTGAGTGTGTCGTCGTGGGGAGCACCGGTACTGTTTGTCAAGAAGAAGGATGGATCGTTAAGACTTTGTATCGAATATAGAGAGTTGAATAAGTTAACAATAAAGAATAAATACCCATTACCCAGGATCGATGATCTCTTTGATCAGTTGAAAGGGGCTAAGTATTTTTCTAAAATAGATTTAAGAACGGGGTATCATCAGTTGAAGGTTATGAAGGAGGATGTGCCAAAGACAGCATTCAGGACTCGTTATGGTCATTACGAGTTTTTAGTGATGTCTTTTGGGTTGACAAATGCACCAGCTGCATTCATGGATATGATGAACAGAGTGTTCAAACAATATTTGGACAAGTTCGTCGTGGTGTTTATAGATGATATTCTAGTATATTCTCTGACGGCCGTAAGATCATCTGAACACCTAAGATTAGTGTTGGAGACACTAAGAAAAGAGAAGTTGTATGTGAAATTCACTAAGTGTGAATTTTGGTTGGAGAAGGTGCCTCTTTAGGTCATCATTTACCACCAGGGGAATTTCAAAGATATCCAAATGAAGGTAGAAGTCGTGATGAATTGGGAACAACCAAAAACGCCGACTGAGGTGCGGAGTTTCCTAGGGTTAGCGGGTTACTATCGAAGATTCATTCAGGATTTTTTGAAGTTAGCTACTCCGTTGACTTACTTGACGAGGAAGACGGTGAAATACGCTTGGACTGACAAGTGTGAGAACAGTTTTCAAGAATTGAAGAAGAGGTTGAGTGAGGCACCTGTGTTGTCATTACCCGATGATACAGGAAATTTTGTAGTTTATAGCGATGCTTCGCATAGAGGACTTGGTTGCGTGCTTATGCAGCATGGCAAGGTCATTGCGTATGCATCTAGGCAGTTGAAGGATTATGAGAAAGTTTACCCTACTCATGATCTCGAACTGGCCGCAGTAGTTTTTGCTCTAAAGATATAGAGACATTATCTTTATGGAAAAAAATGTGAGATATACACATACCACAAAAGTCTAAAATATATCTTCACATAGAAGGAGTTGAATATGAGGCAGAGGAGATGGCTGGACTTGATAAAGGATTACGGCTGTGAAATCCTGTATCCCCCAGGAAAAGCCAATGTAGTTGCCGACACCTTAAGTAGGAAGGGTCAGGAAAAGTTATCTTTGTTAACGACTCAAACTGAGTTGATAACAGAGATGGCTAGGATGGAGCTGGGAGTGAAGCTGCCAAGTGAAGGAGGGAAAATACTATTTACAATGGAGATGCAACCGACCATTGTAGAGAGAGTTAAAGAGGTACAACTCAAAACGGATGAGTGTGACCGGATGAAGGAGCGGCTAGCTAATGGAAAAGATACTAATTACAGTCTTGATAATGAGGGATTATTGAGATTTGAAAGAAGAATTTGGGTTCCGAATGAGACGGAATTAAAGGAGCAGGTTCTAGAAGAGGCTCATAGTTAAAGGTTTTCGATTCATCCTGGTAGTACTAAAATGTATAAAGATCTTCGACAGAGTTTCTGGTGGCCGAACATGAAGAGAGAAATAGCAGAGTATGTGAGTAGGTGCTTGACTTGTCGAGAGTTAAGTAGAACATCAACGACCTAGTGGCTTGCTACTGATCATTAGAAATTCCGAGTGGAAGTGGGAGAATATCACGATGGATTTTGTGGTGGGACTTCCGACTACAACCAAGGGGTATGATGCGATTTGGGTAATAGTGGACCGGTTGACGAAGTCGGCTCACTTTTTGCCAATTAGGGTTAAGTATAACTTAGACTAGTTAGCTAAACTTTATATTAAGGAAATAATCTCTAGACATGGAGTGCCGATGATCGATTGTGTCGGATCGTGATCCACGATTCACGTCGAACTTTTGGAGAAGTCTACAAGAGCGATTGGGAACGCAATTGAAGTTTGAGTACTGACATATCATCCATGCGGGATGGGATGAGCGAGAGGACAATTTAGGCGTTAGAAGATATGCTAAGATCTTGCGTCATGGATTTCAAGGGTAGTTGGGATGATCATCTACCATTAGTGGAGTTTGCGTATAACAATAGTTATCATGCAAGCATAGGTATGCCACCTTACGAAGCTTTGTATGGGAGAAAATGCAGAACGTCACTATATTGGGATGAGGTAGGAGAACGCCTAATGTTGGGACCAGAATTGGTGCAACAGACAGCGGATATTGTCAAAAAGATTCAGATGCGTCTTCTAGCAGCTCAAGACAGACAGAAGAAGTTTACGGATCCGTAGAGAGAGAATCGAGAGTTTGAAGTAGGTTCGTACGTATTTCTAAAAGTATCTCCCTGGAAAGGATAGATACGTTTTGGAAAGAAGGGGAAGTTAAGTCCGAGGTTTATAGGACCTTTCGAAGTATTGAAACGGGTAGGTGAGGTAGCTTACATGTTAGCATTACCTCCAAACCAAGAATGAATACATAATGTATTTCACGTATCGATATTGAATCCTTATAAGCCGGATTATAAGCACGTGATAAAATATGAGCCTATTCATGTCGAGAAGGACTTAACGTATGAGGAAACACCGATTCAAATTGTCGATAGAAAAGAACAAGTTCTGCGGAATAAAGTCATACCTTCCATGAAGGTGATATGGAAGAACCACGATGCAGAAGAAGCAACGTGGGAGTTAGAAGAAATGATGAAAAAGAATTACCCGCATTTATTTGTGTAATTTTTTTTTTATATAGCAAGATTCTGGGGACAGAATCCTTATAAGGGGGAGAGAGTGTAACGCCCCAGAAAATCGAACCTTTTGTAATTACTTTTAATAATGAATAAAATAATATTATTTATTATTATTGCATGTTGAGAAGATGAAGGTCGTTCTATAACCTAGAAATGTCGGAACGTCGTAGTATTTTAACTACGTGGGAGAATTAAAGTGTTTGAATTTCTAAAACAAAAATAAAAGTTTTTCGAGAAATTTTCCGAAAAACACTATTTATCGAATTCTGCTCGGGAATTATTTTTGAACTTCCGAGAAATACGTAACGTTATAATATCGAGGTGATATTGATTATGTAATAATAACATAAGTATGGAAAACGTAATATTTCGCATGTGCTCTTAATTTGGGAACGTTAGGTTATTAAGCGTTAAAGGAAGAGAGTTGTGATCGTATAATGTGTAGTCATTATATGAAAGTATTGAATGCAAGTATAATACGACGTATTGTACTATTATGTATAAAGAATGAGATAACGTATATTAAGAATTAATATACGAGCTAGTATACTAGAATTATACGTAAGGTATGTATGTTAAGTTGTTGAATAAAAGGTAATGGACTTGTAGGATTATAAACCAAATAGTAGGAGTCCAATATAATGTGACAATCAAGCCGAAGTGTTTGATATATCATGAGTCCAAATTAGGTAGCACAAGCCCATTAAGAAAGTAGTTAATTAATTAACCAAGCCCAATGAGAAGCCTTGATCCATGGGTCAAACCAAGTAGGAAGTGGGTAAGCTTGATGGGCAAGGATTATGTGTGATGATCAAGTAGGGTGGTGAGCAAGTGTTGTGCTAGCCAAGTTTACTTAGAGCCAAAGTTATGAATAGTAAGGAGGTGGAATTAATGAGATTAATTGAGGAGGTGGAATAAGGAGGTGGAATAAAGAGGTGGGATGTCTAGTTGACCATAATGCCCTAGCTTTAAGTTGCCTATAAATAGCAAGCTCTCCATCATTTGTTTGCTTGATAAAATTTCCTCTCAACTCCTCTCAAATATAAGCTACTTATTTGGGAGATCAAATAAGCACTTTTAAGTTAAAGTTAGATTTTCCAAGAAGAAGAAGTTAGACTTCAAAGGTAATGATCTTGTGTCCAATGTTCTTTCATCTCTATTATGATAGGATTGATAGAGAAGGGGGATGGTTTGATAATATCATGTAATAAGTTAATAACGAATGAACTTAAGCTGAATAAGTTGAATAAACAACTTGAACTCTAATAAGTTGTTAAAATCATGAAGAACTTGTCATATGTTGTCATATGATGGTTAGTATGTTGATTATAGCATGAGAACATTGATTAGTGAACTTAAGTTCATAGTAAGTCATTTACATGAGAATTTGTAGTTCATAAGTTAAATAAGACAATGACTTATGAAAATGAGTCAAAACCTACTCTGATTATAAGTTGGTGTAGTAAATAACTTGTAATTATTTTATGTTGATTAAAATCCATTTAGAACGCTTAGTAATAAAGATTTGACGGACTTCATGCGATTTGACGATTATCGTCGAATTTGTGAAATTCTCGGAATGGAAGTCGTATTTTGTGTTTGAAGTTAGAAACGTTTGTTTTCGATGGAGACAAGTCATATTGGTCATTATAGAGTTGCGGACTCAAAAATTAGCAGATTCCGACTTGAAACGAAGAAACGAGCGTTGAACGTTCACGAACATTTATCGTTTTTGTTAAAAATGAACTTATAGGTGAAATTTTAGCAAACGAAGTCAAATAGATAAAAATTCTTGCATGAACGCGTAGATTATGAAATTTGTGAACTATAGGCTTTTCAACGGACAAATTCGGACTTAAAACGAAGAAGTTATGCGTCCGGGAAGTTTGCTAAAATTTCAAAACTACAAAACTGTCTGAGACACAGAGTCCGCACCGCAGCGCGACCCCAAGCCTAAAAGTCCACGCCACAAACAGCGAGGTCGAACCTTGCACTTGCTAACTCAAGCACCAAGAACATGAGATACAGTGATTGTTGGCACCATGGCACACCAAATCCAAGAAAATGATAGAAAAAAAAAAGATTTCAAGTGTAGAAGGAAAGAGAACTTGTTAGTAATGAATTAAGATGTAATCATAACATCGTTAAGACATTGTAAGGTACTTGTAAGACACTAATGCATGTTGATTAAGAGTTAATAATCAATCGAAGATGAGCGGAATGTGAATGACGTAATGAAATCCAGAAACCCTAATAACGAATCTAAGTCAGGATTTACATTGAGATGAAAGGTAAGATATAATAGTATACATACTTGATTATATATAACCTAATGTGGTACGTTATATGATTATGTATTGTAGAATCATAGAAATTTAAAGTGTACATGTGTTAATCAGTAAGCAAATGCTAAAGGCAAGTATTCTAACCCTTGTTCCAGTTCAGTCTGGACAAGCTTTGAAATTCATGTATTCTTTCGCATGAAGTCTTGAATGATGAAGTCAAAGCTAATTCTTTCGGCTAGACTTATATTATGAATCTGTCAAGCATGATTTATGTTTACCGAGTTATATTGGTATGGCTTTCAATCGAAGACCAAATATGCTAAAATGTTTTGTCGTTTAACGACAGGCACTGAGGTTGCCACAACTTAAATGTATACACGTTTAATGAATGTAGTGTTGATCAACATAGAGTACTATGAGCTGATCACTCAGAAGTGCTCGTAAGCTATGCCGGACTTATGGACTTAGTGTCGGGTTGTCCTTTTCAAAAGAACTTATGGATGCTCATAGACTTGAGCCATAATTGTTATTCCACTAAGTATGGTTGTGTAAAACGTTTTGAAGGAAAAGAAGTGCTATTTTGAATTATCGATAGTACTTTGTAACTATTGTTCAGTTATTGAAGATATATGAGTTCTATGTTTTAATCATGTTGTTTATTAGAATTATAGTACTTGCTGAGCTAGTCATGCTCACTCTTGCTTGAACCATATGAACACGGCCAAGATCGAGCGGACCGAAGGCTCGGGCAAGGACAAGGGCAAGACGAAGACGAACCCTTAGATTACTTATGTAATAGTGTAGGTTCGATTGTAATATATTTGATATTATGACAAGAACAAACGAATGGCTTACAAAGAACCTGGGTAATGTATTATTATTTCGAATATATATATATATATAAGTTATATTAGTCCTTTTTAGACTGTTCAATGGAATGAATGAATGAATGGTATTACCGTGTAGCACCATCTGTCGGGTTGGAAGAGACCCGGATTTGGGGGCATCACAGATGAAGCAATGGAGCATGCATCTGAATGGGAGCAGACTAGAGAGAAAAAGATAATTGAGTAGCTAACCAACAGACATCCTGGAGACATACATGTAGATGTAAATGAAGCTGAGAAGGTATATTTCTAGCTATATAGGTATGTTCTGGATCCAAGATGTAAAGTGTCTTATAGTGTGTAAATTTCATATTATCATCAATGACATTCATAATTATCTATTTTAGAAATACAGCTACTCACTATATATTAAGATTCATTCATCTCATACATATGCACTTATTGTTTTTGTCATAATCAAATAGGTGGAGATTGTTAGGAATAAGCATGAGAATGTTATTCCTATTTATATAAGATTTGATTCTGATCTTAATGAATGAATATGCAAATATGTCTGCATTAAAATATGTTTTAAAGTCCTTGAATAGATAATAGGAATATATGTATAAGGACTTAGACTGAAATGATCAAATATGTTAGGTTAATTCTATATGAACAAAATAGCTTTGTAAAGTCCTTCAAAAGAACATGATGTACAAGGACTAAATATAGAAAGATCAAGCTTGTTAGGTTGATCTTATATGGTGTAATAGATAGGCATGTCTTATCGTCGAGCACTGCACCAGCCTTCGAAGTCTGCCAGGAGAGACAAGGTTGAGCCAACTGAGGGATTGCAGAAGCCAAGGAAGAATCGTAGAGTATCAAGAAAGTTGCTACAGAATTGTAGTCTACTTTGGAGGGCTTCACTCAGAATTATAGAGTTGGTACAAGTGCTTATCGAGCCAAGTCAAGAATCGTAGACCACACTTGAAGTCGTGGAGTCTACTGATCATATCAGAGGCAAAAATTGTAGTTGAGCTAGATCAGACAAGGACAACAAGTGTTAAGGTAGAAATCATAGTCTGTGATATAATCTACTCTCGGAGTCGTAGTGTCTATAGAACCAAAGCTAGATCGTAGTCTGCAGAACAAAGTCTATTAGTTCTCACAGTGCCAAGGAAGAATCATTGTGATAACACGATTCTCAACACATGAGCACTTCCAAAGTATCCAAAGAATGTAGCCTCTGGTCAGAACTGTAAAGATGTAATCTACTTAAAGGAAGCCAGAGAGCACTCACCAAATGGCTTGCAAGAAAACAGAAGATCGAAGCACCAATTCAATCAGTAACCTGATTGAGAAGTGAAGTCAGTCAAGGGAAGTCTTCCAAAAGCAACACTAAGAAGACTTTAGATAACGTGAGTGACAAAAAAAAGTCAGCAATGCAGTAGCTATCAAGATAAACAAGAGATGACGATCTTGGGTGTGACTATGATCGTAGTGCTTTCTAGATGAGAAGGAGGAACGGATGCTGTTTATACAAAGATATTGGCCAATTTATAAAGAATAGACAAAGAAGATTAAGCATGGGTCAGACCATTGATGATATGTGAATAGGAGATCACAAGGAGAAAGAGAGTTGAGCATGACTAATCTGATGAGTCTTGAAATTCAGGAAGGCCATACATTCAAACAAGTTGTTAGTGCCTACTGCAAGTTAAGGCAAGCAAAAGTGTTGAAGCACTGCATGAGTAAAGGAAGAGAGGTTCTACATTGCAAATCCAAAGAACACTCCCAGAATCGTAGTGTTATCTCAATCAATCAATGAGAAATATTCAACAGACTAACTACAATCAAGTTCAAGGTCATCTGCATCAGAATCATAGAGTTCAGTCATCTGAGTATTGAAGCCTTGGCAACGTCTCAATATAATTACTAACATTTGAACATTGTTGATTGAAAGAATCAATGTAGGAGGATAACTCCTGATGTTCTGATTGAGGAGTCAAAAATAAAAAATAAAGGTGACCACCAGCCTGACACATTAAAGTGACATCTCTGATGTGGTAGGTGAAATAATAGACTGTAGTGTCAAAAAAATCAAAAAGGGGTTGTCACGTCACATCAGCAGTCTGCACCAAATAACTCGAGATCTATGAATCAATTCAAATAGCTTCCAACGACTATAGTCTAATGGGAAGCTTATGGAAGGATATTTAACAGCTGAAGCTTGAATATAGAAGAGTTGTTGATTTTGATAAGTTGTTGACTCTAAGAGTTCTATAGAGAAAAACAGAATACGCCTCAGTGGCAGTGAGACTACGAAAGTAGAAGTGAAGCAAGATAAGGGAAGAGCTTTAACAGAAAAAAAAAGCTTCACTCAACAACAATGAGAATGCAAATCAGAATGGCAGCTAAGCTGATGTTAGGTTTTCGACACATCAAAGCAACGCAAAGTGGAATAAAATTAAATAAAACAAAAGAATATCCAAAACCCAAAACAGGATCCATGCGAAACAGACATTAATTCAGTGTTTAAGAGATTATACCAATTATGAAAAAGCCTCTGAAACGCTTCGAATCTCCAATGCAATCCCTCACGAAACTGCGTCTTTATGGTATCCACATAAACGCATGCGAACCTTTGCACGATTCTGCAATAAAGGGAGTTGTGGTACTAGCCACCAAATGAACAGGATTTTCGAAAACTTTTTCTCTAGTCTCTCTCTATGAGCGGCTAGTGTTTTTTAGGTTAATGATAAATCCCTAATTTGGCTGCTACATATCATATATATAGCAGTTAAAAGGAATTAATCAAAAACATAATTTAATTAAAATAAAATCTGAATTTATATATATATATATATATATATATATATATATATTAATTAAGTCTTTCTTAATTAATATACCCATATATATAAATTATCCTATTAATTTAAATTCGTAATTTAAATAATATCAATCATATTGACATATTTAATTCTTTACAATTTAAATTAATTTCCTTTTAATTACGTTCTATGTGTGTGACCCTATAGGTTATTATTACATTGGCAATAATTTTAAAATCATATTATAAAATTATAAACAGTGAGCGGCATCTAGTAATGCATCACTACTACCCAAGTAATAATAAGATCGATGATTCGATACAACCTTTTCGTGACCAATGTTTCAATGTAATTTAATCCTTTTAACCTTGACATCGTAGATTAAACTTGAGTCATGGAATGTGTCATACTCTTCATAATATAATCTGTGTTTTCTTGATCAATGAGTAGACTATATAAAACAAATCATTATTTGAGCATGGCCATACATTTCATAGTCCTACTCAATCAAAAGGCCTATGGATATCACCCCTAATATATAGGAGAGTTAAATTCCATCTAGTTCACTCATATTCCTCACACGATTCATGATGTACCCAATAATCATCTTTATAGTCCACCCTATTAAAGGTGACATTTGATGATATCAAAGTACATAAATTCCCGTGTAGTAATAGATATTTCAGTTCGGAGGACCATTACATCATTATCACTATGAGAATCGCTAATGACACTTTGCATATTGTTCCACGTAGAATTCTCATGGTGGGTCTGTCCAGTGCATCGTTCTCTAACATGTACCTATGTATTGACTTAATATCTCATATATTTATGACCAATGAGATTTGGTCATCAGTCAATCCACATACTAGTCTCAATTCATCATTGTTGTCAATGACTCGACTAGGGACATTTAAGAGCAATGATACTAATTGTAATTATATAATATCATGTTCAAGTCACATACTTGAAACTATATAATTTGTATCATTATTTTAAGGAATTTTATTATGTTAACATTTATATAACACAGTAAATAAAACCATAATAAAATCATTCATTTATTCAATCAAATATAATATCAAAATGTTAAGCAATTATATCAAATAATTGGCCTCTAGGGCATAAACTCTAACAGCTGAGAGCCGAGAAGGCCAAGAAGATAGCCTTCAGAAAAGTGGCAGACCAGAAAGAAGATTTAAAGAGTCATTCTACGAATCACCATTGAACCACCAAGAGCTAAAGAAGAACAGATATAGAACCAAATCTGTACACAAGTTTATCAAGGTTCAGGGGATGCTAAATGCCAGATGGAGTCTACCAAAAGTGGAAAGGCTTAGCAAACCTAATGTGGTGAAGGTGTGCAACTTGATATCAGAAAAAGATTAGCACCAACCACAAGATCAACTGCATCAAAGAAGAAGTGACAAACTGCTAAGTACTCAAAGAGATCGAGCTTCATGAATAACTTAGCAGTCTGTCCAATAGTGATCCAGTCTCGATATTGAATCCAAAGAGGATCATATCAAGCTGCTAAGTATCAAAGGATGAACAAGCTTCAAGTCATCTTAGAAACTCAACACCAACAACAACATCAAAAGGAAGCTAGGGCCAGAGGGGTCCTTGTCCTAGGGACTAAATTGAGTTCCAAGTCTGCTGGACTTGAAGAGTTCTTAGTGAACTAAGTTCCAAGGCTATTGGCCTTGAAGGAATCTTAGTGATTCAAAGATGTAAAGACTTTCATAGTGGAATCCCTGCTTGTTGAAGTAGAAGAGTGGATTAGGAGCTTGAGTCTCAGAACCACTTAAAATCCCTTATGTCTTTTACATATTGTTATTTACATTATAAACCTATAACTGCTATGAATATAATAACCACTTACATCTAAACTAACTCTAGAAAAATGGTCAACAAATTATTGATGAAGGGGAACATTAACTTATTCTGTTATGTTTCAAATAATTCTTAAGTTTGTCACCTGCTAATTACTTAGCAATATAAACTAAAATGGTAATGATTTTTGAAAAAAAAAAGATCTATTCAACCCCCCCCCCCCCTTCTAGATCTATTGTGTGCCATCTGGGAACTAACAGATTGTAAGTTGAAATAAAAGAATATTTAGTATAAGAGCATTGGTGGTGCTAGAAATAAAATGAATTAGTAAGTAATGAAGTAATGGAGCAAAGGTTGAACTTGATGGAGAAAATTAGATATTTCAAATCTTCTAGCTTTGCTAGATTTTCAAATTTTATTGACTTCGTGCTGATGTTTGCACTTATGTTTTCTTGAAAAACATTGGATCAAATGATTGAACTAGTGAGTTTTAAAAATAATATCGTTATTCGTATGCCTATGCTAATTGTTTTGGATAGACAAAAATGATTTAAACATATCAAAATGAATTTTGTTTTTCTATAGTCATTAAAGAATCACTAAATATGATGTTGATATGATAAACAAGGAAGTCATCAATGAAATTAAACCTGGTGTTGGATGTGATCATAGGATCGTCAGCCCACTATGGTATGATGTAGCATAACAAAGTTATATAATGACTGAATCCTTAATTTATTATTAAAATAGTACGCTATCTTGACCATCATAGAAATGATTTTTGGTTTTCTTTAAACTAAGAAAGATATGCCACATGAATTGGCTAAAACTATTTTGATTGATGTCCAAATTGTTTTTAAAATTATATGTTATTTGATTGAGCTAGACAAATATTGAAAGATGTTTATACAGTTCAAGTGTTTCTTAAGAAGTTATGCCAAACCAAATTGTTTTGGTGCGAATTCAAATGTTGAGAAGCTAAGGTGAACAACCCTTTTATAGGGGATTATATTATGCGAAAGCGTTAAAATGTTTGTGCACAAAACATTGTACAAAGGGCTAATCCCCTTGAGTACGAGAAGAAAGGTCCATATAGTCTTATGATTGTTAAAGGTTCAAGTCGAGATACTTGATAACCTGGGGACGTAGTTCAAGGTCTTGTGACCCCTCAGCATGATTTGAGAATCTTTTAAATTCTAGAGTTATTCATACTGCTTCCCATTCATTGAGCAATTGTGGAAGATTCTTGTTATTCTGAAGGATGAATGTGGCAAGGAGGATTCCTTAGA
Source organism: Panax quinquefolius (assembly GCA_020205615.1). Lineage (NCBI taxonomy): Eukaryota > Viridiplantae > Streptophyta > Magnoliopsida > Apiales > Araliaceae > Panax > Panax quinquefolius. The sequence continues at coordinate 116,878,739 of CM035155.1, forward strand.
AAGAAGTAAGTCATAGAATGTGATGCCTAATGATGAATATATTGAACGAGTAAGAAAAGAAATTCTGAAATGAGAAGGAGATGAGTTATCAAGGAATAATGTAAAACTTTTAATAGAAAAGTTGATAATTTTAGAAAGATCTTTATGGAAAGAAAGTGGTTATGAAACCCAATGAATGAATAAAAGATTAACATAAAGTCTATTTTGATAGATTGAATGAATGAAGATTAATAAATAAAATTTCGATGATGAAATTCTTAAAAGAAGGGGTGAATGTGATATCCCGAATATTTACAAGTTAGTGAATTATAAAGTATATGATTTCGACGAGTAGAGTATATAACAATGATACTTGGAAAAGGAAATGAATGGGTTAAAGTATATATAATACTCAACTATAATTGAGTTTAAGCAAAGGTTTGTGAAATAAAGTCTATAAGAGTTTGTTGTGAAATCAAATGTAATAGGAAATATGAAACCTATATTAAGGTAATGCATTGAAGGTGTTTTACGATATAATATTAAAAGCGAATTGACAAAATGTGAGTAAGGGAGGTTTCGGTGATTCTGAGGATGAAATCCTTATAAGGAGAGAAGGATGTGACAACCCGAATTTTTAAAAATTATTAAAATAAGAATTTAGTTAATAAAATTCTTATTATAAAATGTTTTGAATTTGAGTATGTGTATATATGTGTTATATATTGTGAAATATGTGATTTGTGTGACTTGTAGAAGATATATATATATATATATATATATATATATATATATATATATATATATATATATATATATTGGGATAATGAGATTTAGTAGTTAATTTAATTTAACTATCAAGAAGGTAAATGAAATTTTTTGAAAAGAGAATTAAGTTAATTTAATTAAGTTGAAAATTATATTATGGAATAATATAATTTAATTATTATGCCTTATGGCAATGAATTTGTTATGAATTAAATCTCATAAATAATGTGAATAATTCACTTAATTAAAATAGTGAATTAATGTAAATATATTTATTTTAATAAGATGAGAAAGTAATACATATTACATATAAACGTAATATGTTAATGTAATACTGATTGTAAATCTCATAAATAGTTAAAATATTTATCAAGTAAAATAAATATTTTTGTTGGAATATTAATGAAATTTAAAATGAATATTTGATGGAAATCGTTATGGAATAATTTAATGAAACTGTGATAATATTGATGGGATGGGAATATTCTAATTTAATTAAGTAATTAAATTAGAGATTTAGTAATTTGTTATATTGACTTAATGGAAATCATACTTATATTAAGGTTTAATTTAATTTAATTGTGTAGTGGGTGTGACAATTAAACCTATATAATAAGGTAGTAATAAAAAATAAGTAAAAAGGGATTTTTAGAGAGATAGCCAAACATGGCCTTGTGGCCCTTGGTATTTGTAATTGATGGTAACTCTTTATCTGTATAACTGAAGGATGAATAAAAAACACGTTAAATGTTTCATCAGTTAGAGAAGCTTATTTGAAAACAGAGAGAGAACGAGAGAGCTTAGAGAGAATTTGAGAAGAAGGATGAAGAGTTAAAGAGAAGCAAGGAGGAGATTAAGAAATTGTTTTTCATCACCTAACTATGATTAGGAAGAATCGAGAAGTAAGAATAAATTCTAAACCCTCAAGTTTTATTTCTTGAGTTCATCATTAATAAATTGGATTTCTTAATGAATTAGTTGTAGATGTTAATGGATTTGTGTAATCCATTCTATATCATCTACAAGTGGTTTTAGAATAATCAAATTCATGAAAATATGTTGAATGATGAATAATTTGAGTTTTGTTGTACATATAAGTTTTGGTCAATTTTGAGACTAAAATTAGTTATGAAATCATTATGGAAACCTTAAATTGACAATGGATGTTGTAAGAACATTGAAAAACGAAAAGAATACAAGTTGAATGAATCAATTTGGTTAAGAATGATTCGCTAAACATGTTAAAACATAAAAATTTAGTATGACCATGAGTTTTGGGTCAAAAGTTTGGATTAGTTAATGTTTTTATAAATTGTTGATTCTTTGGTATGTTGTATTTCTATAAATTACGAATCCATAGAGTCAAAAATGGACTGATTTGGGTGTGTATAACTCGGGTAATGAAGGTTAGAAGAAGAAAGGGTTAACAATTCGCAAGAAAAACAAAAATTAAAAAACAATCACAAGACCTTTTCGCTAGGGGTCGCCGCAAAGACCGCCTCTGGTTATATTTGAGCAAATAAGCAATACCGAACAATAGTCGTTTGGACTTTTTTTGACCTTCTATAGTAAAATGGTCATAACATTTTCATACAAACTTTGATTAAGGTTATTTAGGATGATTCGGAAAGATAACGAATAGACCTAAAACTTTCGTTCTTTAAGTTTTTCTATTTGAGGTCGTTAGTAGGGGTCAAAATGGCCATATTTGGGACTGATATGTATTCGAAGGTAATCGGAGGGCGTCAGGCATGCACATATGCAAGTGTAGTGCTTTCAACGATAAAAGATGTTGTTCTAAGTTATAAAACATAAATATTAGAAATTATAATGATGTACTAGATAAGTTGTATAAGCATACTAAGCATACGCAAGAGAGACGAATCGGGCGTGCGATGAATGAACGTTGAAACACCGTGACAAGTGTTAATGAACTTAAAAAGTGTTTTAATTCAATTGAAATGAACATTATAAGATATGGAATGGGATTAATATAAAACCAATAAGGAGTCCTAGCAAGACTTAAACACTTGAATGAACTTCGAGTATGACTAAGAAGAAATATAGTGAAATATAAGTCGAAAGTTAACACAATCAAATTGAACATTGTGTATTAATTAACAGGAAGGGTTATGAGATGTAGAGTAAATTTTACATTAAAACTACTATGCATTTCTATATGATTAATGTAATTCCCCGAAATCCGGTCTATCTTCACACTCGGATTTCGTACGTCATGGTCCCATCTCTTTCCAAACATACATCATTATATAGTTAAATATAACAACATACATTCTCAAATCCCAGGTTCTAATACCTTATAACCTCATTCAATACAAATAATGATAATTACATTATTCTTTACATCTTACAAGAGTGACTTTCATCCGCCACCAAGGATACATAAGAGTTCATTAAATTATTCTACAGTTTAATTACATTGTTCTACATTACAAGTCTTGGCTTGATCTTCATGCTCATTCATATACTGAATGGCACTTCTTCTGGATATCGATCAGCGTGATCTTTACGGGATCCTTAAGCTCTTCTATTCTTACGCTTAAAATATTTTTCATTTAAAGCAAGTGTGAGCATTCAATTACTCAGCAAGTCATAGCAGTTGAATAAATAACTTCAAGAATTTAAACATTGTTTTAAGACTTTAATAATTGAACAAAGGTTATGAAGTAGCTTGAATAATAAGAATAATTCTGATTCATATCATTTTAAAATATTAGTCACATTCACTTTGAAATACTTTCATTCTTCTACCTTTTTCATACACATTTCGTCTAGCTAAAATTAGTAGCACAAACTTAACAATAACGGTTCATGTATAAACGAAACATTTTCATATTGAACCTTTCAATCACAGAACAATTCATCTCATAGAAAAATCAAAGTGTTAAAAATTATGGCACAATGCCTCATACATCCTACCTCTTTGTACAAATATCACACAATTGCACATAGATAAAACTTCTCATGTTCAACATCTGAGAAGTTTACGAAAACTAGCATTCATTTAAAATATAAATGATGTTAGGAAACTTGCCTTACGCATAGCTACAGCTTACAGTTTACGCTGAACTGCTCATTCCAATCCCTATATAACACATAAGGAATACATACACCAATTAGTCATATACTTGACATACACATGGGTTAAACTTAACCTTACTCCTTATGATTCTTGTTTATAACCTAAGTTCACGTAACCATCTTTCCTTATCATTTTACGGCGTTATGACATACGGAGATGTCTTAACTCATACTATCATCATCTTTGATGATTTATATTCTTATCTTCTTCTTATAACCTTTCTAGGACTTAGCACACATCGAATCTCTACTAATATTCCATATGGTACTCTAAGTGGTTTCCCACAAACAACCAACGAACTAGTTTCCTGTCTCATCTACACTGTCTTTCACAGTGAGTTAGATCGGTTGGTAGTTTCGTATATACCTCCGCTCTCTACAGGAATTGTTTAGCCCAACTCCCATATGTCAATCATTAAAGATTACGATTGTACCACAACCTAAACTTAGCTTAACTTATCCGAATCATTAAAAATATAACGTTCGTTAAGTTGATTTCTCATTCCTTATGGCTTTCTGGTAACTAAATGACATACCTCGGGATTTATTTCCTATCGTCTAATTCATACAGTTTTTAGTATGTTAAGAGTGATCGTTTAATGCTATTATTATGCATTCATAGCATTAAGCATATTATATTACCTTATCCATATCTTATAACGTCCAGTACATTCGACTCAGAACGTCATCCAAGTTATTATTACTAACTCGGCTTCTTAACATTATACGTCATGGTCTTTAATTCAGTTTCTTCACCGTTCATAGGTTTAATCATTATTCTTCATTACCTTACGGTCAAACCATACACGGAGTGTAGGTTCTATTCGATTAATAATTATGTATACTCAACCCTTACATCAACTACATTGTTTAACTCTTATATTCATTCTAACATTCTCTATCAGACTCACATTCGGACTTTCATTAATCTTGTTACCATTCGTTACAGATTTCTTGATAATTCATATCTTACTTACTATCTTCGTCAACATTTAAGTCATACAACCAATGTATACTTAAAACGTTCGCCCGACGCGAATACGATTCATGAGGATCGTTTACGTATTCTGCATTCACGTTGTTCACATCTTAATCACTCATTCAACCTTTACTTAAGGTTTTAATCACTTTCATTCGTTATCCATTACATGAACCCAACGTTCATTATTCTTTTCTTAATATCGAATTCATACGGTCCAGTATATGCTAAAATCGATCGTTCATCGCAACTACGTTGCGTTTACACTCTTTACATTCTTTATCTTTTAATCTCGTTGAATCTTTTTCTTCAACCTTTACTAAAGGTCTAAATCACTTGATTAATTTTTACATTATGTGAACTATATGTTCATTATCTTTCTTATACCGCCCCCAGGAGTTGAGCAATAAAAAGCTCTTTAGTGGGTTTTACCCTGCACCGGCGCTGCGGCACCGGTTCCTTCCTTTCTTCTAGCGCTACAGCGCCACTTATCAGTAGTGGATTGCCCGGGTTGGTGCTACGGCACCGCCTCCCAAGGCTTAACTGGCGCTATAGCGCTAGGCCTAAAACTTTGAAAAAAAATTTAAGTCATGGAAAATGTTTGAGATGCTTACTTCATAATCTCATAACTTATTCGTTATAACTTGAAAAGATGTCGTTCCAAAGCCATTCTCTTCCTTATCTTACGTACTTCAACTTCCCTTGGATAGAAATTCCTTCTGAATCCGTTAACATGCCATTCAATTGGCTTAAATTTCCTCCTTCGTTCGATTTACGTTATTAATGTTCTTCGTTCGTTCATCCGTAATTCGGCCATCCGAATTGGGAACTTGTTTGTTTTTGAGTCCACGACTCACGTTTTCTACGTTCTCTTACATTCTTATGAAACCCTACACCTTCGGGTTCATTTACATACTTTCTACTTCTCATTCATCTTTTATAAAAATTTTGCCATAACTTCGTTATAGCTAAGTTCAATCCGTTCTTCATGAACTTTTCTATCGTTCCTAACCAAATAATAAGCATCTAACTTATACACGATGGTTTTAAACTTGTCCATCAACAACAAGTTCTAACTACGATGGTTTTAAATTTGTCCATCAACAACATTCTTCGTGTTCTTCGCGTTCTTCGTTCGTTCTTCATTTTAATCGATATTTTGATTACGATTTCATTTTTTCTTGGAATTTAGTGTTATAAAACACCATTCCTTACTTATTTCACCGAATCGTTCATATGATTCATTCGGATCGTTCAAATTCATTACGAAATTCATACTTCCTTAAGAAATTTATAAACTAAACTTCAAATTCTTATTTCTTCGTTTTCTCGTGATTTCAACCATATGAAAATCGTTCTTAACATCTTTTACTTCTATTCTCATTAAGCTATGTTTTTAACATAGAAAACTTAAAGAAAAATTATATTAAACTAGGTTTTGGATTACCTTTCTTCTTTAATCTTCTTCCATTGGACAAAGTTTGCACTCGGGCTAGCTTTTCCTCCTCCTTTTCCTCCTCATCCAACTTCTCTCTCTCTCTAACCAACAAATAAGCTTAAGCTTCTCTTATATAGGAAACCAAGGCTAGGGGTAAAATAGTTATTTTGCCACTAAAGTTACTATTCCCACCTCCTTACTATTCACGAAGCTTCTTTTGGAAGCTTCATGTTTTCGTCTTGCGGAATTCGTCCGACAGTTCAAAAAACTGCGATTCTCAGAATCCAAATATTTTTGAATATTTCGTCTTTCTTTTACTGATTAACTTTTACGCATTCTTCGAATCTTTGAAAAACTGAAAAACAATTTTTGATGAATAGCGTTTTCCTTCACGTTTTCCCCTAACGTAGTTAAACGAATGAAAAGTACATAACAGTATTTTTCATCATTTTTATTTCATCTAACTTTTACACGTTTTTCAAGAAAAGATTTTATCGGCTTACTTAACTTTTCACGATATACTATCGTCAAATCTTTCGATGAAATGTCATTTCGATATACCAAACTCTCAGAAAGGCTTAGGTTATTCAAACTCTAACCCTTAAGGTTTCATTGGGTGAATAGTGTCTATTTCGTCTTTTTCTTCGAAAATATTTTTATTCCCAAAAAAATTTTATTTTTGTCATGAAAATTCTTACTCATTCAGTCTAACTCGTAGCCAGAATCCTCCCGTATTATAATCATCCTAGGTTCTAGAACGATTAATAAACACATAGCACATAGTCTTATTAATAAAAAATTATTTTATTAATAACTAATTCTTTAAACTTAAATTTTGGACAATCCAATTTTCCGGGTTGTCACAATTGATAGTTGATGTGTCTGATTATATAATTGTGTAGGGCACGTGAAGTACAGATAAGTGTAAGTTGTTAAGCAATTATTGGTAAACAACGATCAAGGCAAGTCTTTTAGTTCCTATCTATTATGTGAACTTGATGACGAATTATTTTTAATATATATTGCAAAGAGCATGATGTATTACTTATGTTGTAAGTATACAGTGTTAAGGTCAATTTATGACTACATCGGTTGAATAAGAAATGTTGATTGGGTTATAGAACTCAATCTTTATTTGATATGTGATGTACATCATGTATAATGTGTTTAGACAGATGTTTATGATGTATAAGATGAGCATGTTATTTATGTGCTACATGTTGCATTAAAACTGTTAGATTTACTGGGCTATCGAGCTCAACCTTTCAAATAACCATTTTTATAGGTTAAGGATTCAAGGTAACGTTATGTGCTACTTGAAAGACATGAATCAAATGTAATGCATTAAGATTTATATACTTTGGTTGAGTTGTTATTATTTTTAACCATGTTTAAGGTTCTGAATGATGTAATTGATAATGTATGATGTTTAATAGATGTTAAGTTATAAAGCTTAAATTTTATCTGATGTATAAAGGGTATTTAACCTGGATGTAAGTTTTATTTATTAACTTTAATAAAGTGAGTAATAAACTAAGTATGGTTTAGAGGTAAGTAAAGATAAAGGTTGTGATTCAGGGAATTATATAAAGAAGATTGAAAAGGTTGAAATTATTCCACATTTTATTAGTTTGACATCGAATAATGATGTAAAGTTAGAATAAAGATGTATTGTTAACGACCGAAGTCGAGAGTTTAAATGTATGAATTTTGGGGTCGTTACTGCTGGATTTGATTTCCTAGGTTGTCTTTGGGGATTGGATTTGATTTCCTGAGGTTGTCTTTGGGGATTGGATTTGATTTCCTGAGGTTGTCTCCGGGGCTTAACTTGATCTCCCGGGGTTGTCTCCAAGGCTTGGACTTGATCTCCTGGGATTGTCTCTGAGGTTTGATTTTGATCTCTCGGGGTTGTCTCTGGGGCTGGATTTGATCTCCCAAGGTTGTCTCCGGGGTTGGATTTTGATCTACCGGGGTTATCTCTGGGACTGGATTTGATCTCTTGGGGTTGTCTTTGCGGCTTGGCTTGATCTCCTGGGATTGTCTCTGGGATTTGATTTTGATCTACGGGGTTTGACTTGATGATTTGACTCCCAGGGTTGTCTCTAGGAGATTAAAGACGATTTTTCCCTCCTGCATGATTTGTAATAGGAATGGAAAATTTTGAATGTCTACAAACATCTCACCGGGGCGAATATTTTGACCTGGGAAACTTCGTTGGGGCGAAGAAGCCCAGACTCGGCTAATCCAGGTTTGCGACTGACTTTGCTCTAAGCCAAAAACTCCCAATTTCTTCAATTAAACAACTAAATAAACATGCCCATATGTTATAACCTTACCAAAACATCATAACACATATACATTGTGATGCCCCCAAAATAGGTCCAATCCATCCAACCTATTCTGAGTCACCAAATATATGGTACAGAAAATAACTACAACTTTATTACTACAACTGTCGTGCAAAATACGACGACACATATACTGTGAGTTTTAATACCAACTGTGACTCATGTCCCAACTATGGACAGCACCTCACATTGATACATTACATAAATGTACAGTCAATAACTATTTTAGAAATTAAAATCTTTGGGAAGTGCTCAAAGAAACCTTCGTACATGGGAGGCCATGCGTCTAGGTTATGATAGATATCATATGTCCAGAGAATTATCCTTGGTTGATTCAATAGACCCCAAAGAAAAATGAGAAGATTACTATCATGTTCCCTCCAATGGTGAGTCTTCTCTTGACATATAACTATCTCCACCGTTTGCAATTGAACATTATGTTTCAACCAAACTCCAAGATCATATAGGTAGTGCTCATAGATATACTCAACAACTGGATGTACACAACCCTGTCTTATGATAACACGAGGTTGTATGTCATTAGACATCTTGTATGATAGTGACAAAACACCCTTCCAAAGTTGGGTTCGCCTCACCCTATTCGGTTCACCAAAATTAAATATCAAATGACATATATAATACGACACACTTATTTAAAGTTCTCAATAAAATTATTTTCATACTATTTAGGGAGAACCTCAATAGCTATAGACCACCGTTCTATTTCCCTGTTACTCCCACTCGACCCAGCTACACTCTTATTACCTGAAAGGAATTGTGAAGCAAAAGGGTGAGCACAAATAGCCCAGTAAAGAATATCATAACTAAAGATAATTAAATTATCAATATCATTTGTCAGTAATAAATCTGAGATTTAGAACATATGGTAGATGATAAAACTTTTCAACCATAGTTGCAGTGGAACAAGCAATCCATTAGAAGAGTCAAATAGACTATAAAGTCTATTATCTTCTCCACATTAAAAGTCCACCATTAATGTTTTATCCCTGTAAAATCAATCAACAGTTCTTTTCCACAATCATATGAATAACTCATAATCATAATTGTGATTCAAAATTCCTCTTCTCATCCAGGACGAAGATAATTTTCATTACCTGTCTTTACCCGAAACATCAAAGATCATGGTTATACCAAATCACAGTTCATGTTCATAATCATACTAATAAATTCATCTTTGCACTACGGGCCAAAGATATTCATTAACAGTTCATCTTCGTACTACAGGCCAAAGATAATCAACAACAGGTCATCTTTGCACTACAGGCCAAAGATATTCAACAATAGGTCATCTTTGCACTACAAGCCAAAGATATTCAACAACAGGTCATCTTTGCACTACAGACCAAAGATATTCAACAACAAGTCATATTTGCACTACGAGCCAACGATATTCATCAATAATTCATTTTTACACTGCAGACCAAAGATATTAATATCTCAAAGAAATACATAATCATTTCAGAATTTATATAAACCATAATCATAACCATGTTGATCAATTCACCTTTGCACTTAAGCTAAAAATATTCAATTCTAAATTCAATGGTCATGATCATACCAGTCAACGATTCAACTTTGCACTACTGGCCAAAGAGAACCCATAGTCATGATCATACCAACAATATACCCATCTTTACACTCAAGTCAAAGAGAAATTTCTTCACCAGGATTATAAAAATGTTATATACGATAATAAAAAATAATATGATCAAAACATGGATTTAATTTCAAGAGTAAGATTCATAAATCAACGATAATTTGGTCAGAAAAAGAAACCAATTTTGTCGTTAATAGTACCCCGTGAATAGTAACCCCGATACGAAAAGATAAAGTTTCACACTAAAATCCATATCAATATTTATAACACCTTAATCCGAATGTTATAAATCACTTAATAATCTCATAATCTAATATTATTAATATTACAACAATATTTTAATCATTTCTTAAACTTATAAACATTTTATTTTAATTGTTTACACTTTAATAATTAATGCATTTAATCATCCTAAAATGCCAAACTCATAAGATTTCATCACCAATAACCAAAACTCTCATCAAAAATCTGCATATACCTCATATAGGATTCTCAAGCCATAAAATCCTATTTTCCAATTTTCTTGCTTTACATAACATATTTAATTCATTTACTCATAACTAGTCCATTTTCATGAAAAATACCAAATCAGTACAAACAAATTTTCTTTTCTGGGATTTAGCAGAACATAGTCCCATATTGAACATATATTTTTTTCGGAATTTTTAAAATTCATTTACTATTTTTCATATGGCCAAAACTACCGAATATTTAGACATTTATCATAAATTGTACTTTTATCCAAAAATTCCAAAATTTATAAGGTATACTGATTTTATATAGATGTACTCTCAATAAAAATTTCATCAATTTTGGAGTTAACCACAAGGAGTTATAAGGGTTTACTTTTAAAATAGTATTTTCTCATAAAATTCATAACTCTTAATCTATACATCCAAAAATCACCATTTTTGGACACAATCAAGAAAACTCATCAAATTATCATTTCAAATTTTTCCAGAATTTTTGAGGGTTCAAAAAAATTACGAAACTGAAAAACATAATAACCCTTAAAATCCCTTACCTCAAAAGAGCAGTACTTCTGACTGGAATATCGGATGAAAAGTCGAAAGAAACTTGCACTGAAAAGCAACTCTCAAAGTATCTAAATACTCACAAAAATATGTTCGACAATATAGGGAGAGAAAACTTATGTTTCTGGTATGATTTTCAATTCTAACCTAAACACCTATTTATAGGAAAATGCTAGAACGCCAAAGAAGACTAAATAATAAAATAATAATATTTTATTTCCTCCTTCCACACCACCTACCAAAACCAGCATCTAGCATGCCATACTTGAACAAATTTGGCAGCCCGCATGTTTAAAACAATAGTGGGTCCCACCCAAATTTAATAAAAATCATTTTATTTTCTGAAACTTCAGTAATTCATATAAAATAGCCCGTTTTTTCCGAAAATGTCCATTCCATATGAAATCGAATTCTCTACAACTTTGTAGCTTTAAGTTTTTCTAAATTCCAAACAGAAAATATCCAAAATCCAAAAACGGATGATTTTTAATACCACATAAAATTCATAACCAATCATACGTTAATTTTTAACGGTTCAAAATTTGTGGATATATACTCAACTTATATACGTATAACATATCCAAAAATCACAATGATCTAACGGTCGAATTAAAATTATAACTCACACAATAGAGCTTTAAGAACACCGATTTGATCTTTTAATACCTCCAATCCGACAAAATACTGATAAAACACCTCAACATTAATTCCTTCATTTATAACCACATAAATAAATCCATCATTTATATCCGCATCAAATAAATATTTCTTTATCATATAAATCAATAATTAATTATTCACAAATAATATTATAGAATCACAATAATGACAACCAGGCAGTTCCCAGGAAAGAGGGGGCTTTCCGATAAGGATTTCTCCTTACTGGCGCACAATTAGGTGACCAAACCTCTACTTGACAGAACTTTATAGACATTGCCAATAATGCTATAATAATATTATTCAAATAATATGAATTATTGATCTGATAATGGAAAATATTGTGCAGTGACAATTATTGAAACAACAATAATATAAAATATCAACGCAACAATTATTGAACCAATAAAATAAAATATTGAATAAAGAATTATCGTAATAATTATTGAGTAATGCCTTCTTACATAAGAATCAATAATTTAACAATATTGTGCAATACTGCATTACTACTCTAAAACCACGTGTATTATCGTATTTTAACCACTGTATTCCAACAATTGTTAATCTGTAGAACGATTATGCCATTATTTATAAAAACTCAAACTTGTCATTTTCTTCATCCGATAGTTATTACATTATGAGGCCCATTAAATGGTTGCGTACTGTCAGTCATTTAATATTCCCCACAACAAGAATATTCCACGACCAAACGAATATTCCCCAACAAAATGAATATTTTATAATCACTTACTTATTTTGCAAAATTTTATATATCACCCTTAACTTTACTCTTTATCAATTTAACCATTTATTGAATAATAATTATAAGAAAATTTGAATAATTTTATTTCATAAAATTTGTGGTCTTACATACATAACCATTCTAACAACTCAATCAATTCAATTAAACAATAAAATTTAATAATCAAATTCCAATTTCTTTCTATTTCTCCAAAGTTTAACATGTTTAGTGATTTTTCTCATTTCAGAATCGTTTCTGGACCAAATTGATTCGTTTAACTTTCATTGTTTTCGTATTCAACCATACTAACAATGTCTAGCATCAATTCACAAATAACAACAAGTTTTAATATTCAATTTTTGACTAAAATAACAAGTATTTCATGATATTTCTAAGAACTTGTAAACTTGTAAACATAGAACATAGCTAAAGCAATGTTACCTCTTAAAGCTTGAAATTACTAAACTTGTTTCTAGGTCCTGATTACTCCCCAAATTCTCAGCACTCACTCTCTAATTTGGACTTTATCAGAATTTCTAGAAACCTAGAAGAATGAAGGGAGACCTCTATATATAGCCAGACTATGGTTCAAATTCTGATTTTTTGCACAATGAATCAAACCAAGAGGAAGAAGAAATCATTGGTTAAGAGGAAGTTGGTGAAAAGTGGCTAACCACTCACTCCCCACCATTTCCATAGCCATCATTTGTTTGTCTAAGTTTGAGAAAGAAAGAATAGGCTAGGCCAATGGCCTATTACGTGAATGAAGAAAAAGGGACACTGAATATGGGACAACTCCTCTAAAACTCGGCATTTGTAAATTAATACATGTATACTTGGGTTTTACTTCTTTTTAAGTGTACAAATATAATTTTAATGAGATAATATTATAACATTGTGGTAAGTTAGGGGTATATATACACATAATTATATCATCCATGTACATTAGGTTAGTCCAGATAATACTCAAATATAATTTAGCTGAGTACTATCAACCCATAATCTTCATAAAACTTTATTATTTCAATTACACATAATTATTGAAATAAATATTTATTTATTCAAATTTAATTTCTCCCGTAAATTTAAAGTACACATTTAATTTACCCACTACACATCATGTTGTCACATAAGCTCATTTATGTAGCTTAGTAGAATTATATATGATTAACCTAATTTTATCATATAGGTTTATATATCATGTAATCACATTGTAATGTCACACCTTATTTTATATTAAATAGATGTAGAAACTTTATAACATGTCATCACATATTACTTATTATTGTATATAGCAATAATTTAATAATAATAAATATTAGTCTATCATACACTTAAAAATCATTTATTCATTAATATGCTATTACTCATAACAACAATTAATTTAAGAATATAATATAGATCCACCCTTCCACTCGTTAAATCATTCCTTCATTAATTTAATTAATGAATTTCTTAGTCTTCCATTACGCCATACTAGGCAATTCCCATAAGCTTTAAATTAAGCTTTTCATTAAAACATCCATATTCCTTAATTATTATAAATTCAATTTAATTGAGTTATCTCATCTCATGGTACATAAATATTTATATTAGAATAAATATTCACACATTTATTAATATCAATATTAATTTTATTTATAAAATTTATAGGTATTACATCTTATCTATTACATATACGCAGACATGATAAAAATCAACCTAACAAGTTTGATCATACTATTCTAAGTCATTGTACATAGATATCTCAATTAAAGATTTTACAAAACTTGTCCATACAAATATACTTTATAAGCTTAAATATAAGTCACATACATGTTTCATCAAATCATATATATATATATATATATATGTGTGTGTGTGTGTGTGTGTGTGTGTGTGAATCTAATTAGGGGTTTAATCAAACTCCCCTTTAATTAAACACTCTACTATTCTATCAATAGATTCCTAACAGTTATGATACATTATTTATAAGGTGTCACTCATGATGTAAAATAAATATTATTTATTTATATTTGAATTAAAAAGTTTAATTCATTATAAATAATATTAGAATGGTTCTAATTTATTTATTCTACTACTAGTTTAATATTGAACCTAGAGAATCACACCATAAAAGGGAGTAATATGATTTTAGAAGTGATCGACTTAATAGTAATAAATTAAGTGTATTTAATTTATTGGTGGAATAAATTAAATAACTTAATATTTATAATTTAGTATATGGAGGAATACTAATTATAAATTAATAATATGTGTCTTATTATTTATTATTATTATTATTATTTAGTTCCTTGGGAATTAAATTAAAACTGTAACTCCTAAAAGGTTTAGGAGATAAGGTTAGTCTATAAGAGGAGTTTTATTGTCGGATAGACTAATGCAACTCTTGCAACTTGCATCTCTCTTACAAGCATTCTCAAAACCCTAAGGAGTTAGGATAGAGAGAATTAGGGTTAGTCACCTAAGATCTAGTAGAATCTAAATTCAGATCTTCAATCAATTACTCTTGGTGGATCACCTCTTAGGCATTGCATACACTTTGTAGCGAACGTTGGATCCGAGTATTAGAGAGATCGAAAAGGAGAAAAGGATTCGAGTTTGAAGAAAATATCAAAGGGCTGATCATCTTCAAAGGTATATCTTTTATCCTTCCTCAATTAATAATATTGCATAAGGTGATTCTTGGGGCTGCAGAAAAATTTTAAATACGATTTATGTCATGCTTCTGCTTTATTTATAATTTGATTGTATGTTTGTCTTATTTCTGCAAACCAACATATCATTAGTTAAGGAAGGATAAAAGATATACCTTCAGAAGATGATCAACTCCTTGATGTGATCATCAAGTTCAATCCTTTTCTCCTTCATGTGTCTCGAATTCCTTGGATCAAACATTCGCTACCCAAGTATGCAATGCCCAAGAGGTGATCCACTAAAAGAATATTGATTAAAGAAGTGAATTTAGGTTCTACTAGACCTTGGGTGGCTAGCACTAATTTTCTCTCTCCTAACTCTTTAGGATTTTAAGAATACTTGCAAGAGTTATATAAGTAATAGCCTTAGCATTAGTCTATCCCATAATAATAGGTTTTCTACATAATTTTTAGTATTCCTTTTTATTATCATCAAAATATTTAATTAAGGGAACTAGCATTTCCACATAAAAATTGATATTTCCACATGATACCTCCATGTGAGGGAGACTCATGTGAAAATATCATTTTAACATGTAGAAATATCAGTTTTCTTAATTAATTTTCTCTCTTCAAACTCGAGCTTCCAAGCAACCAATTGGCACCATGAGCACAAGATGTACGGCAAAGCTTCAATGGTGATGCTCCTTGTAAGAATGATGATGTCATGGAGAATGTCACAACATCACTTCTATTGCACCCAAAATGGTGATGATGTCATACCAAGAGGATCGATCCTTTTTAACTATTTCCGATTGAGCCAATATGAAGAATTATTATTAAAGATAGTGAATTCAAATAGGCAGATTGTCTCTCTAGCTTTAGACAGAAGGTTAAAGAGGTCGTCTGTAAGTGAGATTCAGTGAGGATTTTGGACTGGCGGCTAGAGACATAGAGCAAAATGGACTTCAAAAATGAAGTATTTACACTTAGACTTGATATTCTAGTCACAATTTATAAGTTACATAAGATGTGTACACGGCACATGGGGGCACCCTCATGGACCTATAAATATACCTTCTCCTCATTTAAAATAAGGTTATTTTGGAAACTTGAGAAATTTGAAGAATTTGAGAGGTTCTCTCTCTAGAACCCTCTCTCTGTAGAAATTACAAGCACCAAGTTGTATTCAATAAGAGGTCTTACTTGTTGGTTTTTGGTGGCTATATTTCATAATACTTAGTCTCCACAAGCCCAAGGAATGTCTCTAAAGGACTTAGCCCCCTTGGAGCTAAGTCTTCCTATCACACCCAAAACCTACATACACATAAACATGTCCCTAACACAAGGGTTCTTATCATATTGTCTCGAATTTGCCTACAATCTCCCCTCATCCAACTCTCCATTGATCTCGTATACCTTCATGGAATTTTTGCCGTGCTGCGATTAATCAATGAACCTGGTGGCAATGAAAAGTGTGATAGTATAAGAAATTATTGTATTTGTAAAGTGTATCAAAGAGATCGATTATTAATGAAATGTCATTTGTTAGTTAATCTTGTTATCTAATTGCACTTTACATTTTTCAGTCTTACAGGTTTTAATCTCATTTTGAACGAGATCAGAAAGATATCTATCTCCTTCCCTCCCTCCCTCTGCTCTTGAAGCGAGTTGGCATGAGTTAACTTATGTTTTTCTACTTCTTCTCATGAATTGCTCGTAAAGGGCAGATTTGTGCAAATACTTCAATATTATACAATTACTTACAATACAGGTTGTCTCCTAAAGGATTTTGAATATTATTTATAAATCCGTAATTTCGACATCAGCAATATCTCTCTCTCTTTCTAATATTTTTGGATTTTCACAAGGAAATTTTGGGGCTAGATAATTGTTTTTTTATCTCATCAGAAACCTAGGTTTATCTCATAAGGTAACTATTTCTTTCTCTTCTATATCATTTTTTATTTGTGTTTATAGCTTCATTTCACTCTACAGGTATACATGTAAGGAAACTATTTCTTTCTCTTCTATATCATTTTTCTATTCATGTCCATAGCTTCATTTCACTCTACAAGTATACTATCGACGCCAGGAAAAAAATTCTCAATTCCTAGGTATTTGGTTCTTACCCTTTATGTTTTCTATGTGGTTTAATTTATCTTTCTTTAAAGGGAGAGATATTAGGAAGAGGCCGACATATAATGTCGACGATTTGAAAATTTTGATTTTAATTGATTGGGCCAAATTAGACAGAGCCGCCAGTTGGAATGAGTTAAATGGTTATACCAACTCAACCGAATTTTGAAAGATTTTACAATATGGACCAATACGTGACTCCATTTAATTGGTCTAGAAACTGAGATTCACATAGTTCGGGGGCTTGCTTAAGTGAGGGGAAGGTGTTAGACACCTCTCGACTTCCGTGAAACACAGTTACCGCGTCTTTACTTTCCATAAGCATGTGAAGTGTGTATGTATGTGTGTGTGATACAAATAAATGTGATCAAAGTACTTTATTTGAAAGTGGTGTTATGCCTATTTTGCACCTATATACAAAGGGTTTGACTTATTGAAAAGTTTACTTTTAAACAAAATATATAGAAGTGATGTTTAGAAAATAGGTTTTCAAACCCTTATGTTCAAATAGGAATTGAGGCCATTAATACTTCCATTTTATTCTGAATTCGACTTTATTTGATTTTATTCAAAATGTGAAGCATCTCTGACAGTGTATATATATATATATATATATATATATATATATAGTGTTGGACTCCTTATGGGCATGAGAGCCATCGAAATAAGCCCGAACACCATAACCACATTTTTCACTATTTTGGGGTCTTAAACTCGTATAACCATTTTAAGGCCCTAGATTTACAAATACAGATATTTGCAAGTTGGTTGTACAATTGAAAAGATCCATCACGGGAACTGGATCTAGATTCATTGATTGAATCGTAGATCCTGTAGCTCCTAGGCTCACATGATATCAAATAAACAGTCTGCATAAGGAATATACAGAAATTAAATATATATTTATACTAGACATCGCTAGACAAAGGATTCATCAGTTAAATCCTCGTTAGTGAGTAGCCCATAGCTTCCGGTTTCCTTTAGATACAGATCTAGGCTCACATGGTTGCTAAATACTTATAAAAACTAGAAAAAAAAACTAGATATATACAGATCTTAGCCATTCTAGCTTTTAGGTTCACGTTTTCCAAATTCTGAACTTGTTAAAAGCTAGATCTGGCTAGATCTAGTACATATCTAGTCAACAAAACTTAAATATTGACTATTTACAAGAAATGAACAGTTAAAAAGTTAGATTGGACGAATATAAGTTACTAACTATATATATATATATACATATATATAGCACTTATATACGTATTAGAGTAAGCGAAAGAAGCAGATCTGGTGAACTTTTACATTTAAGCACGAGAATGGCTATCGAACAGCTTTAGACGCCTAGAAACTCAATTTTTACCGGTTAAAACTTGATATGTTGTAATATATATATATATATATATATATATGTGTGTGTGTGTGTGTGTGTGTGTGTGTGTGTGTATAAGAATGTTTGTATAAGAGATTTACAAAGATTGAACGGAAGAAAAACTACCTTTCTCTCTCAAATGGTCGAATTTCTCTCTCTTGGACCCTTTTTCTCTCTCTTTCTATATTCTTATGAGCTATTGGGAGGGGTCTATTTATAGACCCGATCAGCCGTGGGTCTACCTGTGGCTGATCCTAGTGGGACTCGCTTGATGGGCACCACTGTCTTGAAGTACGTGCACTCTAATCAACGCGCAGTCTGCTTGAACCTTCATAACTTGCAATCCGAGAATTCAATGGAGGTGTGCCACACCTTTTCAGAAAGCTCTTTTCGAGAGCTACGCAATGACATGGAGCTTAACCTTTTTTGAATATTGGAAGATGGGTCCATGACCAGATTTTCCAGTCTTCTCAGTTAGTCCGTTGAGTTATCTGGCGCAGTTTTCACTCGAGATTGCTGTGATGGTTCTATATGACATTATTCATAATAGTTTAATTAGTTTTGATGTTGAGTTGGAAAAATTACCCTTTTTCCATTCCGGGTTGGTTTTCAAACTTATCTTCGAGGAATTATTTGATGTCTCGCAAGGCTGCCTCTGGGGTTTGATTGTTGTGGTAGTTTCCTAGGGCTATCTTCGGGGTGTAAAAAAGATGTTTTTGCCCTCCTGCATAGTTAGTAATAGAAAAAGAAATTTTGAGTGTCTACAGATGCCCCCTCTTTATCATGTTTATGCAATGCAATGGAATGAATATGATAAAGATTACTAGACACTTGACATATGACAAGGCATATTTAATGATGCAAATCGCGATGCAATGAATGTTAAAATGCTTTCATAAATCGCACTTTGTTTTTCGCACTTCACACTTCACATTTGGCTAATCGCACTTTGCAAATCATAAATTGCACTTCGCACATTATAAATCGCACTTACGCACATCGCAAATCACACATTGCATTTCAAATCGCTTTATCATTATCGGTTATTGCTGATGCATATGTTAGGGTTGATTCTAACGGTTGTCTTTCATCAGTGTTATTGATGCCTATGTTGGTGTTGACTCCAATGGTATGATTTTCTTCAGTGTTACTGATGCTTATTAGATGAAGATAAATTGAGATATTTTCTACATCTCTGCTAGGGATGATGTTTTGAAATCATTAGTCCTTCCCGATGTATATGCTAGTAGTTTACAACGGTGCCTACCCTGCTGGTAGTTAACAATGATGGCTACCCTGCTGGTAGTTGACAATAGTGTCTACCCTGCTGGTAGTTGACAACAGTTGATTACTGGATTGTCTTGATGCATACTCAAACGGTAGTTTAAAATGGAAAAATTTTCTTGAGTCTGGGTATTTAATGTGCATGCATATTTAACTCTACTGGGGATGCATGCTTAACTTTTTAATGGATATGTACGCTGATATAGCACAGTTTCACATATACAGACCATGTATGATGTGATGATCTAAATTTATCATTAGGAGTCTATTATCCTAGGTTTATGCACATTCTTAATTGAATTGACTAAATTAACTAGATGTAGAAACATGCATCACCCTTTTTGAGGCGATTTAGAGTTTTTTTAACTGTTGGGCGCTTGTGCCCCATTTCCTTGTGCTTTTTATTCGCGACCTGACTAGACCGATGACTTGGGTGCCGCTAACATCCCTGGAGGGTGCGGCCCCTTCTTTCACTACCCCGATTTAAACTTAAAGGTAGAGGCCTTAACTGGTGAGGACTTGGTTCAGGTTGACATGTTTGATGATATAGATTTCATTAGACCTTTTGTCTTCGGACGTCTATTTTTGAGTTAAGGACTCTCTTAAGAATTTTTCCTTTCTTCTGTCGAGGCAAGCTTATGTCGTCGTGATTTCATTCAGGAGTTCTCTCCTTTCTTTTGATGTGAAGCTTGATCCCGCCTTAGACTCCTTCCACTTCTTGGAATCGAAAAATGCCCCAACCTTTTTGCACATTGTTACTGGGGATTCATATACAAAACTCCCCTTGCTGACCAAGTCGAGAGTGAGCAATATCCTACACATCAAACGAATAATAGAATGCACAAAAGCTTGACAACTTGGGATGTCAGGATTAGTATAATCTTGTGAATGAAGCATTTGAAGTTAATTCAAATTTTCTTTTTCATTCGCCTAACTTGTCTTGTTTTCTTAGGCTATTCAAGGTTACTCATTTAACGATTTTTGAACCAATGACTCCTAAACCAGACAGCTTTAGGGCACTAGGTGTTAAGACACCCCTTCAAATTTACTGGCTTGAGTAACAAAGGCCACTCTTCGAGATGAGTCAGGCGGTCTACTCTATTTGTTCATCGCCTGAGCTTGTGCAATATTCATTTTCTTAGGCTCTAAATTACCCATGTAACGAGTGTTGGGCCAGTGACTCCCAAACCAAACGGCTTTAGGGCACCAAGTGTGAAGACACCCCTCAGGCTTAATTACTCGAGTAACCTAGACCACGATTCGGATTTGCTCAAGTCTCGCCTTCTTCTTCCTCGTAATACTCATTTTCTTAGGCACTAAGTTACCCATGTAACAAGCGTTGGGTCAGTGACTCCCAAACCAGATGGCTTTAGGGCATTAGATGTAAAGACACCCCTCAGGCATAATAACTCCATTAACCTAGGCCACGATTCGAGACACTAGGTTGGCTACTTATCTTTTATCTTTTCATTAATTGTCATTATTTTCACCATAGCTTCATAGCCCACAACTAAGAGTCAGGGCAACCTCAAAGTGCAGACACGCATATGAGGTTAATTCTGTTCCAACTAGTGCTTTGAACTAGGATGTCGTGCCCAATCAAAAAGGTTGAATAGTCTTAATTCTCTAATCATTCCCATAATTCCTGCTCCACGGACGCTTATAAGAATTAATCCAATTCACAACAAGTTAAACAAAAACCTTTTTCTAAGAATGCTTAACATGTATATCATCGCTAGTGCATATAAATAGAGATTGAATGCACATAAAGAGATGAAAAAGTTATACCTCACATATGGGTCGTTGTATTTTGAGAAAAGTATAATTGGAAAAGAGACCCACAGATCTCCTGATCGCCATGAAAATGATATTAGGAATGCTCTGATGATGACGGGCCATGCTGATGTGCCGACTGATGCATTTTCCTTCTTAGGACAGTTGATGAATGTCCCAGTGTTGAGTTGTCCCTGTTTCCAAAATTTCCCTAGTCTTGTTTGATGCAAGGGTCCCAATATCGGGTTGTCGTTGATTCTGAAATTTCCTCAGTCTTGCTTGTCGTCTGGGGTAGTTGCTTTGACAGATGGCCTGATAAGATGCTGAGATCGCAAGAGTCTTTTACCTCATGACCCACATGGTGAGTAGGTAGTGGAGATTTGACATTTGGTTGGCCTCAATCCTCTTTTTGACTTGTCTCAATTGGCTTTGATGATTTTCTTTTTCTAATTTGATCAAGGTTTCAGATTGAGGGTGTTTGTAACGACCATGAATTTTAAACTCCATATTAATTAAATATGTGATTTTATTTTAAAGAGTTAGTTTTGTGAGTTTATTTAAACCTTATGTGGTTATGAGAATGTATGAAATGATTAAAGAGAGTCACTAATAATTATTTAAATTAGTGGACTAACCCTAAGAGTTTGATATCAAAGAATTGATAGAATTATTAATGATTAAATATTCAATCTATTTGAATATAGTGGCGAGATTTGAACATATTGAATTATGTCGAGTATGGGTATATCACCATTGAAGAAGTTAAATTATCCCATATGAAACGTATGTGGTGATAGGAATTGGAGCTGGCTTGAAGCTAACCTATTTTGATCGCTTAGGCCCAAGCAAGAAATTGCTACTTGTCCCAAAGAAGATACAAAATGGCGCAATTTCCAAAGGTCCAAACTTAGAAAAGTTAGTTCTGCTATAGGAAATGAATTGGAACATTGGTGTAATGTGTGACATACATAGAATCATATAATAGGAATATCTTCTAATGATATGGAGTTTCAAGTAGTGGAATAAAATCATAAGTGATTGTTAAACAGAGATAATTAAATATCAGTGTATTCCGAAAATCAGAAAGGAAATTATGTGTGTACACTGGATATATAATAAGGTTATAATATGCCTATGTTAGTAGTAGAGATGATTATGGAATTACTCGAACAATAATACTTAACCGCATTTTTTTACTGCGTGTATTTAATGTACATGGGTTATATAATGTGAGTACATAAATAAATCCCAAATTTCCTTGTGTAGTAGCATTTACACATTTATATTACATTAAGAGAATTATAGTGTCCAAATCAAGCCTTAGTTGATCAAGTATGCTGAGATTGGATTCTTGTCCCAAAATGAGTGTCTCATTAGTACATGAACAGTAGTAAGAAGCTAGTTTACGTAACTTTTAAGTGGTTAATGTTAGGTGATCATTTGCTAGCCAATGGTTGGTGGTGAGTTGCTCAACCACTCCTTAACAACCAATGTGTTTTTCCTTTGCACCATGAGCTCCAACATTAGGATAATGTGATTGTCCAGTTCATAGTTCTTCTATAAATGTCAGCCCCATTTTCAGTTTTTGGTTGTTTGTTAAGTCTATATTGAAAGTTCTAAGTTGCTGAGAAAGTTTGGGAGCATACTCAGTGTGTGAGGAGTTCATTTCAAGCTTAACAAGGTATAAACTCTAATTGTGTTCTTAGTTGGGTATTGTCAAATTCTTAGGAATTTCTTGAATTCATTGTTAATCAATGTGAATTAACATGCCATGATATGTTTATCACATATGTCTACATGTTTGAACTCTTAATTGATGGATTGGAGCATGTTTAAACTAAAAGGAATCAAGTTGGTTAAGGCTCTGCAAACAGAGTCTACTTGTTGTCTCTTCTGCAGTACTGCAGAGGCTGCCTTTATATTTGTTCTAGAGTGCAACGCAATTGCTACCAGAACCCAAAATCGGTTTTTATTTACGGTATGGCGCATGCTGCCCTAATTATTTACTAGCAGCCTAGCAATTCTTACTTCTTCACCAAATTCTATATTTTCCGCTCGGTTTACATTCATGCTAACTTTTGTTAGAACAAGCTTGTAAACTATTTTTGACACGCATATGTAAGCATGTGCATGTAGTATGAACAAGTATAACCATGTTAGTACCTACAATGGACACAACACTTGTGGTCTTAAAATGAGGTTTGTAATTTCAAAAGTGAACTTTGTCACGAACACATCATGTGAGCATTTTGACTTTATGAACATGATAATATGGTTCATATTGACATGAGATGCAAGACTAAAGTGATTGAACACACTAGCATACATGATTAAAAGTTAAGACTATTTCAAAGATAAGAAACTTAAGACTTTCCAAAGAGAACTTGACCAAGACATTATCTTATAAGATCTGACCATTTGCGCATGCATATGTGGCTTGAATATATGTTGTAAATGCATGAGAGTTACATGTTAAGATGCCTTGTATATGCTAAGTTGACTTAGTGTTAAATTCAAAGAAAGTTAGAATGAGGAAGCTAATATCATCAAGTAATGAGTAAAGTATACATGTGTTGTCCATATACAAGCATGACTACTAAGTATTGTATGACCAAGATTGTAAAGCATAAGGATTACATGACCTTTTTATGTTTTAATGACATACAACTTGTAAGTTAAACTTGTGGTAATGAACTCAAGTAGAATCATGTGGTATATGTGAAACTCTAGCATGTATATATGTTAATATGTATGTATAGGTGTATGTTAGAGTTAGACTGAAGTCAGGAAGTGCAGAAGCTCAACCTTGGTCTGGCCAAGGGACAGCGCAGCTGCGCCGTGTGGAAGTCTTGCCAAGATGATCTGTTTTTGGTCTGAGGTATTAAGGCATGCTTATATGATTACTTACTTTGTAATGTGTGACCAATATGTCATATAATGTGTTGAGAAGCATGCTATGTGATGACTCAATTCTCTTAAGTGTATACTCGTATTAGTTTACACATACTAATTGAAAGACCAACTTGTTAATGTTAGTTTATTTCAACGCAAGTTAGTTAAAGCTAGTATTATACTGTAGCTGAGCAAACATGCAAGTTTCCCTTAAACTTCCCCATTTAATTGTGCAAGTTCCTTGAACCCTACTTTTGTTAAGCAAGTTTCTCTAAACTTACTCTAAATTATATTGAGCAGGTATCCGAATTTATTGTGTTGCAAGTTTCCTAACTTACAAAACTTTAAGTTTGTGAAAGTTTTCCTATCCTTCTCATATTGCATTGAGCAGGATATTGTTGAATTGAAAGTTATTCATTTAAGCTTGAAATCTTATTTCCAAGCATGTAATTAAGTGGTTTAATTACTTTACAGTTATTCCACATCGATATTATTGACATTCGCAATTAGTACACTTAAGTTCGTACAGTCTTGCACTTGTACTTCATTTAAAGTTCAAAAATTCTTGAACTGTGGTAAATAAAGTCTGAACCTTTTCCCACGAGACAAGCCTTTTCTGGTGCCATTTGTCTCGCGCCCAAATACCGAAAAGTGGTGCAGGTTGAGCAGCTTTGACCTTCACGTAGTAAAATGTCCATAACGTTTTCAAACAAACTCCGATTGAGGTGATTCAAGATGATTCGGAAAGAGGCCGAATAGGCCTATAACTTTTATGCTTAAAGGTTTTAAATTTGAAATTGTTATAAAGGGTCAAAATGGTCATCTTTAGGACTGTTGTGTATTTGGAGCCAATCGGAGGGCGTCGGGATGCGCGAATGCAAGTGCAACCCTTTGTGTATTAGTATAACTTAATGATAACATGTTGAACATGTAATAGGATGTTGTATCAAGTTGTTAATGTGTATGTGGTGCAATGGCATGATCACTTAAGTAGTTGTAATAAAGCTAAAAAGTAATGTTCATGAAAAGATGCGATGTTGTTTAAACTTAAACTTAGTTAGTAGCTATACTAAAAGTAGAAAGCAACTCATGAAGGTAATGTTAGTGTAACTAATGTGTATTGTCAATACATATGGTATATGTAGGACTTGGGGTGAACGTGAGCAGTGATTGTTTAACCTACGCACGAGGCAAGTTCTCTAACTTTACTCTTATAATTGTGCAAGTATCTAGCTATCTTTGAGCAAGTTTTCCTAACTCTAAGCTGTCTTTGTGAAAGTTTCTTAATCCTAATTATATCGTGCAAGCTCCTAAACCTTATCTCTTGATTTTGAGCCAATTTTTAACTTGTTAATTAGCATGCAAATTTCTACATTCTTAACACACTAATGTTGAACAAGTTTTATCATTCAACTTATTATTTGTTATGCATGCTTAAGATTCAACTCTAAATAAGGTTTTAACCTTGGCTTAATATTGTTCAATCAAGGCATATTATAATTATTCGATGTTTGTGGTGTTAGTTTATTCCTAAAGCATGATCTTAATTTTCAATGTCGATTTAGTTAAGATTATTCCATAGCATGATGTTATCAATATTGTACAACTAATCCTTAGTTGATGACCGTTGAATTCTAAATTACCCTTGAAATGTATCCAAACCAAACTTACTTTGGTGCGGACTTGTATTCTAAATACTAAGATGAACAACCCTAGTATTAGGGGATAACTTACGCGTAGCTTTAAAATGTTTGTGTACAATACATTGTACGAAGGGCTGATCCCCCTAAGTACGAGGTCCTTATAGTCTTATGACTGTTAAAGTTAGAGTTGAAAGATTACTTGCAACTGTGGACGTAGTTCATGGTCTTATGACCCTCAGTGATGTATATTCCATATTTTGGGTTCCAGTTTCTGATTATCATTGTTAGAGTACTATTCAGTCTTGATGAGTTTATTATTGGCAGTTATTATTGTTGTACTCCTATTGATTCTCTACTATATCCAGTGAGCAATTGTTTTGCTCACTCTTGCATATTTATAAACTCATTGCAGCTAAAGAGGAGAAGGTAGATGAACCTTCGACTAGCAAAGGAAAGGGAAAAATGTACAAGTAATGAAGACTTGTAATCTTGACTTTGATTAGGATGTTAGACTTTTATTATGATGATCTTAGACTTTATTTTAAAGAAGTTATGTAATAATTTATTTCCGCATTTGAATGACGTTTAAAGGTTAGATAACCTGGGATGTTTTTGAACTTAATAATGTATCCCTATTTAAGGGGAGGTTTTAAGATTCAAATATTATTTTATTTGGGTAGATAGTATGAATGCTTGAATAGTGAACACCAAATCTTGTGGGAATGAAGTACCTAGATTTGGGGTGTCACAAGTTGGTTTCAAAGCTTTAGGTTATGAACCTTAGGTGGGGGAAAAGCCTTAGGAAGTAACCTTTGAAAAGATAGTGATGATAAACTCTTATCGAGTTTTAGGAAAGAGAAAGTAATAAAACACTTATGTGCTTATGTGATTACAACTTATGTGCTCATGAGTGTCGAGTAGTAATGATTAGTAATTAAAACTTAAACTTTGGTTGACAGGGTGGCTAATGTAGGAGAATCCAGTTAGGATAGAGAGGAGGAGCCTCGAGATATTCAGGTGATTTGGGAATAACTACTGCCACGGGAAATAGTTCCGTCGCTCACAGTAGTTGAGCAGGAGAGAGTCCCTGATGAGGATGATGAGATAGAGACGGATGAGGAAGATCCCGTGGAGGTGCCACAGTCGGAGGATGAGGAGGACGAGGAGGAAGAGCTTCCACTTGATTCGATAGCTGCCCGTATGTACGACGAGGTGTATGATCGCAATGCGGAACTTCAAGATACCGTGGAGGAGTTGTGAGAGATAGTAGCTGAACAACAGACTTCGATGGCGTAGAAAGACGATTAGATCCAGGATCGAGAAGAACGACTGAACAATGTTGAAGAGAAACTGGTCCACACTGAAGGAAAGAATGAACGAATGATGGAGAAGATTGCAGAACTGGAGAATAAGCTGAAAGAAGAATCTACAAAAAGGACAAGAGCCGAAGACGCGTACAATGAAGCTTATCAATGAGCCGGAAAAGCAGAGAGTGATGCACAAGACAAGAGGAGAAAGATGGAAGAAATGAGCAACGTATTCAACACCGTGGTCAATCGAGCTCAAGATCGAGTCATGAGTTATCCGATTCAGTTCGAGACGCTACCATCATACGTATTGGATTGCCGAATAATGTTCTAAATTATGGAGGAAGAGTGTCGTAAGGCTACGCAGTATCTTAGTAGGACAATGTAGAAATTGTAATTGATAGGTGATTTTGAAAATAAATGAAATGTAAATCCCGGGTATGATATAACCAATGGAATAGATGATGATGATGATATCCTGAAACTGTTATAGTTCAGGAAAGTAATGTAAATAGCAGTGATGTAATTGTCTTGATGTTTTAGATGATGAATGAATAAAAAAAATTATTATTTTATTCTAAGTGTTAAGTGTTATGTGTTACATGATAAACTTTTATGATTGAATAGCATTTAATGGGTTTATTTTAACAGAAAATGGCTTCAAAATGTCAACCATCACGACGGAGATCCACTGAAGAAAACAACAACAATAATGTGGAAGGAAACCCAGTTCAGTAGCTAGTGACGTTACTGACGGGTGCTTTGTAGAATCAACCTCAGAATCAAGGTACTACATTTAAGGACTTCAACGCGGTTGGACCACCAGAATTTCGAGGGTCCATGAATCCAGTTGAAGCACAGACTTAGATTATGGAGATCGAGAAGGTTTTTTATGTGGCTAGGGTAGAGGAGAATCAGAGGACTGCTTTTGTAACATTTATGTTAAAAGAGGAGGCTAGCTATTGGTGGCAGGCCAACAAAACTCGGGAAGGACCAGGAGTAATAACCTGGGATAGGTTTAAGGAGCTGTTCTTCGAGACCTATTTCCCAGAGAGTTCGAAGAGTCAGTAAGAAGTGCAGTTCTTGGAATTGAAGCGAACGAGTTGGCGAGGTTTGCGCCAAATCAAGTCAGCACAGATGAACGCAAGGCGAAGAGGTTTGAACAGAGACTAAAGCCCTGGTTGTATAGTAGGGTCTCCCTGTTCCCACTGAAGACGTTTGCAGTGGTAATGGAGAAAGAAGTTCTCACTGAGAGTGGAGGTGAGGCGATAACAAAACACAACCAAGAGCAGGGGAAGAAGAAAAATGAATGTGAATCTAAAAATGGCGGAGGTAGTAACGGTGGAAACAACAACAACAATTTGAAGAAGATGTGGAATGCGAATGTGGGAGCTGGAAATCAGCAAGGAAACCAGCAAAATAAGAAGTTTGCAGCATGTACAACATGCGGGAAGTTTCATAAGGGTGTGTGCTTGATGGGGAAACGAGTATGCTTCAATTGTGGCAAGGAGGGTCAAATCGCCCCAAATTGTACTCAATCTAAGAAAAAAGTTTGCTTCACGTGCGGGTCCAAGGATCACTTTGCTCATGAATGTCCTAAAAAGAGATCTGGTGAGGCAAATGGAAGCAAGGGAAATGCTAGTGGAGGTACGAGGACTATTGTTGGACCAACATCAACAAATAAGCCTACAGCAAGAACCTTCAACATGACAGTGCAGGACGCGATGCAATCAAAAGATGTCGTGTCAGGTATTATCCCAATCAATAATATAGATGCATATGTATTATTTGATTCGGGTTCTACTTGCTTGTTTATACCTGATAAATTTGCTAAGAGTTTAGAAATACCTTGTGAAGAGTTGGAATTCCCTTTAAACATAGAAATTGCGAATAGGGAAGTGATTCATGTTAGGTTCGTATACAAGAACTGTAGAGTGAACATTAAGGGGAAAGTTATGAAAGTAGATTTAATTTGGATAAAACTCTGAGAGTTCAATGTTATTTTGGGAATGGATTGGCTATTCAATTATGGAGCAATAATTGATTGCCAAAAAAAGTGTGTAAACCTTATGACTCCGTCAAAGGTAGTTTTTCATGGTAGCAAATTGCCTAGACAAATGAAATGGTTGACGATGATGCAGGCCAAGAAGTTATTGAATCAGGGCTGTGTAGGGTATCTAGCTTACATAGTTGATACTCAAAAAGAGAAGGGTATTAAATTGGAGGAAATACCAGTGGTTAGGGAATTCGTGGACGTGTTTTCGGAAGATTTACCAGGACTTCCACCTGACAGAGAAATTGAGTTTGTGATCGACTTAGCGCCAGGAATTGCTCCTATATCGAAGGCCCCGTGTAGAATGGCTCCGGTAGAAATGAAGGAACTAATGGTGCAACTGCAAGAACTATTAGATAAGAAGTATATTCAACCAAGTGTATCACCGTGGGGAGCACCGGTGTTATTCGTGAAGAAGAAGGATGGGTCGATGCGTCTTTGCATTGACTATAGGGAATTCAACAAAGTCACTATTAAGAACAAATATCTGTTGCCAAGAATAGATGACTTGTTTGATCAATTGAAGGGTGCTAGATATTTCTTGAAAATAGATTTGAAAAGTGGATATCACCAATTGAAAGTAAGGAAGGAGGATGTACCGAAGACAGCATTCCGAACTCGGTATGGACATTACAAATTTTTGGTGATGTCATTTGGTTTGATAAACGCCCCTGCAGCATTCATGGATTTAATGAACAGGGTGTTTAAACCATTTTTGGACAAGTTTGTGGTGGTGTTCATCGACGATATCCTGGTGTACTCTAAAACTCAAGAGGAACATGTGGAACATTTACGTCTGACGTTGGAGACGTTAAGAAAAGAAAAGTTATACGCGAAATTCTCCAATTGTGAATTTTGGCTGGAACGTGTACAATTTCTTGGGCATGTAATTGATAAGGATGGGATTTTTGTAGATCCATCAAAAGTTGAAGTTGCGATAAATTGGGAACAACCAAGAACTCCATCAAAAGTGAGAAGTTTCTTGGGGTTGGCAGGCTATTATAGACGGTTTATTCAGGATTTTTCCAAGATTGCTACTCCGTTGACAAATTTGACAAGGAAATCTATAAAATTTGTTTGGACGGAAAAATATGAGGAAAGTTTTCAAGAATTAAAGAAGAAGCTCAGTATAGCACCTGTGTTGTCATTACCAGATAATACAGGAAACTTTGTGGTGTATAGTGATGCTTCACACAAAGGATTGGGTTGTGTCCTTATGCGAGAATGCAAGGTTATCACAGCGTATGCATCAAGGCAAATCAAGGACTACGAGAAAAGGGTATCCACTCATGATTTAGAGTCAAGGCGCTTGTGTTCGTATTTAAAGATATGGAGACACTATCTCTACAAAGAAAATGTGAGATCTACATGCACCATAAAAGTCTAAACTATATTTTCACACGTAAAGACCAATACGCCACAAAGAAGATGGATGGAACTGATAAAAGATTATGATTATGAGATCTTTTGTCATCCGGCTAAAGCTAATGTGGTTGCAGATGCCTTGAGTAGGAAAGGCAGAGAAAAGTTGATGATGTTAACTAATAAAGAGGAGCTCATTTCAGCAATGGAAAAACTAGAGCTGGAAATCAAATTTCCAGAAGAATCCGAGGAAAAATTATTCCAGATGGAAGCCAGTCCAAATTTTGTGGACAAAGTGAAAACGCTCAGCTACAGGATGAGGAATGCAAGAAAATAAAGCAAAGTATAGTCGAGGGTAAAGAAGAGAAGTATAAGGTCGATACTGCGGGGATACTAAGATTCGAGGGACGAATTTGGGTTCCAGCAGTTCAGAAGATTAAAGAAGAAATTTTGACGGAAGCACATAACTCAAGGTAATCAATTCATCCGGGAAGTACGAAAATGTATCAAGATTTGCGGTGTCATTTTTGGTGGCCGAACATGAAAAGAGATGTTGCAGAGTGCATTGCAAAGTACTTGACATGTCAGAAAGTGAAGGCAGAGCATCAACGACCAAGCGGATTACTTCAACCGTTGGACATACGGGAATGGAAGTGGGAGCACATCACAATGGATTTTGTGGTAGGTCTTCCAATGACTCAGAAAGGATACGATGCGATATGGGTGATAGTGGACAGATTAACAAAATCTGCACACTTTTTGCCAATAAAGATTAGATTTAATCTTGATCAGCTGGTGAAGCTATACGTTAAAGAGATTGTCTTAAGACATGGAGTTCCAGTGTCAATTGTATCAGACAGAGATCCAAGGTTCACATCAAATTTTTGGAAAAGACTACAAGAATGCATGGGAACGCAACTGAAGATGAGCACAGCATATCATCCGCAAACTGATGGGCAAAGCGAACGAACAATTCAAACTTTAGAGGATATGCTTAGAGCTTGCATAATGGATTTCAAAGGAAACTGGGATGATCATCTACCGTTGGTGGAATTTTCATACAACAACAGTTACCACGCAAGCATTGGTATGCCGCCATACGAGGCATTATACGGTAGAAAGTCCAGAACTCCGCTATGCTGGGATGAAGTTAGAGAACGTCAACAACTTGGACCAGAACTGGTACAACAGACCGCTGAAATTGTCGAACTCATCAAAGCAAGATTGGTAGCTGCTCAAGAACGACAGAAAAAGTATGCTGATCAACACAGGCAGAATCGTGAATTTGAAGCAGGAAGTTTTGTGTTCCTGAAAGTTTCTCCTTGGAAAGGGAAAATTCATTTTGGCAAGAAAGGAAAGCTCAGCCCAAGGTTTATTGGACCTTTCGAAATTCTACGAAGAGTGGGAGAGGTGGCCTACGAAGTAGCTTTACCTCCAAAACTAGAACATGTTCATAATGTTTTTCATGTTTCAGTATTACGACCGTATAAACCTGATTACAAGCATGTGATAGAGTATGAACCCTTACAGTTCAGTAAAGATTTGTCTTATGAAGAGATTCCTATCCAGATAGTCAACAGGAAAGAACAAGTGCTCAGGAATAAAGTGATACCTTCTATGAAGGTGATATGGAGGAACCACAATGTCGAAGAGGCTACGTGGGAACTCGAAGCTGATATGACGAAGAATTACCCTGAGTTATTTGTTTAAACTGTGTCTTCAATTCTGGGGACAGAATCTTTGTAAGAAGGGAAGAATGTGACGATTTATTTGTTTGAGTTGTGATTCTGGGGACAGAATCTTTGTAAGAAGGGAAGGATGTAACAATCTGAAAATTTAAATTATAATTTTAAATATTTATTAAATTATATAAATATTTAATTGGTGTATTTATTGCTAAATAAATATTTGTTTAATTTGAATTGATTAATTATTTATGTGTTAAATAATTAATTAATGAGTTAAGAAAATTATTATATTGATATTTCAAGTTGATGGTTAATTATTTGTATTGAGATATGTGATTAAATGAATTATTTAATTAATTATTATTTGAATTAATTAAATTAAATATGAAAAGCTTGATTAAATAAAGTGTGACAAATAACTATAGTATAAGGAGTTATTAAAAATAAATTAAAGTAGTTTTAATCTAGTTTTACCCAAACAATGCTAGGATATAAATTCTTTAAAATTTAAATGGTTTGCCAAACAAGCCTTATGGCTTTTGATATTTCTAATTTATAAAATAAATAAAATAAAATAAATAATAAATATAACGTATTGATGTTGTAGTAGACGTTATTTTGATAACCGATGATGGCTATTAAGGTCATATCAACAGGTGTTTCTTATGTTACATATACTAGCTATCGAGCTTCATTCTAGTTGTACTAGGCAATAGAGAGAATTGAGACTTGAGAGAATTTGAGAGAGAGCTTGTGCAGAGAAGAACAATTCCAAAGTGTAAAGCAAGGATTTCATTAAGAAGAAAAGGTATGTTCTATACTCTTATTATGCATATACGGGTTTCTACTAAAAAAATTTTCTATGCTCTGTGAATTCTATTTCTTCCGAATTGTTGTTATGTAACTAAGTTATGGGGTTATACATGTTTATAGTGATTAGATATGGTGTTTAATCAATAATCGCAGTAAATTTTGGTTTACAAGTAGGAAGAAATAATGTCAAGATATGTATTTCTTATGCGGCTTATGTAAGTAACAATTATGATGATCAATTTAGTGTGTGAAATTGAATCGTGACTATGTTAGTTAGTTTGTTAAGAATTACAGAGAACTTAGTTCAAAAGAATCTATTTGGTGTATCATTATGATTACAGTGTTCACTGTGTCAAGAAATATCAAAATGGAGTTTTGGTTTTAAAATATGCTATTCCAAAGATTTAATTTTTCTAGAATTATGGTTTAAGTTGTGTTATGTTAGTATTTGTATGCTTGGTGAAGTTTATGTGTAATTTGCATAAGTTATACATGTTAATTGGTGTTAGAAATTAAGACATAGTAGCTTGGTTTTGTTTCTGGTTTTGGGTGTTCTGTAATTCAGAGCCCCGGTGCCAAATTTCACGCCTCAAAGACCAAAAATAGGCGTAAGTTCGCTACCAAAGATCGAATTCTCGCCTCAAGACTTTTCTGTCTCATCGCGCCCCTACCGAAAAGTGGTCAGGTTGGACAGTTTTGACCTCCTGTAGTAAAATGGCCATAACGTTTTCAAACAAACTCCGATTGAGGTGATTCAAGATGATTTGGAAAGAGGCCGAATAGGCCTATAACTTTTATGCTTTAAAGTTTTCAATTTGAAATCATTATGAAGGGTCAAAATGGTCATCTTTAGGACTGTTGTGTATTTGGAGCCAATCGGAGGGCGTCGGGATGCGCGAATGCAAGTGCAACCCTTTGTGTATTAGTATAACTTAATGATAACATGTTGAACATGTAATAGGATGTTGTATTAAGTTGTTAATGTGTATGTGGTACAATGTCATGATCACTTAAGTAGTTGTAATAAAGCTAAAAAGTTATGTTCATGAAAAGATACGATGTTGTTTAAACTTAAACTTAGTTAGTAGCTATACTAAAAGTAGAAAACAACTCATGAAGGTAATGTTAGTGTAACTAATGTGTATTGTCAATACATATGGTATGTGTAGGACTTGGGGTGAACGTGAGTAGTGATTGTTTAACCTACGAACGAGGCAAGTTCTTTAACTTTACTCTTATAATTGTGCAAGTATCTAGCTATCTTTGAGCAAGTTTTCCTAACTCTAAGCTTTCTTTGTGAAAGTTTCCTAACCCTAATTATTTCGTGCAAGCTCCTAAACCTTATCTCTTGATTTTGAGCCAATCTTTAACTTGTTAATTAGCATACAAATTTCTACATTCTTAACACACTAATGTTGAACAGTTTTATCATTCAACTTATTATTTGTTATGCATGCTTAAGATTCAACTCTAAATAAGGTTTTAACCTTTGCTTAATATTGTTCAAGCAAGGCATATTATAATTATTCGATGTTTATGCTGTTAGTTTTTTCCTAAAGCATGATCTTAATTTTCAATGTCGATTTAGTTAAGATTATTCCATAGCATGATGTTATCAATATTGTATTCAACTAATCCTTAGTTGATGACCGTTGAATTCTAAATTACCCTTGAAATGTATCCAAACCAAACTTACTTTGGTGCGGACTTGTATTCTAAATACTAAGATGAACAACCCTATTATTAGGGGATAACTTACGCGTAGCTTTAAAATGTTTGTGTACAATACATTGTACGAAGGGCTGATCCCCCTAAGTACGAGGTCCTTATAGTCTTATGACTGTTAAAGTTGGAGTTGAAAGATTACTTGCAACTGTGGACGTAGTTCATGGTCTTATAACCCTCAGTGATGTATATTCCATATTTTGGGTTCCAGTTTCTGATTATCATTGTTAGAGTACTATTCAGTCTTGATGAGTTTATTATTGGCAGTTATTATTGTTGTACTCCTATTGATTCTCTACTATATCCAGTGAGCAATTGTTTTGCTCACTCTTGCATATTTATAAACTCATTACAGCTAAAGAGAAGAAGGTAGATGAACCTTCGACTAGCAAAGGAAAGGGAAAAATGTACAAGTAATGAAGACTTGTAATCTTGACTTTGATTATGATGTTAGACTTTTATTATGATGATCTTAGACTTTATTTTAAAGAAGTTATGTAATAATTTATTTTCGCATTTGAATGACGTTTACAGGTTAGATAACCTGGGATGTTTTTAAACTTAATAATGTAACCCTATTTAAGGGGAGGTTTTAAGATTCAAATATTATTTTATTTGGGTAGATAGTATGAATGCTTGAATAGTGAACACCAAATCTTGTGGGAATGAAGTACCTAGATTTGGGGTGTCACAAGTTGGTTTCAAAGCTTTAGGTTATGAACCTTAGGTGGGGGAAGAGCCTTAAGAAGTAACCTTTGAAAAGATAGTGATGATAAACTCTTATCGAGTTTTAGGAAAAAGAAAGTAATAAAACACTTATGTGCTTATGTGATTACAACTTATGTGCTTATGAGTGTCGAGTAGTAATGATTAGTAATTAAAACTTAACCTTTGGTTGATAGGATGGCTAATGTAGGAGAATCCAGTCAGGATAAAGAGGAGGAGACTCGAGATATTCAGGTGATTTGGGAACAACTACTGCCATGGGAAACAGTTCCGTCGGTCATAGTAGTTGAGCAAGAGAGAGTCCCTGATGAGGATGATGAGATAGAGATGGATGCGGAAGATCCCGTGGAGCTGCCACAGTTGGAGGATGAGGAGGACGAGGAGGAAGAGCTTCCACTTGATTCGATAGTTGCCCGTATGTACGACGAGGTGTATGATCGCAATGTGGAACTTCAAGATACCGTGGAGGAGTTGCGAGAGATAGTAGCTGAACAACAGACTTCGATGGTGTAGAAAGATGATTAGATCCAAGATCGAGAAGAACAACTGAACAACATTGAAGAGAAGCTGGTCCACACTGAAGGAGAGAATGAACGAATGATGGAGAAGATTGCAGAACTGGAGAATAAGCTGAAAGAATAATCTGTAAAAAGGACTAGAGCCGAATACGCGTACAATGAAGCTTATAAACGAGCCAGAATAGCAGAGAGTGATGCACAAGCCAAGAGGAGAAAGATGGAAGAAATGAGCAACATATTCAACACAGTGGTCAATCGAGCTCAAGATCGAGTCATGAGTTATCCGATTCAGTTCGAGACGCTACCATCATACGTATTGGATCGCCGAACAATGTTTCAAATTATGGAGGAAGAGCGTCATAAGGCTACGCAGTATCTTAGTAGGACAATGTAGAAATTCTAATTGATAGGTGATTTTGAAAATAAATGAAATGTAAATCCCGGGTATGAAATAACCAATGGGATAGATGATGATGATGATATCCTAAAACTTTAATAGTTCAGGAAAGTAATGTAAATAGCAGTGATGCTATTGTCTTGATGTTTTAGATGATGAATGAATAAAAAAATTATTATTTTATTCAAAGTGTTAAGTGTTATGTGTTACATGATAAACTTTTATGATTGAATAGCATTTGATGGGTTTATTTTAATAGAAAATGGCTTCAAGATGTCAACCATCACGACGGAGATCCACTGAGGAAAACAACAACAATAATGTAGAAGGAAACCCGGTTCAACAGCTAGTGACGTTACTGGCGGGTGCTTTGCAGAATCAACCTCGGGATCAAGGTACTACGTTTAAGGACTTCAAAGCAGTTGGACCACCAGAATTCCAAGGGTCCATGAATCCAGTTGAAGCACAGACTTGGATTATGGAAATCGAGAAGGTTTTTGATGTGGCTAGGGTAGAGGAGAATCAGAAGACTATTTTTGCAACGTTTATGTTGAAAGAGGAGGCTAGCTATTGGTGCCAGGCTAACAAAACTCGGGAAGGACCAGGAGTAATAACCTGGGATAGGTTTAAGGAGCTGTTTTTCGAGACCTATTTCCCAGAGAGTTCGAAGAGTCAGCTAGAAGTGCAGTTCTTAGAACTAAAGCAGGGAACAATGTCAGTATCTGTGTATGCCACAAGATTCAATGAGTTGGTGAGGTTTGCGCCATATCAAGTCAGCACAGATGAACGCAAGGCGAAGAGGTTTGAACAGGGACTAAAGCCCTGGTTGTATAGTAGGGTCTCCCTGTTCCAATTGAAGACATTTGCAGTGGTAATGGTGAAAGCAGTTCTCGCTGAGAGTAGAGGTGAGGCGGTAACAAAACACAACCAAAATTAGGGGAAGAAGAAAAATGAAGGTGAATCTAAAAATGGTGGAGGTAGTAACGGTGGAAACAACAACAACTATTTGAAGAGGAAGTGGAATGCGAATGTGGGAGCTGGAAACTAGCAAGGAAACCAGCAAAATAAGAAGTTTGAAGCATGTACTTCATGCGGGAAGTTTCATAAGGGTGTGTGCTTGATGGGGAAACGAGTATGCTTCAATTGTGGCCAGGAGGGTCACATCGCCCCAAATTGCACTTAATCTAAGAAAAAAGTTGGCTTCACGTGTGGGTCCAAGGATCACTTTGCTCATGAATGTCCTAAAAAGAGATCTGGTGAGGCAAATGGAAGTAAGGGAAATGCTGGTGGAGTTACGCTGGCTATTGCTGGACCAACATCAACAAATTAGCCTACAGCAAGAACCTTCAACATGACGGTGAAGGATGCGGTGCAATCAAAAGATGTCGTGTCAGGTATTATCCCAATCAATAATATAGATGCATATGTATTATTTGATTCAGGTGCTACTTGCTCGTTTATACCTGATAAATTTGCTAAGAGGTTAGAAATACCTTGTAAAGAGTTGGAATTCCCTTTAAACATAGAAATTACGAATAGGGAAGTGATTCATGTTAGGTTCGTATACAAGAACTGTAGAGTGAACATTAAGGGGAATGTTATGAAAGTAGATTTAATTCCGATAAAACTCGGAGAGTTCGATGTTATTTTGGGAATGGATTGGCTATTCAATTATGGAGAAATAATTGATTGCCAAAAGAAGTGTGTAAACCTTATGACTCCGTCAAAGGTAGTTTTTCATGGTAGCAAATCGCCTAGAAAAATGAAATGTCTGACGATGATGCAGGCCAAGAAGTTATTGAATCAGAGCTGTGCAGGGTATCTAGCTTACATAGTTGATACTCAAAAAGGAGAAGGGTATTAAATTGGAGGAAATACCAGTGGTTAGGGAGTTCGTGGACGTGTTTCTAGAAGATTTTCCAGGACTTCCACCAGACAGAGAAATTGAGTTCGTGATCGACTTAGCACCAGGAACTGCTCCTATATCGAAGGCCCCGTGTAGAATGGCTCCGATAGAAATGAAGGAACTAATGGTGCAACTGTAAGAACTGTTAGATAAGAAGTATAGTCAACCAAGTGTATCACCGTGGGGAGCACCGATGTTATTCGTGAAGAAGAAGGATGGGTCGATGCGTCTTTGCATTGACTATAGGGAATTCAACAAAGTCACTATTAAGAACAAATATCCGTTGTCAAGAATAGATGACTTGTTTGATCAATTGAAGGGTGCTAGATATTTCTAGAAAATAGATTTGATGTTGTAGACGTTATTTTGATAACTGATGATGGCTATTAAGGCCATATCAGTTTGTGTTTTCTTATGTTACGGATACTAGCTATCAGAGCTTCATTCTAGTTGTGCTAGGCAATAGAGAGAATTGAGACTTGAGAGAATTTGAGAGAGAGCTTGTGCAGAGAAGAACAATTCCAGTATGTAGCAAGGATTTCTGTTAAGAAGAAAAAGGTATGTTCTATACTCTTATTATGCATATATAGGTTTCTACGGTAAAAAATTTCTATGCTCTGTGAATTTTATTTCTTCCGAATTGTTGTTATGTAACTAAGTTATGGGGGTTTTACATGTTTATAGTGATTAGATATGGTGTTTAATCAATAATCGCAGGAAAATTTTGTTTTACAGTAGGAAGAAATAATGTCAGTATATGTATTTCTTATGTGGCTTATGTAAGTAACAATTATGATGATCAATTTAGTGTGTGAAATTGAACTGTGACTATGTTAGTTAGTTTGTTAAGAATTATAGAGAACTTAGTTCAAAAGAATTAATTTGTCAGATTATCATTATGATTACGTTGTTCATTTGTGTCAAGAAATATCAAAATGGAGTTTTGGTTTTAAAATATGTTATTCCAGTATTTAATTTTTCTAGAATTATGGTTTAAGTTGTGTTATGTTAGTATTTGTATGCTTGGTGAAGTTTATGTGTAATTTGAATAAGTTATACATGTTAATTGGTGTTAGAAATTAAGACATAGTAGCTTAGTTTGGTTTCTGGTTTTGGGTGTTCTGTAATTCGGCACCCCAGCGCCAAATTTCGTGCCCCAGCTCCAAAAATAGGCCAGAAGTTCATGCCCCAGCTAGAATTGCGTCCCGGCACCACTGTCTTGTGTCCCAGCGCTAGAAAAGTGGTCTGGGTTGGACAGTTTTGACCTCCTGTAGTAAAATGGCCATAACTTTTTCATACGAACTCCGATTGAGGTGATTCAAGATGGTTGGATATTTATAAACTCTTTCCAGCTAAAGAGGAGAAGGTAGATGAACCTTCGACTAGCAAAGGAAAGGGAAAAATGTACAAATAATGAAGACTTGTAATCTTTACTTTGATTATGATGTTAGACTTTTATTATGATGATCTTAGACTTTATTTTAAAGAAGTTATGTAATAATTTATTTTCACATTTGAATAACGTTTAAAGGTTAGATAACCTGGGATGTTTTTGAACTTAATAATGTAACCCTATTTAAGGGGAGGTTTTATGATTCAAATATTATTTTATTTGGGTAGATAGTATGAATGCTTGAATAGTGAACACCAAATCTTGTGGAAATGAAGTACCTAGATTTGGGGTGTCACAACTTTAGTTTACTAAGAACTATTCAAGGCCAGCAGCCTTAGAACTCCTCTAGTTCCCTAGGAACTCTTCAAGCCTAGTAGGCTTGGAACTTCATTTAGTCCCTCCGGACAAGGACCCCTCAGGCCCTGGCTTGTTGTTGTTGGTGTTGTTGCTGAGCTGCTAAGATGTCTTTAAGCTTGATCATCTTCTGGACTTAGCAGTTTAGCGTGGTCCTCTTTGAATTCTGCTTCGAGTCTAGACCACATCTTCTCTGGTGCAGCTGATCTCCACTCTTTTCAGCTCATCTTCATTTGATGTCAGCTGTGCACCATCACCATCTGGATTTGCTAAGTCTCTGAGCTTTTGGTAAACTAAGTCTGGCACTTAGAAATCCCTGAACCCTTCTTTAATGTTTTGCAGACATGATTCTGATTCTGTTCTTTTTTAGCATTTGGTTCATGGTGATCTGTAGAGTGGCTCTCTTTATCTTCTTTATGCTCTGCCACTTTTCTGAATGCTATCTTCTTGGCCTTCTCGGCTCTCAGCTTAGCTGCCATCTTCAATGGCATTCTCATCTTTGTTGAGTGAAGCTCTAGTCTGTTTAAGTCCTTCTTCAAAGCTTCTTCACTTCCACCTATGTAGTCTCACTGTCACTGAGACTTGTTCTGTTAATCTCTAGTGGAACTCGTAGAGTCAGCAATAGCATTCCAACAACTCAACGATTCTGCAACTTAGCAATCATCAGCAACTCTTGATCTTTGAAGCTCTGTTGATTTATACTCCTTCCCAATTTTCCCGTTGGAAAGAAGCCGTTGAAAGCTTTTTGAATTGCTTTGCAGATCTCGAGTTATTTGGTGTAGACTGCAGATGTGACATTACATCCCCTTTTCTGAATTTCTGACACTGCAGTCTGTTGTTTCACCTACCCCATCAGAGATGTCACTTTGATGCCTCGGGTAGGTAGTTTTCTTTATTTCTCCTTTCTGACTTCTCGATTAGAATGTCAGGATATGTCCTTTTGCATCGATGCTCTCAACTAGCAATGTTCAAATATAAGTCTTCAGATTGAACCGTTGCCAATGCTTCAATCTTTAGATGACCGAACTCTATGATTCTAATGCAGATGTTCTTGTACCTGATCGTAGTGTCTTGTTGAATGTTCCTCATTGACTGGTTGAGACAACACTACGATCTTGATGAGTATTCATTTGATCTTCAATGTAGAATACCTCTTCCTTCTCTTGTGCAGTGCTTCAACACTTTTGTTTGCTTTGATTGATCTTAGATATTGATAGCTTGTTCCTTGTTCTGGCCTCTTCTGAACAACAAGACACCTCATATTTGTGGCATGCCCAGCTCGTTTTCTCCTTATGATCTTCCGTTCACTTATCATCAATGGATTGACCCATGCTTAATCACTTTAGCCTTGTTCTTTAGAAATTGACCAGTATCTCTGTGTACACTTCATCAGTTCCTTCTTTACTTTGGCAAACACTACAATCCTAGTTGACCCCAAGATCGTTGTCTTCTGTTCATTTGACAGCAACTGCACTCGCTGACTTTTCCCCAGTCAGTCACTTTGACTAAAGTCTTCTTCTGATCAACTTGTGGAAGACTTCATCTTGAATGGCTTCACAACTCAATCTGAATGTTGATTGGGTTGGTGCTTAGGTCTTCTGTTAGCTTGCATGTCATTCATTGAGTGCTCTCTAGTTTCCCTTAGGTGGAATGTGTCTTTGCAGCTTAGACCAGAGGCTTCATTACTTTGGATATTCCGGGAGTGCTCAATTGTTGAGAATCGTGCTTACTCAACAATTCTGCCTTGGCGTTGTGAGCACATCTGTTGAAGTTTCAGTTCTACACTATACAATTCAGCTTCGGCTGTGTGCAGACACTACGACTCCAAGATCAGATCTTAACACTCTACAATTTATTTCGTTGTGCTTGTTGTCTTCATCTGATCTTGCTCGACTACTATCTCTGCCTCTGATGCAATCAGTAGACTCTACGACTCTGACTGTAGTCTACGATTCTTGACTTGGCTTTGACATCAGTAGACTCTATGACTCAGAGTGTAGTCTACGATTCTTGACTTGGCTTTGGCAGATGCTCGATCGGCTCGTAGGCAGGCTGTCACTACGATTCTGAACTTGACATCCTTAATAGACTACGGCTTCGAGGAAGTTCTCCTCGACACACTACGATCCTTCCTTGTATCTCCTGGCAGTCTACAAACTCTGAGATCTACTATCTTGCAGACTACGATTCTGCCTTGATAGCTCTCTAGTTTTCCTTGACTCTCCTTGCAGGCTATAATTTTTGGTGCAGTGCTCGACGATCAGACAAGCCTATCTATTACATCATAAGATCAACCTAACAAGCTTGATCTTTCTATACTTATAGTCCTTATACATCATTTCTTTTTAAGGACTTTACAAAGTTGTTTTGCTTATGTAGGATCAACCTAACATATTTGATCAATTCATTCCAAGTCCTTATACATATGTTCCTATTCTCTATCAAAGGACTTTACAGTTTTTCTTAATGCGATCATACTTGCATATTCATTCATATATATCATAATCAAATCATATATAAATAGGAATATCATTCACATACGTATTCTTGACAATCTCCCCCTATTTGATTATGACAAAAACAATAAGTAC
Source organism: Panax quinquefolius (assembly GCA_020205615.1). Taxonomy (NCBI): domain Eukaryota; kingdom Viridiplantae; phylum Streptophyta; class Magnoliopsida; order Apiales; family Araliaceae; genus Panax; species Panax quinquefolius. The sequence goes on from CM035155.1 coordinate 116,921,970, forward strand.
ATATGCATGTTATGAATGAATCTTATATACAGTGAGCAACTGTATTTCTAAAGCAGATAATCATTAATGTCATTTATAATAATATGGAATTTAATACACTATGACATTTCTACATCCTGGATCCAGAACATACCTAATAGTTAGAGATATACCCCTTTGGCTCCATGTGTGTTTCCAGGATGTCTGTTGATCAGTTATTCATCTGTTTGATCTTTTTGCACCTGCTCACCCTGGGATGTTGACTTCATTTCTTTTGTCTGCTCCCCCTCAGATGTATGCTTCTCTTCATCTTCTTCTGGCTCTTTTGTCTACTCCCCCTCCCCCTCAACCTTTGCAAACACAGGCTCATCATCCTTTGGCTCCCCTCAGATGATGACCCAACTTCTTCTTCTGATGTCTTCTTCTTTGTCTTCTTCTCTTGTTTCCTTCTGCTCTCCTTGCCCTTTCTTGAATGCCTCTTACTGTGCCTCTTTCTATGCCTCTTTTTCTCCCCCTTTTTGTCATTAATCACTTGAGAGAGATGTTCCATGTTGGACATAAGCTGCTCCATCAGATAAGGGGAGTTATAAACTTCAATCTTGAGTTCTTGTTGACTTAACTCAAGTTGCATAGAGAAAGACTGATTCATGTTGTCAATTTTGTCAGAGAGGACTTGGAGTTGTTCTTTATTGGCCTTCTGTGATCGTAGAGCTTCTGCCTTCTGATCATATATGGCCTTCAGATAGATGTGATCTCTCTCTTTAATTTTGAGAGATACATCAGCCATAGTAGCTTGAAGTCTGTTCTGAACTGAATTATCTCCTTCTGCTGTTAACACCATCTTTGACTTTTCATTAATTTGAGATATCTTCTTAACCAGCTCATCAAAATTCTTCAATAGTTTCTGCTCCATAGGAATTTGGTCATTTGGTTGGGCAGCCTCTTGTTGAACACCAGATTTGACTCTACGATTTTCATCCTTTGACAAATTTTCAAAAGTAGTGAGAATCTAAAAAATCATTGAATACCAATCGTTATTGGAGGATGAAGGAATATCAGATAGTTGTGCTTGGGCAGATGGAGGTTCCTCATTTTGGACTTGAACACCATCAGTGGTAGAGTGAACTGACTCTACAATTATCTCATTGGCCATAATCCTTCTGCCTTCAAAGTCCACTCTACGATCATAAGGAATATAATGATTGCCAGCATGTCTGTAGACTTTGTAATGGGATAGTCTTTGATCATCATTGTTGCATAATTCTTTACCTTTGGGAAGTTCTGAGACACCAGCTCTAGGCTTGGAAACTGAGAGAAGCACCAGCTGAGGTAACTTTCATCTTTTTTAGTATGTGTCTTTAACCAAGCCATCCATTGGAAGAACCATCTTTCTGGAGGTACTTCTGGTGGTTCATTCGATACTTCCACCACTATTCTTCTGTCAATCCTAGCTGGAGAGAGAACATGGTAGTATTCTGGTTCCTCTGATTCCTGATGTGCAGAATCAGAATCCTTCTCCATTTCTTCTCTTTCGAAGCCTGAATCATTCTGATCAGATTCATTAGTGAATCCTTCTTGTTGATTTTCATTTTTAGAACCTTCTTCAGCAATATCTTCCTTAGATTCATCCTCTTCATCACTAGTCCCACCTTCAGCACTTTCTTCCTTTGATTTAGATTCATCATCACTTACTTCAATGACTGCAATAGAGTGATCACTTTTCTTCTTGGAGGTAAATTAAGAAATTAATCTGTAGCTCTTCCTTCACCTTGGGGGTTCAGCTATGGGAGAGTCAGACTTTTCTTCTTCAGATTCTGAGGCCTTTAAACCATCAGCCAAACTTGCTTGACGTTCAGCATTTGCAGGGGAAGGTCCTTCTTCTTCTAAATCAACATCATTTGACCAATCATCTGGGCATGTTAAAGCATTTGCATTTGGAGATGCATTTGGGTCATCTTGTAGCTTTTCTTCATCATTAGAGTGAATGCTCTGAGAGTTAGTCACAGGGCTTGTGCTTTATTCTTCATCAGCAAATTCTGCATTTTCTTCCATGAATCCAGCTTTAGCTTCATTGCTGGATTCGTTCTTTGGGGACTCGGTCTTGAGACCATCAGTTCCCTTCTCTTCTTCTGACTCTATGTTCTCCTCTTCGTCAGATGTAATTTCTTGGGAAATTGGGGCTTGCTTGTTTACCACCTTAGCTTTCTTCCTTGATGGCCCTTGAAGCAGTCTGTTACTTCTTCTCTTTGTGGTCTCTGGTGCAGTTAAGACCTTTTCACCTTCATCTTTGTCTTCGATGGAGAGACTTCTTGGTGGGGCCTCAGTTTTCTTCATACCCCTGGATCTCTTCCTTACTGGTGTGGCTGCTACTGGTGCAGAGTCACCAGACTCAGAACTTTCCACCTCTTTCGCCTTCCTCTTCTTTACAGAGACCTTGCTTCTGCTCCCAGTTGTTGTTAGCCTCCTGTTTTCCTTTGGGTTCTTCTTCCAGTTCATGAACAGCTATGGAGACATTACTTTATGAACATTTAGAGTCTCTCCTTCATCATCCTTGATTTTTCCTCCCAGCTTCTTCTTCATTACAATACACAGCAGTCTTCTATGAAAGACCTTAGTCAGGGGTCTATCTGTAGACTTCTTTATCTCAGCCTTTTCTACCCATTTGGAGATCTGATCGAACAAGATAACTCCAAAGTTGATTCGCTTCTTCAGAACTATTGCAGACATAATCTTCAACTGCTGATCAAGCACAGTGTCATGTGCAGTATCCTTGCATAGTATACATTTTCCCACTATCTCAGCAAGGAACTCGAATTCCTCAAGAAACTCCTTTTTCTTCATGTCCTTCAGACTAGGGTTTCTTTGATACCCCATAATCTCCTTCGCTTGCTCAATGTCGATCTCATCAAGGTTTTTCAGTCCTAGGTCAGGAAAACCTAAGCATTAATTGATATCGGATGATTTCAGCTTTAGAGACTGACCTTTAACCTTGGTAGAAAGGGTTCTGGCATTTATGGATGCATTTGAGTAGAACTCCTTAACCAGTTCAGTATATACTCGAGTACTTGCCTCAAGACATTCTGAAAATCCAGCTTTCTTCACAAGTTCAAGAATGTCTCTGAACTTCTTTTCGGATTTCTCAAATAACTTGGTTTCGAGCTGAATGCCAGTGATTACTCGCCAATCTTCCATTTGAATAGTTTAAGGAAAATGGATATTTGATTCAGAAAGATTTATAAGAAATAGCTTATTGTGATTTGGGCTCTGGAGGTTTAATTGATTTTGGCTTCGAAGAGGATTCTAGGGTTTAAAAATGGGAGGGAGAGAGGTTTGATAGTTTCTGATAACTATTTGTAATTTTTGAATTTGCCTTTATGGCAGTTCCTTCTGACTCTGCATAAGCTATGATGTGTCAACCAATTATTGGTTGCACATTGCCCAATAATGAGCTGTAACTCCCCCATTAACTCTTCAGCTTAATGTCCCTTTTTAAAATAAATAGTCATCAATGGCGTGGATTAACCGTTGACCATTTTGGTTCATAGAGTAGCATGGTAAGGCAGCTATGGACTCTACGTTTTCCTTTGTTGACTGAACGATCAACTTTTGAGAGATGCTGCAGTGGATGGTTTTGATATTAATCCTCATCTTGAAATTGCATAGCTTGACCACTGATGTACCCCATACCAATTTGGGCACTTAAGTTCTGAGGTGCGTTTGTATGATATCTTTCCAAACTGTATTCAAATTTATCTCCTCATAATCTAAATGGTTGAGCAATTGTCCCGTTCTTCCAAGCTCCTCATGAGCTAGAGTATCCTCTTGTAAGACTGCGATCGTCGAGTGCGATCGTTGAGTCTGCTTCTACGATCGCTGAGGTTGCTCCACGATCGTTGAGTTCTCTTCAAACTTTACTCTACGATCGTTGACTGTCTTGGTCCTTGAGATGAACTTGACTAAGAAATCCTTCTGGGTTAAGGTAGCTCAGGAAGGGCCAGCCTCTTAGAGTGAGCTAAAGGTCAGGTTTGTCCCTGAGGCGCTTTCCAGATGAAATACTTTAGAAGTGTTTTGCACTGCTATCTCATTTGATCTTTTCTGCTGGGGAGATCTTCTACCACCTTTAGACATTTGCATTGGTTGTAGTCATGGTTTCCTTCTGCTTTTATACTACGATTAGATGTTTGATCGTAGTCTCTCCACGATGTTGAGTTGGTTGGTTGACTAGTTATCAGTAGTATGTTTTGAGATGTTCCTACTGACTTTAGATCTTCATTTGGTTCATCAGCCACAAAGTTTTAGGACTCTATAACTGGTACATTGCTTCATAGTATGCCTCTAATGTTCTAAAGTTGATGTTTTGTTAAAAGATCACTGCTCCCCCATAGTTGATACTGCCTTTTCAGAGAGACATAGGTTTTTCTTGTTCATGTGTAGCAGAAGACAGCTATGCATATCTCATTCTGGCTGAAGTCATCAAATCTTCTTATGTCATAGAAATGAGTATCTTCAAGGTTGATCATTTTACGATCCTTTGACAGCACTACGAACGTAGTCTTCTTTGTCAGCTTGTACTTGGAGTTCTTCTCGCGTAATGAGTTCCTCATGTTTGATGCTCGATGATCCTCTGAGGTGAGCTTTTATGAGGATTCTTTTCTTATGACATGCTTTGCATAATTGAGCATATAAGATCATTTCCTTCTTTGGTTGAGTGGCCAGCTTCCATATAAGGATCAGCAGCCATGTGAGCTTCATTTGGATTAGCTCAGCAAGTCTTCAAGGTCAGGCTTTGACATATAGGAATTTTATCAGAATCATTTCTAAACAGTCTTAAGCCTTCTGCTGGTTGAATCTTCTTGACTGAAGTCATCTGCTTCGGCATTCCTTAGTGTGGCTAGATAGACCAAGTACCTGTAGGTTATAAATTTCTATTTTTGGTACCCATGGTTAAATAGGTCCTACTAGGTTAGTTTTCTAAATCCCTGTTCCTCATATATTTGTATAATCATCATATTGATCACCAACAATCATATTCATGCATGTAACTAATTTAGATAATACATTTTGAGATGCATGATGGTGAGTGTGTGTAAGATTTGTCATTTAAATAAAACACTCTTTTTCTTTGATGGTTTCATCATTTGATTGGTTATGTTCACAAGGTTTAAATGTTCACAGAGTGAGAATCAACTCTACGATTTAATTGTATCTGGTTGATTCATGGAGGTGATCAGTTTCTTTAAATTTTCAAGATACTCTTGTAGAATTGATCATACTCTGTGTGTTATTAAACACTTAGAACATAGGTTTGTACATACATATTAACCCATCAGCAAAGATTACTCCACATAAAATTAATCTAACCTATGATGCCCTTATGACCCATTTCAGATTTCTTTCAAGATGTCATCTTCAACCTAAAGCTTGGATGGAGAGAAAGTTTGTAAGCATTTGAGTTTCCACCCTCAGTATACTTTCTCTCTTCACCTTTTTAGGTAGTTTATGATTTCTTGAAAGAATACTGTTATAGTTCATAAGGAGATGCACATGATGTATACAATTATATTAGTGAGGAACCGTACCTTTCTGCTGTCAGTTTTTTAACAGTCATTTATCTTAGATATACTGAGGTTAGGCATTGATGTGCATAGTTTCTCATTTTCTCCTGACAGCTTGTTGCTCCAGTTGACCTTCAATCAATCAGCCGTGGTCTTGAAGATGCAAGCTAAGAAAATCTCAGCATCTTTAGTTCTTTGACATCCTTGAGTTCACAAGGTTTACATCCAGCTGCTGGTTGGCCAGATATATGTTTGAGAAGTTCTTCTTTCTTCTTTGGATAATCATTTCTTAGCATATATGGCCTTTTCATCTTTTTAGGCTGGTGGATGTTTGACTCTTTTCTGTTGATGTCTCTTGAGCTTTCTAGCCTGGTCTTCAGACTATAAGATTGACCACGGGTAAGGATTGGTCTTGTTGATATGGCAATCAAGAACATGTACCAATCTGAGCAGCTTCAGAGGTATATGCACATTTACCTGTACACAGTATTTCCAACGTGTAAGCTCATCTGCATATAACAAGTGACTTACTACTAAACCAAGTTTTGAACAATGTTTGTGCCTAGGATCAGACTCAAAGCGATTAGCTTTTGAATATAGTATGAGAACCTGCTTTGATACCAATTGTTAGTTCCCAGTAGGCACACAAGAGATCTAGAAGGGGGGGTTGAATAGATCCTTTTTAATTTTCAAATACTTTTCCCTTTTATTAGATTATTGCTAATGAATTAGCATATGACAAACATAAGAATCTTTTCAAGCACAGCGGAATAAGTAAAATATCCCCTTCATTGATATATTCATAATCATACATACATTGTTCTTAGAGTTAGTTAAGTTGTAAGCAGTTAATACATATATAGCAGTTATAGCAGTTAAGTACATAAAGTAAATGACATAAAGTAAAAGACACAAGGGATTTTAAGTGGTTCAGAGACTCAAGCTCCTAATCCACTCTTCTACTTTCAACTAGTAGGATTTCCACTAAGGAAGGGCAGCATCCTGAATCACTAAGATTCCTTCAAGGCCAGCAGCCTTAGAACTTCAGTTCACTAAGAACTCTTCAAGGCCAGCAGCCTTGGAACTCCTCTAGTTCCCTAGGAACTCCTCTAGTTCCCTAGGAACTCTTCAAGCCCAGTAGGCTTGGAACTTCATTTAGTCCCTTCGGACAAGGACCCCTCAGGCCCTAGCTTCTTATTGTTGTTGTTGTTGTTGCTGCTGCTGCTGCTGAGCTGCTAAGATGTCTTTAAGCTTGATCATCTTCTATACTTAGTAGCTTGGCGTGGTCCTCTTTGCATTCTGCTTCGAGTCTGGATCACATCTTCTCTGGTGAAGTTGATCTCCACTCTTTTCTGCTCATCTTCATTTGATGTCAGCTGTGAACCATCACCATCTGGATTTGCTAAGTCTCTGAGCTTTTGGTAGACTTAGTCTGGCACTTAGCAATCCCTAAACCCTTTTTGAATGTTTTGCAGACATGATTCTGATTCTGTTCTTTTTTAGCATTTGGTTCATGGTGATCTGTAGAGTGGCTCTCTTTATCTTCTTTATGCTCTGCCACTTTTCTGAATGCTATCTTCTTGGCCTTCTCGGCTCTCAGCTTAGCTGCCATCTTCAATGGCATTCTCATCTTTGTTGAGTGAAGCTCTAGTCTGTTTAAGTCCTTCTTCAAAGCTTCTTCACTTCCACCTATGTCTCAACTCACCGCATCGAGACTTGTTCTCGTTAATCTCTAGTGGAACTCGTAGAGTCAGCAATAGCATTCCAACAACTCAACGATTCTGCAACTTAGCAATCATCAGCAACTCTTGATCTTTGAAGCTCTGTTGATTTATACTCCTTCCCAATTTTCCCGTTGGAAAGAAGCCGTTGAAAGCTTTTTGAATTGCTTTGCAGATCTCGAGTTATTTGGTGTAGACTGCAGATGTGACATTACATCCCCTTTTCTGAATTTCTGACACTGCAGTCTGTTGTTTCACCTACCCCATCAGAGATGTCACTTTGATGCCTCGGGTAGGTAGTTTTCTTTATTTCTCCTTTCTGACTTCTCGATTAGAACGTCAGCATCTGTCCTTTTGCATCGATGCTCTCAACTAGCAATGTTCGAATATCAGTCTTCAGATTGAACCATTGCCAATGCTTCAATCTTCAGATGATTGAACTCTACGATTCTGATGCAGATGTTCGTGTACCTGATCGTAGTGTCTTGTTGAATGTTGCTCATTAACAAGTTGAGATAACACTACGATCTTTAAGAGTATTCATTTGATCTTCAATGTAGAATACCTCTTCCTTCTCTTGTGCAATGCTTCAACACTTTTGTTTGCCTTGACTGATCTTAGATACTGATAGCTTGTTCCTTGTTCTGGCCTCTTCTGAACAGCAAGACACCTCAGATTTGTGGCATGCCTAGCTCGCTTTCTCCTTGTGATCTCCCGTTCACTTATCATCAATGGACTGACCCATGCTTAATCACTTTAGCCTTGTTCTTTAGAAATCGATCAGTATCTCTGTGTACACTTCATTAGTTCCTTGTTTGCTTTGGCAAACACTACAATCCTGGTTGACCCCAAGATAGTTGTCTTCTGTTCATTTGACAGCAACTACACTCGCTGACTTTTCCCCAGTCAGTCACTTTGACTGAAGTCTTCTTCTGATCAACTTGTGGAAGACTTCATCTTGAATGGCTTCACAACTCAATCTGAATTTTGATTGGGTTGGTGCTTAGGTCTTCTGTTAGCTTGCATGTCATTCGTTGAGTGCTCTCTGGTTTCCCTTAGGTGGAATGTGTCTTTGCAGCTCAAACCAGAGGCTTCATTACTTTGGATATTCTGGGAGTTATCAATTATTGAGAATCATGCTTACTCTACCATTCTGCCTTGGCGTTATGAGCACATATGTTGAAGTTTCAGTTCTACACTCTATGATTCAGCTTCAGCTATGCAGACACTACGACTCCGAGATCGGATCTTAACACTCTACGATTTTTGTCGTTGTGCTTGTTGTCTTCATCTGATCTTGCTCGACTACGATCACTGACTCTGATGCAATCAGTAGACTCTACGACTCTGAGTATAGTCTACGATTCTTAACTTGGCTTTGGCAGATGCTCGGTCGGCTCGTAGGGAGGCTGTCTCTACGATTCTGAACATTACTTCCTCAGTAGACTACGGCTATGAGGAAGTTCTCCTCGACACACTACGATCGTTCCTCGTCTCTCTTGGTAGTCTACGAACTCTGAGATCTACTATCTTGCAGACTACGATTCTACCTTGATAGCTCTCGAGTTTTCCTTGACTCTCCTGGCAGACTACGATTTTTGGTGCAGTGCTCAACGATCAGACAAGCCTATTTATTACATCATAAGATCAACCTAACAAGCTTGATCTTTCTATACTTATAGTCCTTGTTTATCATTTCTTTTTAAGGACTTTACAAAGTTGTTTTGCTTATGTAGGATCAACCTAACATATTTAATCAATTCATTCCAAGTCCTTGTACATATGTTCCTATTCTCTATCAAAGGACTTTACAGCTTTTCTTAATGTAAGCATACTTGCATATTCGTTCATATATATCATAATCAAACCATATGTAAATACGAATATCATTCACATGCTTATTCCTGACACGAACGAAGGATGAAGATTAAGCCAATTGAATGGCAAGTTAATGGATTCAGAATGAATTTCTGTTTGAGAGAAATTGAAGTACGTAAGATAAGGAAGAGAATGGCTTAGGAACGACCTCGTTTCGAGTTATAATGAAGAAGTTATGAGATTGTGAAATAAGCGTCTCAAGTATGTAAAAGACTTAGAAAAAAATTTCAAGGATTGAGGATTGCCGTTGCAGCGCCAGCCATGCCTTGGGAGGCGGTGCTTGCAAGACCAAATTTCTGCGATTAGCTATCTGACGAGTGGCACTCGCAAATCACGAGAAAGAAGAGGAAGGTGGCGCCAGCCATGGCTGCGGTGCGAAGCAAGGCCCAGAGAAGAGCTTTTAATTGCTCAACTCTTGGGGAAAGTGTAAGGGAAGATAAAGAACATATAGTTCACGTAATGTAACACTTAAACAAGTGATTTAAACCTTATATGAAGGTTGAATGGAAAGATTGAACAAGTTTAAAAGACAAAGAATGTAAATGCAAATTACGGAACCGATATCCGGGGACCATAGTCGCGATAAAACGAACGTGAGGGATTGCTATGATTGTGATTCTTTAGACATTGAGTGATGAGGGTAATGTATAACATTTCGATGTTATGATGTTGTAATGAGAGATATGCATAAAGCGTATAAACGTTGTGAAGCAATGCTGTTGCGATGAACGATCGGTCTTAGCATACAACGAATTATATGGCTTCGACATTAAGAACAAGTAATGAACGTGGGGTTCATGTAATGGATAACGAAGGTAGTAAGTAAGATATGATCTATCAAGAAAGCCATAATGAACGGTATAAGATTAATGAAAGCCGAATGTGAGTCAGATAGAGAATGTTAGAATTAAATGTAAGCGTTAAACACTTTAACAAATGTGAGGGTTGAGTGTACGCGGATATTAAATGGGCAGAACCTATACTCCGTGTATGGTTTGAGCGTAGGGTGATGAAGATAAATGATTAAACCTGTGAATGGTGAAGAACTGAATTCAGACAATATCTTATATGTTAAGAAGCTGAGTTAGTAATAATAACTTGGATGACGTTCCGAGTCGAATGAATCGGATGTTGTAAGATAAGAATAAGGCAATGTAAAATGCTTAACACTTTGAATGCATAGAATTAATATTGAATGGTCGTTCTGAGTATACAAAAGACTGTATTACTTAGACGATAAAGAATAAATCCATAGGTATAGCATTTAGTTGCTAGAAAGCCATAAGGAATGAGAAATCGACTTAACGAACATTATAGTTTTAATGGTTCAGATAAGTTAAGATGAGGTTAGGTTGTAGTACAATCGTAACCTTTGATGGTTGACATATGGGAGTTGGGCTAAAAAATTCCTTCAGAGAGCGGAGGTATATACGAAACTGGAAACCGATTTAACTCACTGTGAAATACAATGTAGATGAGATGGGAACTTGTTTATTGGTTATTTGTGGGAAACCACTCAGAGTACCATATGGACTACTAGCAGATACATGATGTGTGCTGAGTCCTAGAAGAGTTATAAGAAGAAGATAAGAATGTAAATCATCAAAGATGATGATCATATGAGTTAAGACATCTCCGTATGTCATGAAGCCGTAAACTGGTAAAGAAAGTTAGTCGCGTAAACTTAGATTACAAGAACGCAAACCTTAAAAAGTAAAGTTAAGTAAACCAATGCGTAAAGTCAAGTATATGACTAATTGGTGTATGTGTTATTTCCTTATGTGTTATATAGGGATTGAGGTAAATAGTTCAGTGTAAACTATAAGTTGTACCTGTGCATAAGACAAGTTTCCTAACTTCATTCATATTTTAAATGAATGCTAGTTTCTTAAACTTCTTAGATGTTGAATTTGAGAAGTTCTGTCTATGTGCGAATGTGCGATATTTGTACAAGATGGTAGAACGTATGAGGCCTTGAGCCACAATTTGAACACTTTGGTGTTTCTATGAGATGAACTGTTCTGTGATTGAACTGTTGAACATGAGAATGTTCTGTTTATACATGAACCATTATTGTTAAGTCTGTGCTATTGATTCTAGCCAGACAGGATGTGTATGAAAAAGGTAGAAGAATGAAAGTGTTTCAAAGTGAATGTGACTAATGTTTTAAAATAATAGGAATCAGGATTATTCATATTATTCAAGCTACTTCATAAGCTTTGTTCAGTTATTGAAGTCTTAAAAGAATGTTTAAATTCTTAAAGTTATTTATTCAACTGTTATGAGTTACTGAGCAATTGAATGCTCACATGCTTTAAATAAAATCATTTTCAATGAATGATGTTAGAAAGAACTTAAGGATCCCATAAAGATCAAGTTGATCGGTATCCAGACGAAGTGTCATTCAGTATATGAATGAGCCTGAAGATCAAGCGAAGACTTGTAATGTAGAATAGTTTAATTTAACTATATAATAGTTTAATGAACTGTTATGTATCCTTGGTGGAGGATAAAAGTCACTCGTTTAAGATGAAAAGAATAATGTAATTATCATTATTTGTAATGTACGAGGTTATAAGGTATTAGAACCTGAGATTTGAGAATGTATGTTGTTATATTTAGCTATATAATGATGTATGTTTGGAAGAATGATGGAACCGTGACGCACGGAATCCGTGTGTGAAGATAGACCAGATTTTGGGGCGTTACAAAATGCATGGTCATGCTCAAATAGTGATTTGTTTCGTATAATCTAATCATTGATCAAGAAAACTCAGATTAAATTATGAAGAGTATGACACATTCCATGACTCGGGTTTAATCTAGGATGTCAAGGTTAAAAGGATTAAATTACAATGAAATATTGGTCACGAAAAGGTTGCATCAAATCATCGATATTATTATTATGACCACCCAAAAATTTAGAAAATCTTAAATGATTAAATTAAGGTTAAAGTTTAAAACCTAGAGTGAAAATAGATGATTTATTTAAAAATTTTAAGAAAAATCTAAGGAAATGGTACGTTAAAATGATTCAACGATAAGGTTACGAGAAAGAATAAGATCTAAACCGATTAAGAAGGATTCAGTATTGTGATTCCGGGAACGGAATTCTTATAAGGGGGAAAGAATGATAACCCAAATTTTTGTGTAATATTAAAATAAAAATTAAATAAATAAAATTCTTATTATATAATATGTTGTATGATATTATATTGCATACGTGGGTATGACCTTTGTAATATGTGATGTTTATGCTTAATAAATATATTGGTATTATATATTTATTATATGTAAATAAATAGTAGAGGTAATTTATTAAAGAAAATGAGATGAGATCCAATATATAAAATATGTATATTGGTATCAAAGGTAGTTAGTAAATTAAATTCATATTTGAATAAATTAAATATATTAAATTATATATTTAATACATAAATAAATTGTTTGAAAATAATTTATGGAAAGAAGGAGAAAATTAAATTTAATTATACAATGTAGATTGTATAATTTAAATAAGTTATTTAAATTAGGTAATGGAGAGTTAATAAATATATATTATGCAGGAAAATAAAATTGTAGGAACAATTTGCTTAATGAGGCAAAAAGAGGTGGGTTAAGCATATAATATTTGTATATACTTTACTCAAGAGTATTAGAATAAATTCTTATATAAATTAATTTAATAAAGAAAATATATTATATTTATCGTAATATCTTAAGAAAATAAATAAATTCTTTATTGAATTTATGATAATGAGGTAAGATATTATATTATAATATCTTGGGTATGTAAATAATTATATTTACATAAGAAATTATGTGTAGCATATTTATTTTACAATTATAAAATAAATATGTAATTTGAGTATTTTATGTTATATTTTATATAATTTATATATCAAAGATGGGTTACGTAAATTATATGATTCCAAGAGGTTGAATAAATTAAGGAGATTTATGTATTAACTTATTTGATTAAATTAAGTTACTAAGATTGGGTAATTAAATAACTTAATAAAGTATGGAAGTGAATTATGAAAGTTAAGGGAGAATTATTCGAGTTAAGAAAACATTAGGGTTAAAAACCTAATATTTGAAACTTAAGAAAATATCTTAAGGAATATGCTAAGGAATAAAGAATATTCTGAGAATATGCTAAGAATATGTCAAGGGGTGATTTGCAAGCTTTTAAAGACGAGGGAGAAGACTAGAGAAGACTTAAGTTGGGTGACCAACTTATAAGAAATTGAAAGTAGCTTTTATATAAGCAAAATCAAAATTTACCTATATTCATTTTTAGTCAAATTGGCTAAGTTTAGAGAGAAAAAAGAAAAATTGAATATGGAAATTATAGTGTGATATAGAACATATTTTACGGGTAATGTCTGAAATATATTGTACATATGTAATAAGTATTATGTTATAATATATAAGTATGTGGGAATACTTGGAACCAAGTAAAAGAAACTGTACTTTTTGGGTAGCCTGCAAGAAAGATAATAGCATGAGCATGAGCTGGGGCAGTGAGAAGGAAAAACAAGAGCTGGCAAAAAAAGGGAAGTTACATGGCTAAAAACATTCAATAAACTCTTTATGTAGTGACCAAGTATTATGATTTGGGAGCAAGGAAACTGTGACACCCCCAAATCCAGGTACTTCATTCCCACAGGATCTGGTGTTCACGTAATCAAACATTCATATCTAACTACCCAAGCTCAATAAAACTGGATAAATAAAACCTTTCCCATTAAAGGGTTACATAATATAATCTCCCAGGTTATCTAACCTTTAAATACAATCATTCATATGCAGAAATTAAATAAAGCTTCGTTAAAACCAAGTCTAAAATCATCATAATAAAATCTAACATCTCTATCAAAATAAAATTACAAGTCTTCATCACTTGCACATTTTTCCCTTTCCTTTGCTAGTCGAAGGTTCATCTACCTTCTTCTCTTTAGCTGCAATGAGTTTATAAACATACAAGAGTGAGCAAAACAATTGCTCACTGGATACAATATGAAATCAACAGGAGTATAGTAATAATAACTGCCAATAATAGGCTCATCAACAATGAATAGTACTCTACCATCTATAATCAGAAACTGACATCCAAAATGTGGAATAAATATAACTGAGGGTTATAAGACCATGAACTATGTCCACAGTTGCGAGTAATCTTTCAACTCCAACTTTAACAGTCATAAGACTATAAGGACTCCTCGTACTTAGGGGGATCAGCCCTTCGTACCATGTATTGTGCACAAACATTTAACGCTTATCGTAAGTTAACCCCTAATCATAACATTAGGGTTGTTCATCTCAATATTTAGAGTACAAGTCCGCACTAAAGGAAGTTTGGTTTGGATAAGCTTTCAGGGGTAATTTGAATTCAACGAACATCAACTAAGGATTAGTTGAATGAAACCAAAAACATTTCACTATAGAATAATCGTGATTGAATCAATCATAGTAAACTAAAGTCATACTTTAGGAATAATCTAAGAGAATACAATTTGAATAACTATAACACCTTGCTTGAACAATACTAAGCCAAGGTTAATTAGAATTGAATACTAAGCATGCATAACAATTTGATCGATAAAAATGTTCAACATTAGAATATAAAAATTTGCATGTTAAACAACAAGTTAAATACAAGAATAACTTGCTCAAGAATAACTTACATCATTATATCATAATCGAATTGAAAACCATAATTAGTTCAACAAGATAAAGGATTAGAAAAACTTGCTCAAAGAAAATTTAAGCGATTATCCTGATTCTAAAAAAGTAGAGTTAAAGAACTTGCTCAATAACGAAAAGAAAGTTTAGAAAACTTGCTCAATGTAAAAAGAGAGTTTAGAAACTTGCTTGCCTTGCAGAGTAGGCTAAACTAAATTAATACTGAATCATAATATCCTATAAACATATGTCATCATGACATAATTAGTCATTACCATCTTACAAACATAACTAAGTACGTTCATCATTTAAAATTGAATTTTTAATCACATAATCGAGTTATATCACAAGTTAATCGTTAATAACATACTTATTCATAGTATAGATATACTAAAATCAACATTTAGCAGTCCTACTATCATCACATAACTTTTCTTAAAATTTCGTGTACAAAAAGTACACTGTCAGACCATTCTGCTAACTTCACATATGACTGCGACGTGGTCATGCCATGTAACGGCCACGAGATCAAGGCTACAGGGTCGTGCAAGCGACATGGCGCATGGCGTTATCATGGCGCCACAAAGGTATCAGAAGTTCAGCCATGCAAGTGAGAAGTTCTGCACCTCAAAACAACCTTCGATAAAGATGTGAAAAAGCCAATTTTGGCCTACAAGCTCATTTCTAACAAACTAATTAGCACATAAATCATATAGAGACTTCATATAAACATATTTCAAAAACTCTAAACATGATTCTACCCATACAACAACATAAACAACAAAATTAACACACCCAAATTCACTGTTTTTGGCTAAAACTCATTTTTTTATATTTCAATGAAAATCAACACTGTAACTTTTGTTTTTCAACCAAAACCACTAATTCAAAGTGTCTTTATCAATGATTATACATACTCTAACAAATTAAAAGATCAATTAATCCACTAATTCACCCTCAATTTCTACTTTAAGCTAAACAATATATTTATACACAAAACTCTCTGTAAAATAGTTTTTCTTCACAACCATAAGCATAATACCAATTTATTGACTACAACTTATGAAAATCGTTTTAACATCACTAGTATGCAATATAAAGCCACATAACAACAACAATTTATCTTTATACAAGGAATTTATAGAGACTTAGAGAAGAGAAAACTAGAATTTTAGAAAACATAAAAGAAAAAAAAGGTAGGATGAAACCTTGAAGAAGATGATGATGGCTATCTCTTTACTTGACAAGCCTTTCTTCACTCTCTAGCCTTTCTTCCTCTCTTCTTCTTCTTCTTCTTCTTCTTCTTCTTCTTCTCCTCCTTCTTTTCTTTTCTTCTCTCTCTATCTAACGTATTTAACAAATAACGATATAGAATATAATATATATTGATTATATAATATAAATACAAAACATATAATTGATATCAGTTATATGAGTTTTAAAAATCAAAAGCCATAAGGCTTGTTTGGTTAACCACTAACAAAATAAACCATTAATCCTAACACCTTGTTTGGTAAAACTCAAATAAATTAAAGACTTAATAGGCCTTAGGCCTTGTTTGTAAAACCGAATTAAAACTCCTTTAAGTTATTTTAGTAACTCCTTTATAACAAGGTTATTTGTCACACATTAATTTAATTAAATTAATCATAATAACAATTTATTAAATCACTTCATCACATAAATCAATACCACCAAAATTATAATTTCTATATAATTATAACTTTATTTAATCAACTAACACATCCTTTTAAATTTACAAATTCCAATAAAAGAATAGTAATTCAATTAATCAAAATTCTCTAACTTAATAATTAAATTAAATTAGCAAAATAATTAATTTTCCTTAATTATTTATTTAGCAAATAGTTAACCACATCAATTCAAATTTGAACAATTATTTATTCAACAATAAACACATCCATAAATATTTAAATAATTCAATAAATATTTAATATAACAATTAAAATTCTAGAATGTTACATCATTCCCTCCTTACAAGAATTCTGTCCCCAGAATCACAATTCAAACAATTCATTCGTCACAGAAACCTTCATGGTGATCAAGACTTGAGATTTATAAAAGAAAAACCAAATTCTTTTGCTCTCTCTTTCTCCTCATCCGCCCAGCCCAATTCTCTCCCCTGCCTCCTTTACCAAGTTATTTAGCCTTACCTAAGTAGTATAAAAAAAAGAAGTGGGAATTGATATGATTTGTCGTTCCATTCTATTGCATCTTCTCTCAAAGATTTGTCAAGCATAAGTTATTCCCTTTCATCTCAAATATTCATTCCTTTCTCTACTAAACTGCCGAACCACATACCCAAAATTTTGGTCCGATTAAATTTATCAAATTTAGGAAAGAAGATAGAGTGTATAAAATTTAAATTAATAAGAGTTGGCATCAAAAGGCTGGTAGCAGGGGTGTTGTAATAAGGAGCTTATGTTAGAAAAGCAAGCAAAGAAGGTGAGTTCTTATTTTAGTTTTGGTATTAACAATTGAAATTTATTTGTTTAATTGTGAAAGTAGTTGGTTTAAATAAAGTTAACCATATATCGCCATTAATTAAAGGTTACTGTCTTCAAGTTATGAAGTCTTTAATACAAAGTATTTATGAGAACTATATGGAAATTAAGCAAAGTAAGTTAACATATTTGGGTTAGTGTGTAAACTAATTGTTTATGTGAATTTTAATGTTGTAACCAGTTAGTGGTGATCTGAATTAGAGCCAAGGAGTTTAGCTTGGATTGTGAGGAGTAGTAAGGTAGAAAATGAAGCTAGAACACAAACCAAACCTTAAGAAATCTGAGCATTAAGGGAATGAACACCACTTGTTTGATAAAAGTCTTATATGGACTGTTTTTGTTAAAAACCAAATATCAAACGAATCCGAGGCTAATGCAATATATATATATATACCATATATGATGATAATTAAAGAGTTTGGGCATACTAAGTTAAAGCGAAAAGAAATTTTAAGCTAAAAAGAAAAGTTGGAATTTAGTATGACATGCTACTTTAGAACACTGTTTTGGGCAGCTTAAAGAATCCGAAATGGGGAGTTTATAATTTCTAAATGTAGTCTCATATACTATATATTAAGTATTTCAAATTTGTTATAATCCGGTGGATGAACCAATACGGAGTTAAAATGAATCCGTGGTAAAGATTTTAGTAAACTATGTCTAGAAATGAAAACTGGATGAACAGTGACTATAGTGTCAAATTCTGGAATAGATATTCGGGACACTGTTTCTATCAATTAATGTTTCCAGAAAATTTTGGGTTTTTGGTATTTTATAGTACACTGAATAAGCTTTTCATAGAGTCCGGAACAGACTAATTCCAACTTCGGAGCAAAGAGTTATGACCATTCAAAGTAGTCGCGTCAAAACTGTCAAACCAACTCGGGTCAGTCCTTTCCACAAATTTTCTAGAATTCTGTGTTTAGAATTGGGAAAAGGTCAAAGTAAAAGTTATAGTCTCGAAAATTAGCTTCGTGTGGGCTTAAGAATCGCTCAAAAATATTTTGAAAGGAAAAAGTTATGACTGTTTTAGCGAGAGAGGGTAAAGCTGGGAAAAAAAATTAAAAACAGTTGATACCAAACATTTGTGGGGTCTGTTTTGGACTGCCTATGATGTCCAAAATAGGTGGATTATATTTTCTAAATATAGCTTAGTATGGTGTCTACAATATATCCAAAATTGGTTGTAATCGAAGTTATGAGCTAAAAGATAGGAATATGATTGAATTTGCCATGTTTGCATAGAGAATCACTACCCACGGCAAAGCAAAGAGCGATGAAGATCGATATGCAAGACAAGCGCTTTGACATGCATTTTTTGTGGCTTGTTTACGTACTGCGTGTGAAGTTAGTTTATAAGTTAGTAAAAATAGACGGGTATATAATCTACAACATAACCGAAGCTTAATAGAATTTGAATTAACGAGTTGAGGATGGGAAAATAATAAAGTGAGTGTCGGAAGCTCGGAAAGGCTGTTTAACCAAGCAAGGCCACGCCATGGGTTTGTTATTGTTTTATGGGGTTGTTTAGTATTGCTTGGAAACATAATGGGTTTTAACAAAATAGTTTACAAAAATGGGTATATTAAGCAATTTAAAAGCTATAATTTATCCGTATATTATATAATCATGAACAATACATAAGATATATTATGTATTCACCTTAAATACTTAAGTGAGGTATAAGAGATATGGAATACCCATATATTAAGCTACGAGTTGATTATAAAACTAAAATTGTGAGATATTCATGAAGTACATCATGTCGAAATCTATTAAAGCGATAAAGGATATATTACCGTGAGTAAAAGAATAAATGTTTTTGAAAAGAGGTGGTCAATGTGAATATCAAAGCGAATGTGTTAACGGGATGAAGTAGTTATATATGAGATAATGATTCGAGTTAACTCATAACATGCAAAATAGTAATATAAAAATTATTTATATTAAAGGAATAATATAGCAAATTGAATTTTACTATAAAAGCTATTTATAAGTTGTTTAAATCCCGAATTAATGAGTAAAGGCATAAGATATTCCTAAAGTGGAATATAAATGATTGAAGCTTTAAAGTGTAAAATATTTACATATTACAATGTAAGGGACCTTTATTTGGTGTAAAAAGGTTAAAACGAATTAAGTTTCTAAATAAACTAATATTCGTTTTGAGTAAGAATAAATAATATTAGTTTGCGTAAAACTAATAATTATTATTGATGAATATACATGCATGTTTTGTAACATATTCAATTATTTAATATGTGTGTGCATGTAAATATAATTCTGTAGGAATTATGGAGAAACTCTAGGTTAACTTTTGTGGTAATCTCCAATCAAGGCAAGTTTTTCAGTTCTATTATGTTTATGGATTAAATGTGATTATGTGGTTAGTTACATACCATGCTTTATGAATTGTTAAAGTTAAAATATGACTAAGTTAATTGGGTTATGGAACTTAATTTATATGTGATATGTGATAGCACATGTTGTATGATGTAACTCGATAAATTAGAAATGTATAATGCATGAATGTATGCTTTGTAAGGAATTATTTTTGCATGTAGGATATGCATAGTAAAGAATATATGTTGCATGCAGATATGCATAGTAAAGAAAATATAGTGCATATGGAATTGTGTGTTGTGTGAAACATGATAGACTGTTAAATTCGTTGGGCTGTCGAGCTCAATCTTGCAAACACAAACTTTTTGCAGGTTAATGATGTTAAGCAATATTACATGCTATACAGATGATGAAGATTGAACGATGTTCAAAATGAATACATTTCCTTGAATTAGAAATGGTATAAATCTATGATTGGTAGTTTTGTCAAATGTAATTTGCAGTTATGTATAGTTTGAAATGTTGAATGGATAAAGAATGTTTATTCTGAAATGAGTATAGATATGATTCTAAAATAAATGAATCATCGGTAGAAAAGATATGAAGTGTTGAGACTTAAGCTTTTAATACGTTTACATGGATTATACAAATCATATAATAAATATGATTCTAGTATAAAGAAGAATTGTAAAGGTTGCGATTCAGGGAATGAATGAATGGAAAAAAACATATATTCCATATTTTTAGCTATTTTAACATTAAATAATGTTTTAAAGCTAGAACAAGATAATATTAACGCACAAGATCGGAAAGGAAAACAGTCCAGATTTTAGGGGAGTTACAATTATTATTTGGGTAGCAGTGATGCATTACTAGATGCCGCTCCCTGTTTATAATTTTTTAATATGATTTTAAAATTATTGTCAACGTAATAATAACCTATAGGGTCACACACATAGAACGTAATAAAAAGAGAATTAATTTAAATTCTAAGGATTTAAATATGTCAATATAATTGATAGTATTTAAATTAATAGGATAATTTATATATATGTATAATAATTAAGAAATAATATATATGTATATATGTATATATATATATATATATATTCGGATTTTATTTTTTAATTAGATTAGGTTTTGATTAATTCCTTTTGACTGATATATATATATATATATGATATATCAGCCATTTTAGGAATTACATCATAACCAAAAACCCTAGCCGCTCTTAGAGAGAGACTAGAGAGAAAAAAATTGAAAATCATGATCCTTGGTGGCTAGTACTGTGGTTCTCTTTACTGCAGATCGTGTGACGATTCGCGGGACATTCGTGTGGAAATCGTAGAGGCGCGGTTCTGTTGGATTGCGTTAGAGATTTGATCGTATCAATTCTAGCTTCTATAATCGGTATAATATCTAAACCACTAAATTAATATGTTTTCGTATGGATCGTATTTTAGGGTTTTGGAATTGTCTTTGAAAATTTTAATTTCTATTGCTTTTATGTGCCGATATCCCTACAGTGGTATCAGAGCTACTTGCGAAAACGATTAATTTAGATTACGTGTTTTAATTGTATTCGATATATATGATATATGCTGATGCATGTTTGTCGATCTGAAATTGAATATATGATATTCTGCATATATGTATATTCTGGAATTATGAATTATATATGTAATATATATACATGTATATGATATGATGTTCTGTTAATCGTAAGTTAGAAGGTGGAATAACAATACAACTTCTGTTCTAATTGGATTAGAAGCGTGAAGATTCTATTTAATATGATTATTCAGTTTAATATGATTATTTGAAATCGCCAGGGGGAGTTCCCCGCTTGCTTTGTAGCGCCTTATAATGGTCGTGACCCTAATATTTTATATATAGTTTTCTTTAATTATATATACATTCTTATGTGCTTTTGTGATATGCATGGTGCACAGTTATGGCCCGTTTGGCCCATAGGTTAGTGGTTTTTGGTTTTGAAATACGGCTTGCATGTCGTGCCTTTCTATAAATTCTAATGTAACATTCTCTTCTCATCTAAATCTCCTCGAATGTAACTCGAGGTTTCTTTATGTCATGTAATAATCGATAACAAGATGAAGAACACGATGGAAAGATGATGATGGAGAGGAAGCACATGCATGAGGAAGATCCAAGGAAGCTACTATTTTGAAGATCTTTTACCACCTTAGATTGACCTTCAATCTTTCATTAGGTTAAAAAGATTGAGAGTGGATTGGGCCATAACTGTGACACATTTAATTTTACACTTTATTTATGCTTGTATACGATATAATATGATAAATAATGTGCATGCTTAATAAGACTAAAATTGGTGAGATCTAAATTAATTAATAAAATACCTCATTAAATTATTAAGTCTAAATCAGATGCCTTCCAATGAATAACACTCATCAAGATCTTGATCGATGGATGTAGGTTTGCCAAAGCAAAGTACCCTATTTATCTTGGTAAGATGCAATTGGATAATTGTGATATCCAAACTATTAAAATCATTTGGCCTGACTTAACTAAGTTATCTCAATAGTATTGTGGACTTAGAGGCATGGAGTTTGGTAGGTACCATTAGATGGACTAGAAGCAAATGTTGTTTACCAAACTATCCAAGAGTTATATATGATATAATTGACAAGGGGTTGTCTACCTAAATAATTATGTTTTGAGAGATTAGTCAAAGCTAACTTAAGGCATAATGAAATATGGATCTTGGCTCACTAGAAAGATTTAATAGAAAATACTTTTTGAATTAATAGTGAGGGCTATTAATTTGAATAAAATAGTGGGAGATATATTTTGAATGTACTATTATCAATTACATAATATCAAAAACTCTGCAATTTGACTTATTATTTTTGCACTTATAAATTGTAGATATCAATGGCAAACAACAACAACACAAATAGTCTTTCACTACGATCAGTCCTTGAGAAGGAAAAGCTGAGTGGAATTAATTTCCTAGACTGGCATAGGAACTTGAGGATTGTCCTCAAACAAAAGCGCAAGCTATATGTCCTTGATGGGCCCATTCCTGGAGCACTAGCTAACACTGCACCACGAGCAGAGCATAATGCTTACAAGAAGCATCAAGATGATGTTCTGGACGTGAGTTGTCTCATGCTAGCAACTATGAACACTGAGCTTCAGAAGTAACATGAGTTAATGGATGCTTATGAGATGATCGAGCATCTCAAGAAATTATTTAAAGGGCATGCTCGACAGGAGAGGTATGATACAAGCAAAGTGTTGTATCGCTGCAAGATGGGTGAACGTGATCCAGTTGGTCCACATGTGCTGAAAATGATTGGGTATATTGAGTACCTTGATAGGTTGGGTTTTCCATTTACTCCAGAAGCCCAAACTGATCATGTTTTGTAATCTTTGAATAGAAGCTACTCTCAATTTGTTATGAATTACCTCATGAATGAAATTATGAAACCACTTACTGAGTTGTTGAGCATGTTAAGAACTGTCGAGAACAACATAAAAAAGGCAGGACCCGCTCCCATAATTATGGTGTAAAAGGGGAATGCTAAGGGAAATTGGAAAGGCAAGAAGAAGATAGGATCTAAATCTGGTGCCAAACCCAATTCCAAAACCAAACAGGCTTTAAAACCTAAAGGCGGGGTGGCTAAAGAAGGTGATTGTCACTTCTATGGAAAACCTGGACACTGGAAGAGGAATTTTCATGCTTATTTGGAAGAAGTGAAGAAAAAGAAAGGAAGTGTGAATTCTGATTAAGGTATATATGTTATAGAAGTCAACTTGTCCACTTCTACATCATAGGTATCGGATACTGGATATGGTTCTCACATTTGTGTTAATGTGCAGGAACTTCGAAGGAGTAGGACTTTGGCAAAAGGAGAGGTTGACCTACGAGTTGAGAATGGAGCAAAAGTTGCTTCACTAGCTGTAGGAACTTATCATTTATCTTTTCCCACTTGGCTAGTATTAGAATTAGAGGATTGTTATTATGTGCCTGCTATAAGCAAAAACATTATTTTTGTTCTTGTTTTGATAAGAAAGGTTTTTCATTTTTAATAAAGAACAACCATTGTTCATTTTACTTAAATGAAATATGCTATGGTGTTACACAATTGTTTAATGGTCTTTATATTCTTGATTTAGAAATGCCTATTTATAACATAAATACAAAACGATTTAAATCAAATAATTCAAATTTGACATATCTATGGCACTGTCATTTAGGCCATATAAATGAAATGCATATCCAAACTCCATAAAAATGGGTTTTTAGATTCATTTGATTTTGAATCATATGAGAAATGTGAGTCTTGTTTATTAGGCAAGATGACTAAAGCCCCTTTCACTGGACATAGTGAACGGGCTAGAGATATATTGGGACTTATACATAGTGATGTATGTGGACCCATGAGTTCGTTAGCAAGAGGTAGGTTTTATTACTTCATTACATTTACTGACGACTTCAGTAGATATGGATATGTGTATCTTATGAGACACAAATCCAAATCCTTTAAAAAGTTCAAGGAATTCAAGAATGAAGTTCAAAACCAATTTGGTAAAAGCATAAAAGCTCTTCGATCCGATCGAGGAGGTGAATACTTAAGCCAAGACTTTGATGACCTTCTAATGGAGTGTGGTATTATATCATAGCTCACTCCACCTGGAACACCACAATTGAATGGTGTATCTGAGAGGAGGAATCACATCTTGTTGGACATGGTACGATTAATAATGAGTCGTCTAGATCTTCGAATACGCTTCTGGGTTCATGCCCTAGAGACAGCTGCATTCACACTTAACCGTGTTCCTACAAAGATGGTTCAGAAGACACCATATGAGATGTGGACTGGGAAACGTCCTAGTATGTCGTTCATGAAGATTTGGGGTTGCGAGGCGTTTGTAAAACATTTGGATTCTGACAAGATTGGACCCAAATCTGACAAATGTAATTTTGTGGGATACACAAAGGAAATAAAAGGGTATTATTTCTACAAACCTTCTGAGAACAAAGTATTTGTTGCTCGAATTGGTATTTTTCTAGAAAGAGAATTTGTCTCTAAAGGAAACAGTGGGAGGAAAGCAAAACTCAAAGAAATTCGAGAACCACAAAATATCATTGAACCTAAGTTGGAATGTGAACAAGAACCACAAGATATTGTGGAAAGTGAACCTGCTCAAATTACACGAGGCATTCATAGATTTGGTAGGACACGCCAAGAGCCCGAGAGATATTATGGATTTCTTATGACTCAAAATGACGATGTGATGCTCATAGATCAAGATGAGCCTGCTTCCTACCAAGAAGCTATGAATGAACCAGATTCTGAGAAATGGCTTGAAGCCATGAAATCTGAGATGGACTCCATGTTTACTAACCAAGTATGGACTTTGGTTAATCCACCTGAAGGGGTAAAACCAATCGGGTGCAAGTGGATTTTCAAGAAGAAACCCGACATGGATGGTAATGTACAAACCTATAAAGGCCGACTGGTAGTAAAAGGTTTCAAAAAAGTTCAAGGTGTTGACTATGATGAAACCTTCTCTCTAGTGGCAATGGTTAAATTCATCAGGATCTTACTTGCTATTGCAGCCTTTTATGATTACGAAATCTGGCAAATGGATGTCAAAACTGCTTTCCTTAATGGAAATCTCCTTGAGGATGTGTACATGACACAACTTGAGGGTTTTGTCACTCCAAAAGATGCTGGAAAGGTATGTAAGTTGCAGCGATCCATTTATGGATTGAAACAAGCCTCTCAAAGTTAGAATCTTCGATTTGATGAAGCAGTCAAAGAGTTTGGCATTATAAAAAATGAAGATGAACCTTGTGTATATAAGAAGGTTAGTGGGAGTCACATTGTATTCCTGGTATTATATGTTGACGACATATTAATTATTGGGAATGACATTCCTTCCTTACAGGCTGTAAAAACATGGTTAGGAAAATGTTTCTCCATGAAAGATTTGGGTGATGCAACCTAAATTTTAGGTATCAAGATCTATCGAGATAGATCGAGAAAAATGATCAGCCTAAATCAAAGTACATATATTAATAAAGTGCTGAAACGGTTCAGCATGCAAGAGGAAAAAAGAGGACACTTATCCATGACTCATGGTGTAACGATCTCTAAGGCCCAATGTCCTAAATCACAAGATGATGAGGAGCGTATGAGAAAGATATGCTTTGGCAATTGGATCTATCATGTATGAAATGATATGTAATCATTCGGATGTCTCGTATGCTTTGAGCATGATGAGCAAATACCAGTCGAATCCAGGTGAAGGTCACTGGACAGCAGTCAAGAATATACTCAAGTACCTGAAAAGGACTAAGGATTCATTCTTGATATATGGAGGTGAAGACAAACTGGCAGTAAAGGGTTACACAAATGCTAATTTCCAGACTGGCAATGATGACTATAAGTCTCAGTCAGGTTTTGTGTTTTACCTTAATGGTGGTGCTGTTAGCTGGAAGAGTTCGAAGCAAGAGATAGTAGCTGATTCTACAATAGAGGCTGAGTATATTGATGCTTATAGTGCGGCCAAGGAGGCTGTATGGATTAAAAAGTTTGTCACTGAACTTGGTGTTGTTCCAACCATTGTTGATCCAGTTGAGCTATACTGTGATAATAATGGAGCCATTGTACAGGCTAAGGAACCCAGATCTCACCAACGATCCAAGCATATCCTTAGGTAGTACCATCTCATCCATGAAATCATTGATAGAGGAGATGTACATATAGGTAGAGTGCCAACAGATGATAATATCGCAGATCCACTGACCAAGGATTTATCGCAGCAGAAGCACGAAGGTTACTCTAGTTCCATGGGTATTAGATACATGAGTGCTTGGCTCTAGTGAAAGTGGGAGACTGTTAGAGTTTATGCCCTAGAGGCCAATTATTTGATATAATTGCTTAACATTTTTTGATATTATATTTGATTGAATAAATGAATTATTTTATTATGGTTTTATTTATTGTGTTATATAAATGTTAGCATAATACAAGTCTTTAGAATAGTGATACAAATTATATAGCTTCAAGTATGTGACTTGAACATGAGATTATATAATTACAATTAGTATCATTGCTCTTAAATGTCCCTAGTCGAGTATCATTGTTAATGGGACAACAATGATACATTGATACTAGTATGTAGATTGACTGATGACCAAATCTCATTGGTCATAAATATATGAGATATTGAGTCAATGCATAGGTACATGTTAGAGAACGATGTACCGGACAGACCCGCCATGAGAATTCTACGTGGAGCATTATGCAAAGTGTCATTAACAATTCTCATAGTAACAATGATGTAATGATCGTCCGACCTGAAATTATTATATTGCTACATGGGAATTTATGTACTTTGATATCATCAAAGGTCACAATTAATAGGGTGGACAATAAAGGTGATTATTGGGTACATCATGAATCGTGTGACGAATATAAGTGATCTAGATGGAATTTAACCCTCCTATATATTAGGGGTGATATCCATAGGCCTCTTGATTGAGTAAGACTATGAAATGCATGGTCATGCTCAAATAGTGATTTGTTTCATATAATCTACTAATTGATCAAGAAAACTCAGATTAAATTATGAAGAGTATGACATATTCCATAACTCGAGTTTAATCTAGGATGTCAAGGTTAAAAGGATTAAATTACATTAAAACATTGGTCACGAAAAGGTTGCATCGAATCATCGATTTTATTATTACTTGGGTAGCAGTGGTGCATTACTAGATGCCGCTCACTGTTTATAATTTTATAATATGATTTTAAAATTATTTCTAACATAATAATAACCTATATGGTCACACACATAAAACATAATAAAAAGGGAATTAATTTAAATTGTAAGGATTTAAATATGTCAATATAATTGATAGTATTTAAATTATGAATTTAAATTAATAGGATAATTATATATATATATATATATATATATAATTAAGTAAGACTTAAATAAGATATAATATATATATATATATATATTCGAATTTTATTTTTTAATTAGATTAGGATTTGATTAATTCCTTTTGACTGCTATATATATGATATATCATCCATTTTAGAAATTACATCATAACCAAAAACCCTAGCCGCTCTTAGAGAGAGACTAGAGAGAAAATTTTCAAAAATCATGATCCTTGGTGGCTAGTACTGCGGTTCTCTTTATTGCTGATCGTGTGACGATTCGTGGGACGTTCATGTGGATACCATAGAGGCGTAGTTCTATTGGATTGCGTTGGAGATTTGATCATATCAATTCTAGCTTCTATAATCGGTATAATATCTAAACCACTGAATTAATATGTTTTTGCATGGATCTTGTTTTAGAGTTTCGGAATTATCTTTGAAAATTTAAATTTCCACAGCTTTTATGTGTCAAAGTCCCTACAATGGCTACCTGCGTACTCCCGTGGACGGGAGAGATCAAGTCTTTCGTAGTTTAGGCTTAGCCTGAATAGTTGAGAAGTGTTTATTTGGGTTTGAGTGGGTTTTTTTGGGTTTTTGTTTGGTTTAACCGCACCATAGTTAGCTGCCTACGTACTCCCCTTGATGGAGGGAGATCAGGTCTAACATAATTCAAGCTTTGACAAGACCTAATTGATTTGATTTTTTGATTTTTTATTTTTATTTTATTTTTTGATTTTTTGATTTGTTTTAATATTAACATGCATGGAAAATAAAAGGCATAATGCTAAGAAAGTGATATCGTCCCAACATCTCTTGGAACTCACAACTTTATCATCTGGATCTACGTCTTCCTGGCTAGCTGAGGCCTGATAGTCCAGTTGCTAAGGGTTATGTTGCCTTCGAGGCTCGCGACAGAGGTTACATCTTGGTCATGAATATCTTCAATCACTTTCATAACTTAATCACCTCCTGATTCAGCATATCCCTCGGAGATCTCAGACTGAACCCGTAGCAAAAAGAGATAAACTCTTGATTCCTCGATGGGTTGGCTTCCCTGACAACCTCGCAACCTTTTTCTTCATCTGTTCCTTCACCTTTTTCATGGGTTTGAGAGATTTGACTATGAAATCTCTCCCAAACTATTGTTGTATTTCTCACAAGGAACTTTCCTTTTTGGCCTTTTCTACACTAGGAAGGATCAGTATTTCCTCATCATCTAGAAGGGTAAAACCAGGAATGTGGTTGCTAACTTTGGGCAACAAGATGTTTGATGGTGGCGGATGAATCTTCTTTGGGGACTGTCTTGTTTCCTCTACCACTCCCCTCATTATGATGGGTTCACCTTGTGTTCTACCAGGATTAGAGCTTATAGCCATCACTTCCTTTGAATTGTCTGTCCCAAGTTGAAATCTGAAGCTCTTCATTTCCTTTTCGCCTTTTTGGTCATGGGGATTTCTATCTTCAGTTCTCCATTTTTAATGTGATCCTAGATTTTATGTTGCAGATGCCAACATTCCTCGGTTGCATGTCCCGGTGCTCCGAAATGATAAGCACACCTCTTATTGAGATCATAATGCCTTCCTTTGGGATTAGCGGGTGGAGAAAGCTCAATAATCTTTTTCCGCGCAACCAACTGTGCTAACACATTTTCTAATGAGTCCCCTAAAGGCGTGATGAATACCCTTCTCTATCTGCTCTCCCCGACTCTCAGTGCCGTAGAATTTTGGAGGTTTGCCAGTGTTTGGAATGTTGTTTGATATTTCCTCTTTCAAAATTCGCATTCCTCCGGGCGATGTTTCCGCTGGCCAGATCTTCTTGTAATTTTATCATTCTACTTTTCTTGTGCTATCAGTATGCTTTGATCTTCTTCATTTAGCTGGCTCATCCTGGAGGGATATAGGCTTGAATTCTGGTTAACTTATTTTTTCTCTTGGCTTTCTGATAGTTGATTGAAAAGTTATCTCGTAATCTGATGTTGGCGCACTGCCAGATTAGCTACAAAAGTTACTTGATTTTGGATCATCTCCAATTTTTGCATCATTGTCATACACTCCTCCGAATTTTCCCACTCTAGGACATTTGCCCTGCTCCTTCGGGGGTATTCCTCCATCCTTCGCATGTACTTACAATTTGGATCCATTTCAGCGCTTCCTAACCCGATCATGTTCACTCTATCAGTATCATGCTGCAACAGAAGGTTGGTGTTGACATTTAGTTGGTCAGGTCTTGTAAGAACCCAAATTTTTAGAAAATATTAAAATAAGAATTTAGTAGATAAAATTCTTAAGGCATGTGAAGGGTTCAAATAAAAATATATAGTGTGTTGTGAAGTATGTGATGTGGTGTTGTATAGGGTAATATGAACTATGCAATAAGTGAGGTTGTGTTTAATAAATATATATATCGTTATTATATATTTGTTATAAACTGTAGAGATGAAATAGTAAGAGGATGGATAAAAATTTATCTATGGATGTTAAATAATTTATGTGAAAATTATTTTATATTAGTAAGTTGGTGACATTAAAATATCTTTGATAATCATCAATTTCTTGAGTATATGTACGAATGAATATCAAGTTTAAGGTAGTGCAATCTTACTCTTTAATGGTTGACGTATAGGAGCTGGGCTAAACGATTCCTTCAGAGAGCAGAGGTATATACGAATTGGTAACCGATCTAACTCAATCGTGAAAAACAAAGCAGTATTTAGACGAAAAAATTAATTTGTTGGTTGTTTGTGGGAAACCACTAAGTGTACTATATTGAATACTATTAAAGACTCGATGTGTGCTAGGTTTAGACTTATATATATGTACGTTGTTGACGAAAGTAGAAAATCAATATACCTTTAAGGTGGTTAGAGAATATGTGTTATATTCGAGTTTTGTGTTATTGGTGGTAAGAAACCGTAAAGGACATGTATAGTTGGTTAAACTAATAAGGGAGATAGAGTTTTAAAACTCGAAGTGTGATCCTTGAATTGTTAAGAAAAATAGTAATCGATGATGTGAAACCAAATAGAGGATTGATGTTAGGCGAGTTAACGCTTAAGGAGGATGTGTAAAGTATTTATAAGTGTAAGGTTTTAGTTCTGTTAATGCAGAACTTGTCTGCCTGAGAATTTGGTATGGCACAGCTGCGCCATTTCCAAGTATATGACCAGCGCAGCTGCGCCGGTCTGTTAAATCAGTTTGTGAAATTAAAATTCAAGTAATGGGTATTAAGGACTCATAAGGATAATAAAAATATTAAATGATGATTAAGTTATCCATGAATGGATTTGAATAAGGTTTAATTAATTAACCCAGATTAATTATTGGTTAATTAAGTGATATTATATAAGTATTAATGTTTTGTAAGTAGATTAATTCAATTAAGTTACACTAGTTTAATACATATTGAGAAGTGTGGAATTGACAATGAGAATTATGAAATGCCTTGTGTAGTATAATGTGAAATAAGGAAAATTCACTAAGTGGGTTAAAAGGGAATTAGGAAGATTAATCGTGTTTGATCATATGATTTCATGTAGTTAATGAGTACACTCTTAGATTGGCAATTTCACTCTTGTGGACATTAATTCATGTCGTGTAAAACAAGTTTGGCGATGGAGGTTGACACTGGCTTGAAGCTAAACCAGTCTTAACCTTTGTCGAGTGCGACGCGCAATTGCCTTACCGTCCCAAAGAAGATAAAACTAAACTAAGCAAATTGCAGTTGTTCGTTAATTTTATCACCGAGTTGGTACATTAATGTTATATGTGTGACATGAATAAAACATAGGATAAGAGTACATTATGTTAATATGAGGTACCTAGTAGCACCATGGTATCATATAAAGTTGTAATATAGAAATGATTAAATATCTGTGTATTCTAGGATCTGAGAAAGGAATTCAATGTTTTAAATAAACATTAATATTAAATAAGGTTGTAATGTGGTTATGTGAGTGGTAGAGATAATTATGAGATTACCCGGACATTAATGCCTAACTGCGATATTTTATCGTGTGTAGCTAATGTACATGATTTATATGACGTGAGTATAAAATTTATCTTTAAATTCCTAATATGGTAACAATTGTACCTTAATATTACATTATAGGGATTAAAAGAATCAAACCAAGCCTTAGAATAACAAGTTGCTGAGATTTTTCACTTGTCCCAAATTAAGTGTCACAAAGGACATGAACAGTGACCTAGAAACTCTCTTTACGTATTCTCCAAGTGGCTATGGAATAGGTGATCATGGCTAGCAAGGTGGGTGGTATTGAGTTGTTGAACAACTCCTTAATAACCTTTGTTTCCTCCCTTTACACCATGGACCCCAATCTTGTGTAATGCCATTGTCTAGTCCAAGCTTCTTCGATAAATAAAATCTTAAATTCAGTTTTTGGTGTTGATAGAAGTTACTTGATAGTCTAATTGTCTGAGTTTGAGTGCTGAGCTACTATAGAAGTATATTCAGAGTGTAGGAGGTCCAATTCAAGCTCAAGAAAGTATAATTTCTAATTATGTTCTTGAAATGGGTCTAGTTTGATTCTTGTAAATTCTTGGAATTTTATGTCAAGCATGATGAAATAAACATGTTATAAGGTGTTTAGGAAGTTTACTTACATGTATGAGTACTTTAATAATGGTTTGGAACATGCTTGAATCGTTGGAAATTAAGTTGGTAGTTACTCTGCAAAACAGAGTAACCTTACTGCTTCTGAACTCGACTCAAGCGCAATTTGCTACTTTGTTTATACTGGGATGCAAAGACCATTGGCTGCATGCACCTCGTAACTAGTTATTGAGTTCTGTTATGCTAAGTGGTTGCTAATTTTGTTTTAGGACTTATGTACATCTGCAAAAGAGGTATAACATGTGTTATAAGGTTTCCTTATGAGTTAGGAAGTGTCCAACATAAATTAGTAGAAGATCCTTAACAAGAACTTAAATTTTTATAAACAAATCTTATGGAAACTTATGTTTCACAAGTTCTAAACTTAGTGGTTGATATGCATGATTGATTTCAGATGTAAATGAGCATGATATAATGTTTATGGTGTCCGTATCCATGACTAAACTTGCTAAGTTTTGTGTTAAAGAAATTTTCAAGTATAGTAAGCTAATGGACATGAATGCTACAAGATATAGATTCGGAACTAGAAAAGATGTTAACATGACTGATTTCACACATAAATGAGCATGACATGTGATTCATAGTTCCTTTGTTCATGACCACCTTATTAGGCTTTGTGTTAGAGAAGTTTTTCAAGAAAAAGCTTAGCATAGTGAACTAACATGCATGACTACTACATGATTTAAACTCTGACCTTACGAGCATAATAACATGACTTGACTATATATGTTTAGAGCTTTGAAGTTGTCTTGTATGTGTTGAATGGCATTATTCAAGTCTACAATGGTTTCAAAAGCAAACTTGAACATATCTTCAAAATCTAGTTACATCACATGGATATCTAGATTCTAAAGGATTTATAAGTCATGTTATGTCTAGAATATCCCTAGATATGATTTATATGTGCTATATTGCATCATTCATGAAAAATGATTTCAAAGGCAACCTCGAGCAGTTTTCGGACTTAAGTTGCATTAAATATGAGTATTTAGATTTTAAAGGCTTAAGATGTCGTGTTATGTTTCATTATGTCACTGAACATAAGTTTTATATGTTAAACATAATGGAAGTAAACCAAGCATGAGGTTAAAGAATGTTTTAAAGTGTTAAACAATGCTAGCTATGAGTAGAAGATATGAATATGAATGAGCATGTGTAGTACAAATTATGTGACCTCTTTAAGTGAACATAAGGCTAATTAGTACACCTAGTGATTACATAACCCAATGTGGTTTTGATTTCGTGAAAATCCTAAACTAAAGTCCCTAACATATAAGGTTGATCTTGAAGTGGTCATACAAGTATGTAAAGACCTCTAGCGTGTATGTATGAGAAGTGTAAGTTTCTAAGTGTGTTAAAGCTTGGACAGAAACAGGAAGTGCAAAGCTCAACCTTGGTTCAGCGAGGACAGTAGCAATTGCTAGGCCGTCCCTAAGCTTCTGACATGGCGCAATTGCGCCATCCTCCGATTTGGAATAAGCTCTATTTTTGATCTGATGTTTGAAGCATGCCTATATGATTAATTTAACTTGTAATATATGACCACTATGCTATGTAATGTGTAGGAAGCATGCTATGTGATAAAGATGAATGTTAATTAAGACTTTCAAAATGTTAAAATCCAAAGGAATGTTTTCAAGATATAAAGCAACGATACGTTGTTTGGAGTCGTAATCTGACTTGTGCTATGTAGGTGATGTTGTATAAAGTTACAACTAAGTTGGACGTTCGTGTGTACGTTTGAATTTACCTAAATGAGTTTTAAATGTGTCGAACACATAGCGAGTCAAGTGCGTGATAAATATATGTGAATGTTGATGTCAAGTACGAGTGGTTAAGGTATACCTTATCATACCTAGGGTATGATGAGAAAGTGAAGTGTAGGTTTTACGAACCTAGTTAGGAAACAATGTAACATTGTTATTACATTGAGAATGCAAGAAATATGTTAATGATGGATATGAATCCATGATTATGTAACTGTGTAGGAATACACAAAGTGCAGATAAGCGTTAAGCAGTTAAGTCGTAGTTCATAAACTACGAATCAGGCAAGTCTTTCAGTTCCTATTTGTTATATGAATTCGATAACTGTTAGTTGAGCTATATTGTGCTATGCAAATGTTGTTATATATGAAATGCGTATGAGATACGTATGAAATGTGAAAGTTGATCTTTGATGATATACTTGTGATATAAACCTCTATGCCTGTTATGTGAGAAGTAACATGCATAGTAGATATTAATCGATTATGAATGCATGAACTGAATATGATGTTATATGATATGTGCTGCATGAAAACTATTAGAATTATTGGGCTGTCGAGCTCACCCTTGCAAATAACCACTTTTGCAGGTTAAGGATACACGGTAAAGGTTACATGCTATTTGATTGATAAAGTTCAATGGTATCGAAGGAGATCGATTTATTATTTAACTAGATGCTCTTGAACCATGTTTAGGTTTGAGTAGATGTATATGATAGTAGTTTACTATGTGTAATACATGCTAAGCTATAAAGTTGTACTAGGCGATACATAGTGAAATTCGAATTGAGATGTAAATGTTTATACAGTAATTCGAATAGAAGGAATCATAACATGATTTGATTCAGGGATATGTAATTGATTCGAGTTAAGGTATCAATAAAAGATTTATTTTCAAGGGAGATTGAAAAAGTTTAAATTATTCCGCATATTTATATAACATCGAATGTGATGTAATACAAGAATAATAAATGACCAAGATTAGAAACTTATAATAGTTTGGGGTCATTATACATAGATCCTGGATATGGAAAGAATTTATATTCTAAATTGTAATAAGCAAGGTTATATTCATTTAAGTTATGAATAAAAGATATAATAGTTTGACGATAGTAGTATCGTGGCGGACCGAATCCAAGGTTCGAAGGAACCCAGATTTGGGGGCGTCACAAGGTCGTTGGATCATAATATTGCCACTTTTGATCAGATTTTGAATTTTATGCTTTAAGGACCAACAATCTTGTGTATCGTGTCCCGAAGACCCTGAATGGGAAGCACATCTTTGGCTTGGATTGTATCTTTTGCTTTTTGGATCAAGAGGTAGAGCAAATTCGATAATTTTCCTCTGGTTAATTAATAACTCCAAGATGTTTTCAAGGGAATCGCTTAGTGGAGTGAACACCCGATTTTTCGTTCTTTCTAATTGTCTCTTTCTATCATGTCATTGGTTGAATGCGACCTATTGTTGAAATGGCAGATTGCCTTGCTTCTTCCAAATAGGGGGCTTATGATTGGGTTTCCTAGCTTTCCCCTATAAAAAAAGGGATACATCTTCATCGCCTTTCTCGGGTAGTGCTCACATAGTTATCAGACTGTATATGCTCGGTGACTACTTCCAAAGCCATGATGTCTTTAATCTTGTCTGACTCCAATCCCATCTCAGCCATTTCTCCATGTTTAATCATTTCTAAGAATGGTTTTCCTATGCATGCTAGGACTCTTTCATAGAATGGAGCTTCCTGTATATCAATGAATGTCATTACCATCTCAGTTTCTAACATAGGCGGGCTGACCTGTGCTGCCATACGTCTCCATCTTTAAGTGTATTCTCGAAAAGACTCAGTATTCTACTTCTTAATTTTGGTCACTTGATATCTATCCGGTGCCATTTGCGACTGGAAGCTATATTGATTCAGGAAGGCATGGGCCAGCTCTTCCCAGCTATGGATTTTGGAGTTGTCCAGTCGAATGTACCAAGCTCTGGCTTCTCCAATTAAACTTTTTTGAAAAGCTGCATTCTGAGGCTTTCATCTTCAGCATAAGACCCCAGCTCGCCAATGTATACTTTTAAGTGCGTATATGGATCGCCTATCCCATACTTTTCAAACTTCGGGACTTAAAATTTATCAAGATATCGAGCCCCTGGGAATATGCAGAGATCTAAATAGGTGACACTTCCATAGTTTCCAGTCCCTTTGATTTACCTGATGGTTTCCTCCATTGGTTGGACTTTCTTTCTGATGTCCCCATTCTCTTGATCATCCTTGAGATTTATAATTTTAGGGGTTTTGTTGGTTCTTCTACTAGATCGAGGTTCAAGTGTTTGGGCTTCCATCTTTCTGTCAGTACCCTTACTGCCCCCTTGTGTGGATGACTCTAGTTGAGTGGGCGTTGGCTAAACCCGAGTGTTTTTACTTTATTCTTTCAGGAGGATAGCCAACTCTATTATTTGATTCTTAAGTCCCTTAAACTCCTCTCGAGACACATAATATGATTCGTGATGGGCACTTTCAGCCATGTAAGTGGATAGGCTTTGACCTGGTAATGGGAAGTATCTTACCTACAAGAAGAGTAGGTAGTTTAGTCTAGATAAGCATTAACAACATGCATTGATGCAATGTGTTAGTTTTTTATGGTTTTTTAATATTTTCCTGCAAAACAAATGTCAGTTTTTTTAATGACAGGATAGCATGACAGGATTTGATATCTATACAATAATAGAATTGATAGGGAATGGAAATGATATTTACATTTAATTGATATTTACATGGAATTGAGATTTACATGGAATTGAAAGGGAAAGGTATGAAGAGACTTTCCTTCGCATTTGGTTTATCAGAGGCTGATCTATCTTAGGGTTCACAATATACTAGATGAAAATTTAATCCGATCTTTCAATTGGAGCGGATCTGAGTAGCGCCTTTCCTGAGTCTCGCAGGATTATTCTTCTTTGAGTCTAGTAATCAGCCACCGATGGGATTGCATCCTAATGGAGGGACCACACAACATACATTCATCGCGTCTCACCACATGCAATATGATGACATTGTACGAAGCACTAATACAAAGTATTGTAAAGAGACATTCATTCACATCCATTCAATGTAAAGACAGCATTCACACACATGCGTATAAAAAAGGAATTGAAAAGATTGAAATGCGGCTTAAGCCCACTACTATACCCAGTGGAGTCGCCATCGGGAAAAATCCTTAATTCCTAGGTGTTTGGTTCTTACCCTTTATGTTTTCTACGTGGTATAATTTATCTTGCTTTAAAGGGTGAGATTTTAGGAAGAGACCGACATATAATGTCGATGATTTGAAAAGTTTGATTTTAATTAATTGGGCCGAATTAGACAGAGCCGCCAGTTGGTATGAGTTAAATGGTTGTACCAACTCAACTGAATTTTGAAAGGTTTTACAATATGACCCAATATGTGACTCCGTTTAATTGGTCTGGAAACTGAGATTTATAGAGTTTGGGGGCTTGCTTAAGCAAGGGGAAGGTGTTAGACACCCCCGACTTCCGTGAAACACGATTATCGCAACTTTTCATTCCCTTAAGCATGTGAAGTGTGTGTATGTGTGTGTGCACGCGCGTGATATAAATAAATGTGATCAAAGTGCTTTATTTGAAAGTAGTGTTATGCCTCTTTTGCACCTATATACAAAGGGTTTGACTTATTTAAAAGTTCAATTTTAAACAGAGTATATAGAAGTGATGTTTAGAAAATAGGATTTCAAACCCTTATGCTCAAATAGGAATTGAGGCCTTTGATACTTCCATTTTATTCCGTATTCAGCTTGATTTAATTTTATTCAAAATGTGAAGCATCTTCTTATGGGCATGAGAATCATCGAAGTAAGCCAGAACACCACAACCATAGTTTTCACAAATACAGAGATTTGCAAGTTAGTTGTACAATCGAAAAGGTCCATCATAGGAATCGGATCTATATTTATTGATTGAATTATAGATCCTGTAGATCCTAGGCTCACAGTGTAACGATCGAGAATTTTAATATTTAATTTAAAAATTTTATTCAGTTAAATAAATATTTTAGTTGATGTGTTTATTGGTTAAATAAATATTTTGATTGGTTTTATTTAACTGATTAAATAAATAATTGATGAATTGTGGTGGATCAATTTAATTAAGTGTGTATGTTGATTAATTGTTGATTAGATGATTTTATAAGTTGCGCGTATTTGATTACGCTAATGCGTTGGTTAAATGGTAATTTATTTTGAATAATTAAATTAAAAGAGGAATTGTTAACTAATTATAATGTTGTTGTAATTTAATTTAATAATTAAATTAGAGATTTACTAATTTGTTAAATAAAATTATAATTTATAATGAAAATTATAATTATGTAGCAATTTAATTTATGTGGCAAGTTGATATTAACTTTAATTTAATAGAATTTGAATATTATAATTTAATTACATAAATTGTAACAATTAAACTATATAGTAAATGAGTTATTAAAATAAATTAAAGAGGTTTAATTGAGTTTTTTCAAACAAGACCTTATGACTTTTGAATTCCTATTTTAATTTAGTTCTTGCCAAACAAAGCCTTATGGCTTTTCAATTTAAAAAAAATAATTGACATATAGTTAAAGGGATATTATGTTTTGTCACTTTATATTACGTTATATATATATATTATATGTATATTAGTTTATATATTCTCTGTGTTAAATTTTGTCAGCCTAACTCTAAAGAAGAGAAGAGAGAGTTTGCAAAGAGAAAAGAGAGAGATTTCTCTGTGAGTTTGAGAAAACAAAGAAGATTTCTATCATCTTTGTTAGCTAAACAAGGAATTGAAGATATAATTTTAGTTTTGAAGTTTTTGTTTTTGTTTTGTTTAAAAGTTCTCTGTAATAGGTGGTGATGATTAATTGGTTGAATATATGGTTTGTATATGTTAATTTGTGCAAATAATCTGTTTTTATATGATTTGTAAACAATCTAGAGATGATTAATTCATGAAAACGTGATAAATATGAAGAAATCATGTTTATAGTGAGTTTACAATGAAGTATATTTGTATATGGCTTATTTAATACTAAAATTAGTGTTCAATTCATATTATAATGTGTAAATTAACTTTTGATTGTGTAAATACATGAAGAAACGAAAAGAATCTTCGGTGATTGATTCGCTAAGGATGTCTGAAAATGAAGTTTTAAGCAAGAACACGGAATTTAAATGTTTTAATTTGATTGTTTATGTTGTTTATGTAGTTAAAATCATGTTAGAAATGTTGGTTTATGTTTCTATAAAGTCTATAAAATCTGTGCATGTTAAATTTGTTGTTTGAGCAAAGTTTTTAGGCCTATTTGACTTTGCTCTGTATTCTTCGCGAACTATTATTGCCTAAAATTGTGCCGAAGCACAGTAGTGCCTGATTTGGGCACAATTGCAAAGACTGTAGTGCCAAGAGTTGAGCCATGACGCCTTTGATCAATGAACAGTGGAGCTTGGCATAAACACGGCTCCCGATTCAAATCAAGCCGCTGCATGCCACTTAGCAATTTGGCCCAGAAATGTGATTTTTAATATACAGTCCAGTAAATGCTAATTTAACTTGATCTTACGAATATAAAAGATGATTAATCATATTGTAGGATGTTATAACATGTGTGTGTTGTATTATCAAACACAAAGAGTATAAGTTAATAATTGACAAGATATATGACAATTAGATTTAAATATTGGTAATAATTGGAAGTGTGGTTTGATCATGTTTTATGCTATATGAATAATGTGATTAAACCTAAGGCTAATGACTGTAAGTTAAGTGGAATAGATATTTAATTAAGTAATTTGGAAGTGTTGTGACTAATTTGTGTCATGATTCTAAATTACATATTTGTAGGATATTTAAGGAACAAGATATAGAATTGTATAGCTTACGCTCGAGGCAAGTTCCTTACCCTATCTCAATTACTGTTATTCAAGTTGTATCTTTATTGAGCAAGTTTCTAAACCTTATTGTTTACATTGAGCGAGTTCCCTATCTTATCTTGATTACGATTATGCAAGTTTCATATTCCTAAATCTACTCTTACATTAAACAAAGTTTCTAATTCTGTTTCGTTATTGAAAAAGAATGTAACCTTAGCTTATTATTATTTCTCAACCAAAGTTTATTATATCTTTCAATGCTTCTAAGTTTATTCCTAAATCATGACTTTGATGCTTAATGTTTATTCGTTTATGACTCATGACTATTCTATACCATATTGTTATCGAACCCTTGAATCGTTGTTAAATTTTTGATTCAATTAATCCTTAGTTGATGAACGTTGAACTCCAAATTTCCTTTGAAAGCTAATCCAAACCAAACTTCCTTTAGTGCGGACTCGTAAGTTAAAGCTGAGTTGAACAACCATATTATAAGGGATTTAATTACGCGAAAGCGTTAAGATGTTTGTGCACAATACATAGTACGAAAGGCTAACCCCCCTAAGTACGAGAAGAAAGGTCCATATAGTCTAACGATTGTTAAAGGTTTAAGTAGAAATACTTAACAACCTAGGACATAGTTCATGTTCTTCTGTCCCTCAAACGAATTCTTAATCTTGATTTCCAGTTCTTAATTATCACTGACAAGAAATGCTATGCAATTCAATTGAGCTTTTTCATTGATAGTTCCTATGTTGTCATTATTATTGCTATTCCAAGTGAGCATTTGTTTTGCTCACTCTTGCATATATAACCATTGCAGCTAAAGCTGAAAAAGTTGACAAACCGTCTACTAGTAAAGGCAAAGGCAAGAGAACAAGTGATGAGGACTTATTTAAATTCTATTAAAAATGTTGATGTGTGAAGACTTAATTATTGATGTTATGTATTTAATTTTTTACGCATTTGATGATGTAATAAAGGTTATACAACTTGGGATTTATTTGATTAAATTATGTAACCCTTTGATGGAGAGGTTTATTGCTCAAGTTTTATTTAACTTGGATAGTTAGATATGAATGTTTGGACAGTGAGCACCAAATCATGTGGAAATGAAGTACTCAGATTTGGGGGTGTCACACTTAGAATATCACATAAACAGCCTGCATAACGAATATACAGAAATAAAACATATATTTATACTAGACATCGATGGACGAAGGATTCATCAGTTAAATCCTCGTTAACGAGTAGCCTATAGCTTCCAGTTTCCTCTTAATGCAGATCTAGAGACACGTGGTTGCTAAATACTTACAAAAATTAGAAAGAAAACTAGATCTGTATAGATCTTAGCCATTCTAGCTTTCAGGTTCACGTTTTTCAACTTTTGAACCGGTTGAAAGCTAGACTTGGCTAGATCTAATACAGATCTAGTCAACAAAGCTTAAATATTGACTATTTACAATAAATGAACGATTAAAAAGTTAGATATGACGAATATAAGTTACTAACTATATATATAGCACTTATATACGTATTAGAGTAAGCGAAAGAAGACGATCTGGCGAAACCATACAGTTAAGCACGAGAATGGCTATTGAACAGCTTTAGGTGCCTAGGAATTCGATTTCTACCGGCTAAAACTTGATATGTTACTATATATATGTATAAGAGTATTTGTATAAGAGATTTACAAAGATTGAACGGAAGAAAAGTTATCTCTCTCTCTCTCAAATGACCAAATTTCTCTCTCTTGGACCCTTTCTCTCTCTTTTTATCTTCCTATGAGTTGCGGGGGGTCTATTTATCGACCCAATCAGTCGCGAGTCTACCTGCGGTAGCCGTGGGTCTACCTGCGGCTGATCCTGGTGGGTCTCGTTTGATAGGTCTTGTTGTCTCGAAGTACGTGCACTCCGACCAATGCGCAGTCTGCTTGAACATTCATAACTTGCAATCCGGGAATCCGATGGAGGCGTGTCATACCTTTCCGTAAAGCTCTTTCCGAGAGCTACGCAATGACATGGGGCTTGACCTTTTTCCGAATCTGAGAAGATGGGTCCATGACCAGATCTTCAAGTCTTCGCAGTCAGTCCGTTGAGCTGTCTGGTGCAATTTTCACTCTGGATTGTTGTGAT
This sequence comes from Panax quinquefolius, assembly GCA_020205615.1. Lineage (NCBI taxonomy): Eukaryota > Viridiplantae > Streptophyta > Magnoliopsida > Apiales > Araliaceae > Panax > Panax quinquefolius. The sequence continues at coordinate 116,964,053 of CM035155.1, forward strand.
GGTTCTATTTGACATTATTCATAGTTTTGATGTTGAGTTGGCAAAATTACCCTTTTACCCTTCCAGGTTGGTTTCTGAGCTTGACGCAGCTGTTCAGGGTTATCTCCAGGGTTTGACTGTTGTTAACTCTGTCTTTCCTCAGGGTGATCTCCGATGACTAATTTGATGTCCCGCAGGGCTGCCTCCAAGGTTTGATTATTGTGGTAGTTTCTCGAGACTATCTCTGGGGTGTAAAAAAGATGTTTTTGCCCTCCTGCGTAGTTAGTAACAGAAATACGAAATTTCAAATGTCTACATATACGCATAAACCATTTTCAATACACATAGCATATTCCTTGTGTTTATTTATTTTTGCTTCCTTAAACCTCGGTTCATCCAAAGATTCAATTAATGCTTCATTTTTATTGTTTTGATTTGTAAATTTGTAATATGTGTGCGTTACTGATATCATGCTTGTAAGATCAATATGAAATTCTATGCATTTTATTACAATTAATGGTACAATGCTTGTAATATCAATCGTAAATTCTATGCATTTTATTACAATTATAGTCTATTCGTCAAAAATTATAAAGAGATTATGAGAAAAGTCAAATTCAGTTGTCAATTGTCCAAAATATGATATTTTAGTTTTGAAAATGATAAATTTTACTTTTAAAATTCAACTTTGTCGATTAAAATGGGACGGGTAGTACTTGTTAATCTGGGAGATTGCACATCAGGAGCATTTTTAACAAATCTTTACAAGAAAATTTATTGGGCAATAGAAGCCACGAGAAAAAGGAAACAATGTCGATGATTTCAAACTAGAACATATTTGGCACTCTCCGACAAAAGTCATTTCACGCCAAAGAATTTCTAGGAAGACAACTATAAGACAAATTTGCAACTCCTATCTATCATATCAAAGCAAAGAGTCAAAATCAACTCTAGTGAAAGCAGAGTTCCTCCCGTATTCAGGATCTGTTCATCGGTAATAAATTGGCCGTCTGGAATTACCAATATACTCAAAATTGGGTGCGATCTAAGATCTGGATTAAATGATATCCCAAACCGATTAACCGGTCAGTACCAATCCGATACCGATTTTACTAATTCCAGTCGAATCATCTACTACTCTTTGTCCCAACTTAACTTTAGTTATTTCCAAGTGGCCCATAGTTCAATTAGAGAATTTAAATTAGGGAGATTTACATATTCTATTACATTTTTAAAAATAATTACAACAATAATGCCCTCATAAAACTTTTACACAACTAATACACTTCCATATTTATTTACAATGTTAGTACAATTAGGATTCCTTAATTTAGGGAATTAGTATTCAATTAGAATTCCTTAATTTATGGATTAGTTATACCCATGACTTCTTCTCTCTCTCCTTATCTATAACAACTGTACTTAGTCATCACCTTTCTTCTTCATTCAACGTATTCTTTCTCTCTCTCTCTCTCTCTCTCTCTCTCTCTCTCTATATATATATATATATATATATATATATATATATTACCTGCATTCATGTGTTTATAGCTGTTCATGGAGTTCGTAGGTCGTGACACGTGAGTCAACTCAGTGGATTGAAACGAGTTAGAGATCTGTTTGAAGATCAGCGACAGAGACGGAGGAATGATGTTGAAAACGAGTGCCGGAATGGCAATTCCGACGAAGACGAAGACGAGTCGTTGTTGACGATTCCGACGAAGACGAAGACGAGTCGTTTACTTCCATTGATTCAGCCAAGATTAAGGTTGTTGGTGTTGGTGGTGGTGGCAATAATGCCGTTAATCGCATGATTGGTAACTTCACCGGCGAGGCCATAATTTACTATGGAAGCTCAAGCAGAGGACTAGCAAAGAAGTGAGGAACCAAACCTTTATACCAAGGTAACTAAACTGTCATATCAAAGTAACTAATCAACCTCCACACTTTAAATTTTTTCTTAGTACAGTTGGTTACCAAACCTTCAGATCAAGGTAACAAAACTTTCATACCAAAGTAACTAATTCACACCCACACATGCAGTTTTTTCATAGTGTAATTGGTAGCCAAACCTTCAAACCACGGTAACCAATTCAATTTTATTAAGTTACCAATTTCGTTTGAATGTGATGCAAAGGTTACCAATTCAATTTTATTAAGTTACCAATTTCGTTTGAATGTGATGCAGTTGGTAGCCAACCATTCATACAAAGGTAACCATTTTATTATTTACGAGTAACAAAATAGTTATAATTTTTTTTTCAAAACATTAATAGTTACATCTATTTATTTTTAAACTTTTTGTAGGGCAATTCTTGTTCTTATTCTCATTGACGTTTTGGACAATGGAGATTCGCGGCGGTGTAAGCTAGACTAAGCAATGATGTAATAACAATTCATGCAGTGCGTGGTAACAATTTGTTGTTACAAAATAGTTGTAGTTTTTGGGTTTTGGAAAATAGTTCAGTTATTATTTTGAATTTGAATTTATTTTTGTTGTTAGATCCCAAATCTTTGAATTTGAATTTGAATTATTAATTATAGCAGTTATTTTCCTTGATTTTAGGTTTCCTTATTAATGTGTATTGTACTATTTTTGTAATATTTACACTCCTTTTGTAATTATTTGGTTGATGCACTATTCTAGTAATTACTTTCTTTTTGTTGTATACTTATGTAAAGAACCCTTTAAATTAATGCTAAAGTTCACCATAAACTCAATTGTTCACCTTTTAAAACAGTCTTTGTTACCTAGCCAAGTTAAGAAGATATTATACTCCACAACACTCTAAGAAGCCCATAATAAGCCCATTTCACTTTATTATTATAAACCCCAAGCCTCTTAGCTTCAGTCCACTCAACCCTAGCTCTCACTTTATATCTCAACTGATGAGAGAAACACAGAATAACTGTGTTTGAGAGAGTCAATCGATCTGCCATGATGACAAGGTTCAAGTAGAATAGGAAGAAGAGAGGCCACATGAGCGCCGGTCCCAACCGTATCGGCAAGCACTAGAAGCAACCCGGAGGTCGCAAAAATGCTAGAGGAATGCACCACCACCTGATCTTATTCGACAAGTACCATCCCTGAGTTACTAATGGATGGTAAACGTCTGAGCGACTGTGAGAGATGAAGGGAGATGAAGATTCAAGGGATTAGGGTGCTTCTAAGTATGAGGTTTTGTAATTTGGGAGATTTGGGAGATATTGAAGAGAGCGTCTGAGTAGATGAAAATTTGGTTATTGTTAGTTTATTACAATTAGAATTAGGCCTATTATTACTGCTATAGAAATGAACCGGTATAACCGGACCGATACTGTATATACCAAATAAGCCAAACATATTGGTATTGGTCCAGAATAACCGGTTAAAAATACCGAATCTGAACCGGTTTCACTTCGTCTCGAACCGGCCGGTTCGAACTAGTTTGGTATGGCCAAATACGAAAAAACCGAAAAAATGCCCGCCCACCTCTACCTGTATCATTTAGCAACAGTAGAAGTTTTGGCAAGAATATTTAACTAAGAAAAAGAAATGATGCTCAAGACAAAAAATTGTCTACTGGATGCATTTCAACAAGTTCCATATTAAGAATACCAAGCCAACAAATATTGATAGCTTAAATTGTCATAGCTGCTGCTGCAATCATTAATTCTGAAATTATGATCGATGCTGCAATCAATCATTATGATTGAAATTAACCAAGGAAAGCTTATCGAAATTCATGAACCGAAACATATTTGGAAGAAATCATTGTATCATATGTCAATCCATACCATGTAATTATGTGATCAAGCTGTAGACTGAACTTGCAGATTTTTGAGAAATTTACATCCCTTTGCCAGGCATGATTGCATCCTTTCACCAACGTTTTGATAAAAAGTTCATAGTTCTCTTTCTCATGCGAGTGAAAACAATTACCACACAAGCTAAGATCCATGGAGGGAAGCTACCACCTGTGAAGTTGAACTTTTGCACCCATTGTGGAGTCTCCTTCATAACCAATACTATCAAAAGGGTTATAACTGCTACCCCTGCCAATATCTTTGTAATTGGTTTGATAAAGGAGTCCTGAAAATCGTAGAATATGAAATGAAAAATCAATACAGGTAATGCATTATCTATTGCCCAAGACTTATCACAGCCCTAAAAAAGCATCACTGGGAAAAAGTTACATGTACATTTATGCTGAACAAGCACTTTTGGTGTAAATTTGTAAAGGAAACCGATTCCTGAAACAAATTTACATCGAATACTGTAGTAGAAGCTTTAAAGAAATAGACGAAATACAGAGATCATAAGAGACATGAAAGAAGTTCAAACAGATGAACTGCACACATACTATTCAGAATTTAATAGGCTAGAAGGCCAAATTCTCAAAATTAGTGTATCAAGGATCAAGCATATTTGCTTGGGTATCCACAACTAAATTTGTATCAACAAGAGCAAATTTACAAATTCATTTATAATTTCATCACATAGCTTGCATTGGTTCTTGTTAAACTAAGAAAAAAGTAATCTGAAATCTACCTTCCCAACCACCCAGACCTTGGAGAGCCCCTGCCTAGAGGGGAAGGACAGGAAAGGAAAATGGAATAAGTTCTTAAACAGAATTCCATATAGGAAAACAAAATTACAGGCTCGTAAGTTAACAAGCACCTTATCAAGAAGAAGTTACAATCTCTTAACATAGAATAAGTTTTTTATTTTGAAAATATTATTATAATTCTGTATGGCTAAACATAGAGTCAATGAAGACCATTAACTTTATTATCAAAATTTACTATTTAACCGATATATAGTGAACATGGTGTCTGGGTTGAAGAAACCAGTTTTTAACAATTTAGATTTCTTTTTTCTAATCGGAAGTATAATTGCATGGGTTAATCCATGTGCTCAAGGGTCACCTATCTATAAACATGTACAAGTTAGCCACAAGGAACATAACAAGACTCTCATAATGATCCTGGGTAAGACTGCTCCGACCCCAAAAAATTAGAAAATGAAAATAAAGAATGCATTTTGAACAAGGAGGCATTCTACCAAGCCAATGGTAACTCTACACTAAGAGTATGTTTGGGATTGCTACTTCTGCTTATAATCAGTTTTAAAAAATCAGTTTGTAATTGGTAAAGAAAAAACACTTATCTTTTTGAACAATGAGTGCAGGAAATTGTTGGTATTAAACTGCATAAATCATAATCCTTGTGCAGATTGACATTGCAGTGCAAATGGTTAACACTCTCCACATCCTATTACATATGAGGCAACAATTGACATTCACTTTCATTCCTCCTCTAAGATTATCCTGTTTGTGATATCAGCCAAGCAGCTCCAATCAAAGGTGGTTTTGCTTACATTTCCAAGAGATAGTTTACAAAGTTGTCTTATGGTTTTACCATTGCATATATCAACGAAGTTAACTGAAACTAAATCTCTCTATTCAAAGGTTGTCTGTTACAGTGCTTGACACATGACAGTTGACAATATAATTGGTAAAGTTCTTGAGAAAACAAAGAGCTAGGCTAGGTGAGAATATCTCAAATGTTTTTTTGTGATATTCTCAACAGTCTACATGTGACGCGTGAGGGTGCCCAACTTTACTACCAATAAAGAAAAGTCAAATTCATTCTACATTTAGTTCACTGAAAAGTCTGCCAAAATATTATAGAAACATATCCAGTTATGATACTCTAACAACAATGAAGTAACCATCCGTAGTCTATTTGTGGTTATAAAAAGAATTTCCTGCTTTCATTGTTACCAACAACAAAAATGAAGCAAAGCAAAACAAAACAGATCCACATGGATATGAGTGGAGTATATGCTTCAACAGTTAAACTTATATATTACATGTTCTCATTAAGTTGTTCCCCCTATGGGTAATCTTCATGTGAACATGGGTTCAGTTCATGTGAGTGTCGGCTACAACTTATACATTACATGTTAATTGTCCTATTCCTTCCACAGTCACCACTAAATGAACAAAGTTTAATCCAGACCAATATTGAATGCTAATAGAAGACCAGAAGCTTTTACTCTTTTCATCCATTAAAAATAATATGCTTCAAAGTTCTAAAAACTCTTACCTAAAACACACGTAACCCAAAAAAAAGGACAAAAAGAAAGGAGAGAGAGTGAGGGAGAGAGAGAAAGAAAAGATACCGAACTCTTTTTCCAAATTTTCTACTTGAATTTCTTGGAAAAGGGATTCTAGTCACAACTTCAATATCAATGTAAATCCATCAAAAGCTTATTAATCTTTCCCAACCTTGCATCTTAATAATCTTTTACTTTTCAGCACAAAAACAGAATATTTAAATTACCACAATCATATATACAAGCAATGCTTCACAAAATTGTATTGAACCATAGAATCCAGTTCTGTTATAATAAAGAACCAATAATATCAGCATTCTGATCTCAAAATGCGGAATAGACACCAGTCAATGTATCTATTCCGTCTTGAAATGATTTTCTTTTTCTAATGGCATATATACATAATAATAGCAAAACTTCAATTGATAAAGGAAAACACAATTAGAGAAATTCAACCTAAACAGCCAGTCCACCACTCTATCTTCCTAATAATTTTTTTTCCTTCTTTTATCAATGAAATAATTATAATAACAATAATAATTAGGGTAAAATGCAATTTACCACCTATTGTTTAAGTGATATAGCATGTCACCACCCATAGTGGAAAAACCTCCAAATTACCACTTATGGTTGCACTTTCATTGCATACCACCTGTTCAATTTTCTGTCGTACACCGTTAAAAAAGATGGCTAATATTGTTTTGCCATTTACCATATTATTAGATTATATTTTAAAGTTTTGACCTTCTTGGATTAGGCAACTGGGTGTGTAATTTATTTCATATTGAGCCAGGTAAATTTAAGATCCAATAAAACAAATTAACTAATTCAGAAGACATAAGCATAATAAGCCAAATTAAATTGAGAACATCAACGTTAAATAATAAATTACTAAGACCGAGTGCCTTGGATTCAAGTCAAAAAAAATCTACCTGATACAACTTCATGTTACAGTGATATTGTACTAATTGTTCTTATTTTAATAATGGGATCTGTTAGAGAGAATTCACTTGCAAAGGAACTTCCTGTGATGGCCTTTTAATAGTAAAGCAAAACTCACCTATTCACAATCCTAATGATGTTTTAACTAAGGTAAGCATGCATCATTCATAAACTTAGATTATAACAAAAGGAAAGTAGTCATATAAATGATGATAGTCTATATATAAAAATTCTACTTTTATATTTCCTTTCTTTTTGGGGCTTAAATAAGATCTTACAAATCAATCTTATCTTTTATGTGTATATGCAGTATAGTGTCTATGACAATTTCACGGCTATGACTAGGAATTTTTTATTTTTTTTGTATCTTACCTCTTATGTTTATTTTTATTTTTATCATATATATATATATATATACACCGGCTCTCTCCAGCGAACCATAGGGAGCGAACTAAAAACGAACCGGCTATAGTCACGGTTTTTTTCCTCTTCCTATAGCATAGAAAACCGGCTTTCTATGCTATAGCGACGGAAAAAATCGTCGCTATAACCGGTTCAGTTTTTGTTCACTCCCTATGGTTTGCTGAATAGACGGACCGAATATATATATATATATATATATATATATATATATATATATATATATATATTCCAATATAGCTTGTATTATATGGAGATGAAAAAATATGAATGTGAAGGGTGTCTTTTGCTATTCCCTCTATTCCAAAAAACTTGTTTCATTTGTCAAAGTCTTTTCTATCATTAAAAAATTATAATTTCATTGATAGCCATCTTAAATGCCACAATATGGAACTAAAATACATTCTTAATGTTTTATATGTTACAAATTATTGTAATTTTATTTTTTCTCCTTGTGACCTACATTGTATGTGTGTAAGCATAACATTAGTTATATTTTTAAACACTAATATATATTATAACATTACTATTTTGTTTACCTTTAATAAATTTTTAACCTTAAATACTGATGATGTAGATGAGATTGTTATTATATAATTTTTTTTGTGTTTCATTATTCTTTAAAATTTCATTTGTCCTTTTATTATTTAATTTCAAGTGGTTGAGTTTCTTTAAATTATTGGTTAATTTAAATTACTTTAATTATTGTGTAGTTGGTGATAAATTAGAAGGAAGAAACCAAACATAATTAAATTTACTTTTTTAAGTTGTATATGAGCTAAAGAGGGTAGTTTACAACTTTGGATATGAAATATAGCACTTGGATAGCTTAGTCATTCTCTGTTGGGTGAGTGTAGCCCACTCACCATCATCTTGGATGCAAAAGAGGTAACGTACAATTTTTTGTAAACCACAAGTGGTAATTTGATGGATTTAAAACCACAAGAGTTGACTTGCAAAATCCCCTAAGGCCAAACTACAGGTGGTAAATTGCATGTTACCCTAATAATTAATATATGGGGAAAGAAATTTAAAGTATGCCTTAACCAATCTTGACTACAAAGCTAAAAATAACATTTTTTAAGTTCTCTTTCAAATTCAATCGTATAAATGATAAGATCACCAATAATATAAGGGGTCTGTCAAGTACAAGGCAATTCTATGAACTGAAACCCCTTGAATTATGTATTAAAATTTTAGTATAATTTAATGGCATAGATTTTCTAATTTTCTTAAGTTGAAGTAAGAAGGTCTTACATTATAAAAGTTGCTAAAAAATGACAATGGGGTGGGAACCGGGTACGGTTAGAACAAAGGTAGAAGAATTGGAGGAGATTGAGAGAGGAAACAAAGATAATTAAATAAAAATGTTTCTAAATAAAATTATATTAATCAATGAATGTATACTACATAGGATTACAACAATTTTATAGGACTAACTAGATACCCTAAACTTAATGATCAAGTAATTCCTAAATAATATAACTAGATAAGCAAATAAAATCTCTACTAATTATCTACTAAACTTAACAAATAAATTAAATAAAACTATTCTAGAATAATCTACTTGTTGGACTATTTATTAGAATTCCTACTCCACCAAAAATAATATTGATCCAACCAAGTTGGGCGGGTTCTTTGGGCTTGTCCTACATCAGTTATCCCCTGCTGAAAAGAACTCGTCCTCGAGTTAAGACCCTGGACCAAGGATACCATTTTCATTAGGAAGTCGCTTGAGAATGAACGATCCGGCAGCATGCTTTAACTTCACAGGAGTTGAATCTTTTGCAGACATCAACTTCATCTCCTAACCACCATACTTGAATGAACAAGTATTGTTGTATCCACAATGTTGTACCGTTTTGTCAAAAAGTCATGGTCTTCCTAATAATATATGACAAACTTTTACTGGTAAGTCACTAAACATTTTTCATGAACTTTAAGGTTGGTGTTATTTACCCTTACCCATGCAATTTTGTACGGACTTGGATGTGACTGTGGTTGCGTCTTCAATCCAAGTTTGCGAACATCTTCAGAAACAACATTTGTACAACTCCCAAAATCAATAATCAAGCTACACAAATGGTCATTGCAACGAACTCGAGTTTGGAAAAGACTACTCCGTTGCCAATCTTCTTTCTCTTTAACTCGACGAGTAGTGAAAAGAGGACGAACAAGAAGACTATGTTGATCATCATCATTATCATTGTCACTCCTTTCATGCTCATTTTCTACTTCAACTTCTAAACAAAAAATTAAAGCATCACCTCGTGGTTCTGTAGCAATCAATGTTTCTTTATCAGCAAAAGTAACTAGCCTGTTTGGACAATGAGCAGAAGTGTCCACAACCACCACAACTGCCACAATGAATATTTAGTAAAATTTGATGAACCATTACCTCGGTTGTTGTACGAAGATGAACCACTACTGCGGTTGTTAAATGAGGATGGACCATTCTGGGATTTGTCAACAACTCCACTAGTGTTATTAGATGAACCATTTTCCCTTTTATTGTAATTCGACACAATTAACAAATTTGGTAGACATTTCTTCCTCTACTTGATATGCAGCTTGAACAATATCGCTCAATGTAGTGTATATATTTTCAGAAACCTTATTTGCTATCCTGAAATTCAAGTCATTTCTATACATAGAAACAAGAACTTCTTCATCATCAAATTCACATCGAGTGCAAAGATGATAAAACTTACTATTGTATTCCTCAACGGATAGTTTGTTTTGTCCCAAATTCATGAAGAAAATGTGATTGTGTTGCTTGTAATTGGTTGGGAGAAAGTGTTGTTCCATGTTAAGCTTCATTTTTGCCCAAGTTTGTACATCACCTCTTCCAGCTCTACGAAAATTTTCATGTTCCTTTTTCCACCATACACGAGTTGTTCCTCTAAGTTTGGCTTCAGAAAAATAAACTTTTCGAGCCTCATTCATGTTGTGCCAGTTGAAGAAACTCTCCAAGCTATGCACCCAATCAAGGAATACTTCAATGTTATAGTCACCATAAAAATCTAGAACATCAAGTTTGACACCTTTGTTAATTTCCCAATTATTATCATTGATTGTCTCCGTCGGTTGCAATTCGTTATGCATCGCCTTCAAAACAGTAGAAGATTCACCCATTTCTCAATAAGACTTGAGTTGATGGAGCAAAGCATTTATTGATTTCGTTAAGGATTTCATTTGGGCATCTAAAGAATCAACTCTTGTACCATAATTTTTGGACATCTCCATCTTAGATGCAAGCTCAACATTACTAACCATGATTATGTAAAGAAAAAAAAACTATAGACTTTTTTTTTGGGTCTAGGGGCGCAAGTGCAAGAAAAATAACAAAACAGGGACCTGAACATAAAAAGATGAAAGTAGAGGGGCTAATGTGTAATGGTTTTGGATGTGAAGGTGGTAATGTGAAGCGGAGATTGGATGTGACTGTAACAACTGAGAAAATCGGATTATAATGTAAATTAATTTTATTTGAATAAAATTATATTCTATGTAATTTATAACGAGTAAGCGAGATGAAGGTTATTCCATAACCTAAAAGACAGGTATGATAGTAGTATTCTGGCTAAGTGCTAGAAATAAAGTGTTTGAATTTTCAAGATGAAAATAAAAGCTTTCCGAGAAATTTTCTGAAAAACACTATTCATCCATTTCTGCTCGGGAATTATTTGTGAACTTCCGGGAAATACACAAGGATAGAATTTTAAGGAAAGGTTGATTATTTAATAATAATTCAGTTATGGCAAATACAGTTTTTCACCTGCGTACTCAAATTCGATAATGTTAGGAAACATGAAGATTTGAATACTTAACGGTTATGTATAATAAGGAAGTTATTATACTGGAAAGAATACAAGTATAATACAAGTTATTGTACAAGTATATACGAAAGATAATATAACGTATGAGATGAATGTTATACGAACTAACATACGAGAAGGATATGTGAATTATACGGTAAAAACACAAACCATTATCATTAGATTAGTGAAATTTGAATATGAACTTTGGCAAGCCCAATTAAAAGCTGATTAAGGCCCAAAAGTAATTTAATTCGAGCCCAAGGTTAGGCCCAAATTGAATTAAACGTAAGCCCGAACCAAGAACCGAACCCGTGAGTCGAACCGATAGGTCACCGATTGGGCAAAACCCATGGGACAACCCATGTGGGCCCCCATGGTGTCATGGTCAGCCACTTGGTGGCCAAGCAAGAGAAGACTCTCCTTGCAAGTTTGGAATAGTAATGAGATGGAATAGTAAGGAGGTTGGGTGACCTTTTGACCATTTTACCTCCACCTTGCAAATTCTATAAATAGAGAGCTTAGATTGTCATTTGTTAGTTGTTCAATTTACTAACACCTAGAGCATTATATTGAGAGAGAAGTGAGCTATTTCAATCTAATCAAAGAAGAAGAAGAAAGCTAGAACATCAAAAGGTAAGGAAACTTGAACCTTTAATCTTCATCTCTTCAATTTAAATCTTGATAGAGAAGTGATTATTGTTGGAATATGTATCTTAAGGGGTAATAAGGATGGCTATTAGTGGACTTTAAACATTAATAATCATGTTACAAGTGGAATCATAATCAAATAAGTAAAAATAATGAAGAAAACATAAAAATTTATCGCATGTTGATGGACAAGTTTAAAACCATCGTTTATAGGATTAGATGTTATATGCTTAGTTACTGGTTAGGATGATAGATGTATGAATAATGGAACGAATCCATTTTGAATGGAGTAGAAATTTCAAGTAACGAAGTTATGGAGAAATTAACGAGATTAGACGAGAATCGTCGAAATCGTAAGATTCCCGGAATGATAGTCAAAAGTTGCCGTTTAACTCAGAAACCTTAGTTTTCGATGGTGTATCGTAGAACTTTGCATTTAAGAGTTGTGGACTCAAAAAGGGTCAAATTCCGACTTAAAACGAAGAAACAAGCTATGAACGTTCACGAACGTTTAACGAACGCGTAATAGAAAATTTAAACAGTGAATTTAGTGTTAACGTATTCAGAAACTTATTCTGTCCGAATGAAATCGAAGTATGCGAGATATATGAGATAACGGCTTTTGAATGAGCCAATTCCGACTTATAACGATTAAGTTACGAGCCTGGAAAGAATTTGAAATGAATAACTTTAAAAAATGACTAAAAGACAAATTGCACCCCAAACTGAAAAAGATGTCTAAATACACCCCAAACTTCACTCATGCTGAACAAATTGCACACTTTGCTGACTTAACCGGTCAAAAGTAACCGGCTAAGGCACAGATCCACATCTGAAGGGGTATTTCATTCCTTCTTTATCTTCTCCAACTTTATTATAGAGTGATTCAGTAGCATAGTGCAGCTCGATCTTAGAAAATCGATCAAGAAAATCAAGAAAAATTAGGGCTCATGGATCGAAACTGCTGGTACATGAAGAAATCAGTGATGAAGACAGCTTGGAGAAGCTCAAACAATGCCGGTAGAAGATTCTTTGGTTGTCCAGATTGGTGTGAAGATGGGCACGATGGTTGTAATTATTTCGCTTGGGCTGATCCTCCAATGTGTGAGCGTTCAAGGGAAGTAATACCTGATTAATAAGAAGATCAGAGAATTTGGATGCTGAAATCAGAACTCTGAAAGATGAACTGAAGGGGTGCAGAATTAGGGCAAGGATTGCAAAGGGGTCTGTTGACTGCAACTTGGGTTGTGATTTTTTATTTCTTGTTCATCTCAACAAAGGATGAAAGGTATTTAACTATGGGAATACCGGAGTAAAACAAGGAGATTCTAAGAAGAGGATGGAGGCATGTAAGAATTGTAGAAAGACTCATTTAGGAGTCTGTCTCAAGGGTAAAGCCGTGTGCTACAACTGTGGACAATAAGAGCACATTTCGCCTAATTGTCCAAATCCAAAGAAGAATCATGGATGCTTCGTATGTGGATCAACTGATCACATGGCAAAGAATTGCCCGAAGAAGGGAATGGATGGTAATAAGGGCAATAATAGTGGTAAGTTAGCTATTAGTGGTCCAGCTCAGACGAGGCCCGCACCTTTAATATGACGATCCAGGAGGCAGTTGCATCGGGAGATGTAGTTGCAGGTATTATCCCAATCAACGATATAAATGCTTATGTGTTGTTTGATTCGGGTGCTACTTGTTCTTTTATAGCATGTGAATTTGCTAGACGATTAGAGTTACTCCCTGAAAGATTGCCTATACCTTTAAATATTAAGGTAGCAAATGAAGAAATAATTCCTCTTGAACATATTCATAGGTGTTGTTGTGTAGAAATAAGAGGTTATAAATTATCGGTAGATTTAATACCGATAAAGTTGAGAGAATTCGATGTAATTCTCGGGATAGATTGGTTGTTTAACCATGGTGCAATTATAGATTGTCAAAAGAAATGTATAAACCTTCGAACGTAGAAACAACTTAAGGTAGTGTTTTACGGTAGTAAGTCGAGAGGACGTTCGTGTTGTCTTACCATGACACAAACTAGGAAATTGCTAAAGAAGGGATGTGTGGGTTATTTGTGTTATGTTGTTGATACCCAAAGAGTGGGAGCAACAATGGAATAAATACCTATAGTAAAAGATTTCGTGGATGTATTTCTAAGAGAATTACCAGGTCTTCCACCGGATAGGGAGATCGAATTCGTAATAGATGTTGTGCCAGGAGCAGCACCAGTTTCAAGGGCACCGTATCGCATGGCGCCAGTAAAAATGAAGGAGTTGAACTACAAGAACTATTGGATAGGAAATACATTCAACCGAGTGTTTCGCCGTAGGGAGCACCGGTACTGTTTGTAAAGAAGAAGGATGGATCGTTAAAGACTTTGTATCGACTATCGAGAGTTGAACAAGTTAACGACAAAGAATAAATACCCATTGCCCAGGATCGATGATCTTTTTGATCAATTGAAATGGGCAAAGTATTTTTCTAAGATAGATTTGCAAACGAGGTATCATCAGTTAAAAGTCAGAAAGGAGAATGTACCTAAAACGGCGTTCAAGACTCGTTACGGTCATTATGAATTTTTGGTAATGTCGTTTGGGTTGACGAATGCACCAGCTGCATTCATGGATATGATGAACAGAGTGTTCAAACAATATTTGGACAAGTTCGTCATAGTGTTTATCGATGATATTCTAGTCTATTTTAAGACGCCAGAAGATCACGCTGAAGATTAGTGTTGGAGACACCAAGGAAGGAGAAGTTATACGCGAAATTCACTAAGTGCGAATTTTGGCTAGAAAGAGTGCAGTTTTTGGGAAATGTTATCGACCGAAATGGAATCTCAGTGGATCCAGCAAAGGTGGAAGCAGTGATTAATTAGGAACAACCGAAAACACCGACAGAGGTACGGAGTTTCCTAGGGTTAGCGGGATATTATCGAAGATTTATCCAGGATTTTTCTAAGATAGCTACTCCGTTGACTAATTTGACAAGGAAGACAGTGAAGTACGTGTAGACTGAGAAATGTGAGAACAGTTTTCAGGAACTGAAGAAAAAGTTGAATGAAACACATGTACTATCTTTACCCGATGATACAAGGAATTTTGTAGTTTATATCGATGTTTCGCATGGAGGACTACGTTGCGTGCTCATGCAGTATGGCAAGGTCATTGCGTACGCATCATGACAGTTAAAAGATTATGAGAAAGTTTATCCTACTCATGATCTGGAACTGGCAACGGTGGTATTCGCCTTAAAGATTTGGAGGCATTACCTTTATGGGAAAAAATGTGAGATATACACGGACCATAAAAATCTAAAATATATCTTCACACAAATCACTTGAATATGAGACAAAGGAGATGGCTGGAGTTGATAAAGGATTATGATTGTGATATCTTGTATCATCTAGGAAAAGCAAATGTGGTGGACGATGCCTTAAGTAGAAAGGGTCGGGAAAAGTTGTCTATGTGAATGAAGTTAGAGGTGAAGTTACCGAGTGAACCGGGTCAGAAATTGTTTACAATGGAGATTCGACCTACCATTGTAGAGAGAGTCAAAGAGGTACAACTCAGAAATGATGAGTGTGATCAGATGAAGAAACGACTAGTAGATGGAAAAGAGATAAAATATAGGCTTGATAATGAGAGGTTATTAAGATTTGAAGGAAAAATTTGGGTTCCGTGTGAAATAGAATTGAAGGAAGAAATATTACAGGAGGCTCATATTTCAAGGTACTCGATTCATCCTGGTAGTACTAAGATGTATCAAGACCTTCGACAAAATTTTTGGTGACCGAACATGAAGAGGGAGATAGCAGAATATGTAAATAGGTGCTTAACTTGTCAAAAGTTAAGGCCGAACATCAACGACCAAGTGGCTTGTTACAGTCATTGGAAATTCCGAAATAGAAGTGGGAACATATCACAATGAATTTTGTGGTGGGACTTCCGATTACACGGAAAGGATACGACACTATTTGGGTAATAGTGGACTGTTTGACGAAGTCGACTCACTTTTTGCCAATAAAAGTCAAATTTAATTTAGATCAGTTAGCTAAACTTTATGTTAAAGAAATCATTTCAAGACATGGGGTACTAGTTTTGATAGTGTCAGATCGTGATCTACGATTCACATCAAATTTCTGGAGAAGTCTGCAAGAACAAGTGGGGACGTAGTTGAAGTTAAGTACAACTTATCATCTACAGACAGATGAGCAGAGCGAAAGAACAATTCAGACGTTAAAAGATATGCTAAGATCTTGCATCATGAATTTTGAAGGTAGTTAGGATGATCATCTACCGCTAGTAGAGTTTGCGTATAACAACAGTTATCATGCAAGCATAGGCATACCGCCTTACGAAGCGTTATATGGGAGGAAGTGCATAACACCATTGTGTTGGGATGAGATAGGAGAACGCCGAATGCTAGGACTTGAAATGGTACAGCAAACAGCAGATATAGTTAAGTTGATACGAATGCGACAGGTAACAACTCAAGACAGACAGAAAAAGTATGCAGATCCTCATCGAATGAAAAGAGAGTTTGAAGTCGGCTCGTATGTGTTTCTAAAGGTATCTCCCTGGAAAAGAAAGATATGCTTTGGGAAGAAGGGAAAATTAAGTACAAGGTTTATAGGACCGTTTGAGATATTGAAAAGGGTAGGAGAGGTAGCTTATGTGGTAACATTTACTCTAGAGTTAGAACATATACACAATGTGTTTCATGTATATATGTTACGTCCTTATAAGCCAGATTATAAGCACGTAATAGAACATGAATAGGACTTGACGTATGAAGAAATGCCTATTCAAATTATTGATAGAAAAGAACAAGTTTTAAGGAATAAAGTAATATCTTTGGTAAAGGTAATATGGAGAAACCACGATGCCGAGAAAACGTGGGAACTTGAAGAAAAGATGAAAAAGAATTGCCCTCAGTTGTTTGACTAACTTGTATCGAGATTCTGGGGACAGAATCCTTATAAGGAGGGAGAATGTAACAACCGAGAAAATCGGATTATAATGTAAATTAATTTTATTTGAATAAAATTATATTCTATGTTATTTATAACGAGTAATGTTATTCCATAACCTAAAAGAGAGGTATGGTAGTAGTATTCTGGCTAAGTGCTAGAAATAAAGTGTTTGAATTTCCAAGACGAAAATAAAAGCTTTCCAAGAAATTCTCCGAAAAATACTATTCATCCATTTCTGCTCGGGAATTATTTGTGAACTTCTGGGAAATACGTAAGGATAGAATTTTAAGGAAAGGTTGATTATTTAATAATAATTCAGTTATGGCAAACGCAGTTTTTCGCCTGTGTACTCAAATTCGAGAATGTTGGAAAACATGAATATTTGAATACTTAACGGTTATGTATAATAAGGAAGTTATTATACTGGAAAGAATACAAGTATAATACAAGTTATTGTACAAGTATATACGAAAGATAATATAACGTATGAGATGAATGTTATACGAACTAACATACAAGAAGGATATGTGAATTATACGGTAAAAGCACAAACCATTATCATTATATTAGTGAAATTTGAATGAGAACTTTGACAAGCCCAATTGAAAGATGATTAAGGCCCAAAGATAATTTAATTCAAGCCCAAGGTTAGGCCCAAAAATTAAACGTAAGCCCGAACCAAGAACCGAACCCGTGGGTCGAACCGATAGGTCACCGGATGGGCAAAACCCATGGGGCAACCCATGTGGGCCCCCATGGTGAGTCATGACCGGCCACTTGGTGGCCAAGCAAGAGAAGAGACTTTCCTTGCAAGTTTAGAATAGTAAGGAGTTGGAATAGTAAAGAAGTTGGGTGACCTTTTGACCATTTTACCCCCACCTTGCAAATTCTATATATAGAGAGCTTAGATTGTCATTTGTTGGTTGTTCAATTTACTAACACCTAGAGCATTATATTGAGAGAGAAGTGAGCTATTTCAATCTAATCAAAAAAGAAGAAGAAAGCTAGAACATCAAAAGGTAAGGAAACTTGAACCTTTAATCTTCATCTCTTCAATTTAAATCTTGATAGAGAAGTGATTAGTGATTATTGATAGAGAACGCGTAATAGAAAATTTAAACAGTAAATTTAGTGTTAACGGATTCAAAAACTTATTCTGTCCGAATGAAATCGAAGTATGCGAGATATGTGAGATAACAGCTTTTGAATGAGCCAATTCCGACTTGTAACGATTAAGTTACGAGCCCAGAAAGAATTTGAAATGAATAACTTAAAAAAAAATTAAAGGCTCGAGAATTCAAGTGACTGCAAATACTCCCAAGTTTATGAAAGTGGCGCCACGTAAATGCTTGAGATCCCGACACAGGAGAAATGCAACTGCAAATAAGATCAATAACAAAGGACACGGTAGCCATAAATACGGTCCTGTATAAAAGGCGAGAAGAATAAATGTGAATACAAAAGAAAGGTAAGTTGATTGAAGGTGAATTATGACCGTAATTAAACTTAAACATCTAAGGAGGATTAAAACCTTAAGTTCAACAATTAAAAGTTAACAAAAGGTTACGAAAACATAAGCACAAAGTAAGTTAATAATACGGTACGCACATTAAATGGATGTTTGAGATTGCTTGAAATGCAATTACTTAAACAATGAATACGTAAGGTCACTTATAACAATAAAATGTTATAAAGTCGTAAAGAACGTTAACTAACCTAACGAATGTTAGTAAGTTAAACAAACGGATAGTTAGACCGAGAAGGAGAAGATAGGTTAATGACAATACTTATTGATTGTTTATAACCTAACACGGTAGGCTATGTGATTATGTATGTAGAATCTTTAACGACTCAAAAAGAAAGTGAATTAACAGTAGACGACGCTAAAGGCAAGTGTCCTAAACTCTTGTCTAGACTTATTTGGACAAGTTTTATGATTCATGTATTATACGCATGAATTGATGTAACAAAGAAGTCGAAACTATTTCCTTCGGCTAGACCAGACTTATAGTATTTTATGGATTTCGTTATTATCTATCGAAATACTATAAATATTAATATCTTGTGCCAACTATTTTGGTATGGATTCAAAGAAAGACCGAGTATGAATAAACAAATGTTTTGTCGTAAAGCGACTGGCACGTGAGTTTGCCAAAACCTTAAACGTAGATACGTTTAATGTAGTAGTGTTGTACAACATAGAATACTATAGGCTGATCACCTAAACGTGCTCGTAAGAAATGTCGGACTTACGGACTTTGTGCCGGATTGTCCTTTTTAAAGAAAGAAAGGATGAAATGTTCAAGGTCTTTGACCAAACTCAAGGTTTAACCGATGACATTCATCGTTAAACATTTTAAAGAAAAGAGAAGGGTTATTTTGGTTTATTTATAGTACTTCATAACTATTGATTCAGTTATCGAAGATATATTCATATGATTCATGCATGTTGCTCAACGATAACTGTTATACTTGTTGAGCTAGTTATGTTCACCCTTGCTTGAACCATATCATTGCAGCTTAAAATGAACGGATCGAAGGATCCAGTAAAGACAAAGGGAAGGCTAAGTCGGACAAATAGTTATCTTTGTAATAGAATAGTATTACTTTTGTATTAATTTGATACTATGACGAAGAACACATGTAACGGTTATAAAGTACCTGGGAAGGGAAATATTATTATGTAATATATAGAAGACATATTCACTCTATTAATGTATTTCAATTGAATGTATGTGTGAACAGTAGCACCGTGTAGCACCATCTATCGGGTTGGAAGATACCCGGATTTGGGAGCGTCGTAGTAATGGTAATGCATGGCGGCAATGGCAATGGCAATGATCTGCAATAGTTTTTTCTACTTCTGCCTTCTTTTTTTCCTGTTGTAGGCAAGTGAGTTTTCTTTATAGTAGATGTTGATTTTCCGGCGAGGGTTGTTTCGATTTGTGGTGCAACTTTGGGGGATGGTTGTGGGTTGACTATTTAGGCAATTGGGATTAGAGTTATGTTTTGAGGAGAAGGCAATAGTAAGCTGTGTTTGGTTGTTTGGGGTGTGGTTATGATGTATTTTGGTGATTGGCGTACATGGCAGCAGGGCATGGTAGCGTCAATGGTCGAGATCGGGGTGCTTTGATACCAAAATGGTGGGGACCGAATAGGGTTAGAACAAAGGTGGAAGAATTGGAGGAGAATGAGAGAGGAAACAAAGATAATTAATCAATAATGCTTCTCAATAAAATTATATTAATTAATGAATGAATACTACGTAGGGATTACAATGTTTTTATATGACTAAATAAATACCTAAACTTAATGATCAAATAATTCCTAAATAATTTAAATAGATAAGGAAATAATACTAATCTTAACAAATAAATTAAATAAAGCTATTCTAGAATAATCTACTTGTTGGACTATTTATTAGAATTCCTATTCCCACCAAAAATAATATTGATCCAACCAAGTTAGGCGGGTCCTTTGGGCTTGTCCTGCATCACAATGTCTTCTTATTTGTTGATGTTCTTATAATCTAAACAGTTGAATTTAAAAGACAAATCTTTAAAAAATATCGTTTATAGAGTGCTTTGTATCCAGGCACTCAACATCATGTCTTAGATTCCCTTTCACCTAATAATAAATGAATAAACAAATATATAACCTCAACTTAAACTAGTTCAGGAGTGTTCAATGATAACATCACAATATTAATGTCTATACATATTATAAAGGTTTTGCAATAAACATGTCTCTTTCCAATTACAACTACACATTATAAAGACTAATTTAACTCAGAAAACTGACAAATGTTTCAATCACGCCAGATTATGCATATACATATTATATACTAGTCCCATTAATGGGCAAACCGGACTCCTTTTGTGGAACAAAGGGAGTACGTAATTTAGCAAGATAAAATACATAATACCTAAATTCAACTCATTAAAGAGCTCAACCAGAAAAAGAAAAGACATCTATCAAATTAAAATTATCTTGCTACATGTAAATGTCTTAATATACCTTGGGCTCTCCGTCAATGAAAATTACGGATCCATCGGTGTAGGGAAGCAAGGATCGGCCATTTTTAGGATTGAACCGAATCGGAACCCCGCGGCCGGACCCGGAATTGTAGGCGTAGATGGATTTGAATCCATACTTTTCAAGAATGCCTATAACTTCAAGTTGATCTTGGTCCCAACCACCGAGGCTCGACTTGAAGACGTCGATTGGACCCTGGCCACGTCGGAATAGGTGTACCTCGACTTCAGGTACCTTGGTTCGCACCGTCCGAGCCTTAGGGTTGGACGTCGGAGACGATATCAACGGCGCCAACTCGTCGGAGTTGTCGCTTGTGGATGTGGGAGATGTGGTTTCTTCGATCTCTCCGGATAGATTCTCTCTTTCCATGGTAATTAATTCTTTAGGCCGGAGAGCTGTCGAGGTAATGGGCTGGCTCGCCTACTTGTTAAGTTTCGGCTTGTACTCAGATTCGTTTTCTCGTTTTTTTAACTAAAAAAATACATGGGGAAATGATTTATATGCAAGACAAATTAATGACAAAAATTGAATTGCGCCCTACTAAAATTCGAAATTCTAAGTATAAAATAGAATAAAGTAATGTAAAATTATTTTTAATATTTATTTATTCCATTTATGCACATCAATAATTTTTTAAACTTGTTGTCATCTATAACATGGTTATAACTCATATACATGTTGTTGGAGTGTGATTATTTGGTCTAGCCAAGGTGTAACTCAATTTATTTAATGGGTTACATTTGGTGTTGACCCATAATATATATTTATTTTGACATTAAGAGAGTCCTTATTAAAGAAAGATTGTGTTTCTTTATTTGGTGGGATAAGGAGGTTTAATTAGAACTCCTACTCCTAATTAGATTCAACAGTTATAAGGTGATTCTTGACTCCTACTCCTAATTGGATTCAGGTGGATATGGCATCTATAAATATAACAATAAGGAGGAGAAGATGGGGACAAGAACACAAGAGATACAACACAAATACACACATTGTACTCCTCCATATTATCAACTTGTACTCCCAATATTATTATAGTGGATTACTCTCTCTCTCTCTCTCCGTGGTTTTTTCCCAATTGGGTTTCCACGTAAATCTTGTGTTCACACTTTATATCTATTTATTTATGTTTATGTGAATGTATTTCGTGAGTTTGATATAATCAACTACTCCATCAACCGTTAGCACAATTTTGGCCTAGTGTTTTGGTGATTTCGTCAGGCGAACAAAATTTGGCGTTAACATTGGCGCCGTCTGTGGGGAAGCAAAATTATATTCGAAAAATCATCAAACTTAATTTGTTAGCATGGTAAGGAATATTCACAACTCATCTCAATTTAAAGTCGAGTCATCAGAATAAAAGTGGCAGCCGATAGCTATGCATGATGCACGGTTTCAAATCTTCAAGTTAGCTGAGATTAAAAATGGTGCAAGCGTGGTTCGGCAGCAGACCAAGCAACAATAGCACCAAACGTCCTTCGAGAAGGCTTTGATCTCCTGAAAGGATCTACGGATATAAATCCCGAGGATAAAAATCTCGAGGATATAAATTCCGAGGATAAAATCCCGAGGATAAAAATCCGGAGGATATAAATCCCGAGGATAAAAATCCCGAGGATATAAATTCGGAGGATAAAAATTCGGAGGATAAAAATCCCGAGGATATAAATCCCGAGGATAAAAATCCCACGGAGACTTTTTGAATACTCTCTTATAAATAAGTTCCTTATAAAGAAGAGACTGGGGGGCAATGTTGGAGTGTGATTATTTCGGTCTAGCCAAGGTGTAACCCAATTTATTTAATGGGCTAGATTTGGTGTTGACCCATAATATATATTTATTTTGACATTGAGAGTCCTTATTAAAGAAAGATTGTATTTCCTTATTTGGTGGGATAAGGAGGTTTAATTAGGACTCCTACCCCTTATTGGATTTAACAGTTATAAGGTGATTTTACAAAGGACTCCTACTCCTAATTGGATTCAGGTGGATATGGCATCTATAAATACAATAATAAGGAGGAGAAGATGGGGGGACAAGAACACAAGAGATACAACACAAATACACAACTTGTACTCTCCATATTATCAACTTGTACTCCCAATATTATTGTAGTGGATTACTTTCTCTCTCCGTGGTTTTTTCTCAATTGGGTTTCCACGTAAATATACAACTGTAAAACCAATAATCAACAGTCCATCTATGCACTATGGGCAAAAGATGAATTTCATTACAATATAAGCATGAGAATAATGACCATGCTATAAGCATCAATCAAACGAAATCAAGGATAAATATTAAAAAAATTTAATTTATCCAGAGTATAAAAATATCCAAATTATCAACATGATACTACTTTGTGGAGTAAAATTCAAGAATAATATTCACATATCAAAAATAATTTGGACAGAAAAGAATTAATTTTTTATTATGAATAGTACCCCGTGAATAGTACTTCATGAATAGTACCCCATGAATAGTACCCCGTGAAATAGTACTTCGTGAATAGTACTTTGTGAATAGTATCATATACATAAATAGTGTCGTATATATAAATTGTGACATGCCATATACATGAATGAATAGTGTCGTATACGTGAATAGTGCCGTATACTTGAATAGTAACCCCGACACGAAAAAGATAAAGTTTCACAATAAAATTCATATCAATATTTCGGTATAATGATATTAAAGGAAATAACATCATTTACTTAAAAAAAATAACATCCCTTACCATCCCCTACCTCAAAAGAATAACACTTCTGACTGGAATATCGGATATAATACTAAAGGAAACTTGCACTGTATAGCAACACTCAAGATATCTAAATACTCACAAAATTACGCTCGATATTATAGAGAGAGAAAACTTCTGATTCTGGTGTGTTTTTCAATTCTAACCTAAGCACCCTATTTATAAGAAAATGCTTAGAACACCAAAGCAGAAAATTTAATAAGATAATATTTTATAAAAAAATTCACGCCCACCCTTGACCAAATTCATCAGCACACCAGTGGGGCCCACCAACATAAAAAAATGTTTTTCTTTTAAAAAAAATTATAACTCTAAAAATCAATTATTTCGGAACTTCAATAATTCAAAATAAATAGCCCTTTTATCAGAAAAATCTAAATCTTATGTCCATGTCATAGGAAATTTAATTCTCTACAACTTTGTAGAAGAATTTTTTTTCAAATTCTAAACGTAAAATGACAGAAATCCACATACAGATGATTTTCAACACCTCCATTCCGACAAAATACTGATAAAACACCTCAGTATTAATTCCTTCATTTATATCCACATAAAATAAATATTTTTTCATCTTATAAATCAATAATTAATTATTCACAAATAATATTACAGAACTACAATATTGACAACCAAGTCGTTCCTAGGAAAGATGAGGCTTTCTGATAAGGATCTCTCCTTACTGGTGCGCAATTAGGTGACAAACCCTTTTCCTAGACAGAACTTCCTTAGACATTGCCAATAATGCTATCTAATAATATTATTCAAATAATATGAATTATTGATCTGATAATAGGAAATATTGTGCAGTGATAATTATTGAATTAACAATAATATAAAAATAATGTGTTATTCTTGTCAACAACGCAGCATTTTACTTTACTTTACCCATCGGGTATTCCAATGACTTTAACGATGGCAATTCTGCTGTTATTATTAAAAAAAACTCATTTGTGTCGTTTTCTTCATCCGATAGTTTTTCATTATGGGGCCCACAAATGGCTGCGCCATCATACGAATATTCCCCAACATCAAGAATATTCCACGACCAAACGAATATTCCCCGACAAAAATGAATATTTTATAACCATTTGCTTATTTTAAAAAATTTACATATATCACCCTTAACTTTAAACTTTTATCAATTTAACTATTTACTAAATAAAAAAATTGAATACTTTTATTTCATAAAATTCGGGGTCTTACATTGCATCTATGTCTGATTTGCTTATAAAGGAGCCTTTGAAATGTGTCCTTTGAAGGCATCCGTTGTAGCATTTAATGCATCAGACATTTCTGAGCACTGATTTTAACTTCCTGGAAATCTGTTGTTCTGCTGTCTGGCCCACTGACACAGCAGACTGCTTTCTCACCTAACATCTAAAAAGATGATTTTTAGCAGGCATACAATCCTTTCTTTAGCTTCTTCTATACGCTTCTTTGATAAATATTAAGGATGAGTGTTGGATCATTAAGATTCCTGAAATCTCAATGTTTATAAGCCATTCTTCATTTGTTATACTTCATCCTTCAGTAAATGGATGAAGCGCGGTGTTTCTGATGCTGACTGGAGAGACATCATGATTATTGTCTCTGTATCACGATTGTTATGTCTTGTCATGCTCGTGTTTAATTTAGACTTGATTGAAGAGAACACTACGATTTCTCTTAAGCTCTGGTAGACTACGATCTCTACTTGCTTATTTTGCAGATTCCACGATTTTGAGAGCTGACTGTGATTCTTAACTTGGTTCGGCAGGCACTCAGACTATCTTCACGATTCTGAGCGTGGCTTCCAAGACAGACTACGATTCTGAAGCAACTTTTTCGATACTCCACAATTCTACCATGGCTTCTGCAATCTCTCGGCTGGCTTGACAGACTACGATTCTGTTGAGGCCTATCTATTACATTTTAAAATAGATCATCTTAACAGCTTTGATCTTTCTTCTATGCATTCATTTACATAATGATAAACATTAAGCACAGATCAACCTAACAATTTTGATCTTCCATTTAAGTTCGTGTACATATGTTATTTGAAGGACTTTACACATAAGTATATTTATTTACTTTCAACATCAAATTTTAATATGCAATTCCCAACAGGTAAGTAAGACACCGAATTTTATGAAATAAAATTATTTAATTTTTCTTATAATTATTATTCAGTAAAGGGTTAAATTGATAAAAAATTAAAGTTAAGGGTGATATATGTAAAGTTTACAAAATAAGCAAGTGGTTATAAAATACTCATTGTTGTCAAGGAATATTCATTTGGTCGTGGAATATTCTTATTGTCGGGGAATATTCGTATGATGGCGCAGCCATTTGTGGGCCCCGTAATGAAAAATTTTCGGATGAAGAAAACGACAAAAATGAGTTTTCTAAAAATAACGGCGTAGTTATACTGGTGCTAACACTTGTTGAAAAACCGGTGGTTAAAGTAAAATGTAACACGTTGTTGCACATGATGTAGACACTATTCACTCAAATTTTCTACACACCTGTAACTAACATTGCATGAGGGCATATTCGTCTTTTGGAGATAACCTTGGAAGACAGCTCACATCCATTCCGGATACTACTGGAAGTTCAGTCTCAACCCTGGAACACACACCGGGAGTATCAATTCCAACCTCGGAGATATCCCCGAGTTTCATCCTTGGAGATAACCCCAGGGAATGTCGTTGTAGTTCCGGCGATAACTTCAGAAATACTTGTTTCAAATGCATACAATCAGCTTCAATCTCAGACCTCCTACCGAGGCACTCATTCCAAAGACCCGGAGCTAACACCGGGAAGACAAGCACACTTACAGATGACCTTGTGGAATTCAAACACTTGCAGCAGTCAAATCTCAGATATAACCCTGAGCAACGTCTGCTATCAGCCCAAACCAGAGATAACCCCAGTGAGGGGCAAAATAGTCATCTTGCCACCTCAACCCCAGCGCATCGTCTCAACATTTCATACATACATTTCTACACAACAATGTCCCACAAGAGCCAAGGAGTTCCAATCCCGAGTGACTATTACGCGTGGCGGCTGCCGGATAGAATTTGAAGCTTGAAGACCATGGGCATGGTCCCTCTTCCCCGACTTCAGATAACCTCTAATCCCATGTCATTACGTAACTCTCGACAAAAGCGGTCCGAAAAAGGTCTTGTACACCTCGTTCGGATGCTCGGATTGAAGTTCTGCAAGTTCGAACGGACATCATAGTGCACAAGTGCACGCACTTCGAAATGATGGGACTAGCAGAGCTCGGGGCACCCAGTGCGTGGCAGAGTGCATCTGCAGCGACCTCAAGTGCATCTGCGGCGACCTCGGTGTGCATCTGCAGTGCGCCGCAGTACCTCTGCTGCTCCAGTTCTATAAATATAGAGCTTAGGGTGGCCATTTGTAAGAAAAAAAGAGACGAGGAAGCCCTGTCCAATTTGCTCTGTACACACCCCATATTGAGTGTTTTCTCATTTTAAACACCTGTTAGCTCACATATAGCTATATTTTACCGGCGGGAGCTGAGTGTTTATCCATCTAGAGTCATAGAAGCCTGCCTTGGAAGCCCACTGTAAGCCTTCCCACACTCTATAAAGCCTTTCTCTTCATTTTTTCACACTTATTCTTCACGTTGAGAGTCGTGTTGTTGTGTGTGTATGCCTTTACTTCTGGTCAAGTGGTTTTCATTTTTATCTATATATATATACTTATATATGTATATATTTTATATATGGACTAACATTATCGAGTTATGCCTCAATTGAGCTAGACTTATGTCTCGGAGCGTTTACTTATTATATATATATATATATATATACTTATATATATATTTGTTGTCATTTGATTATATCAGATGAGCACAGATTTTACATCCGAGCGTTTATTTGCTTTTACATATATATATATATATTTATATATATGAACCGTTGTCAATTACATTTGATGAGCCTAGATTTTATATCCTAGTGCGTTTACTACTTATATATATATATATATATATATATATATATATAGCAACAAATCGTTGAAATGATAACCGAGCCGGGATTGAGAAACATTCTGTGCGTTTACCGCTTATATATATATATATTTACATTTCTGTCAGGCCTGAAGTTTACTTCGTGGCGGTTGATCGTCTTTAATGCTTTCTTTACATTTAGTCTCGCCTGGAGTTTACTTCGTGGCGGTTGATCATCTTTTACAGCTTTGTATATAGGTACGAACGAGGCCTCGCACTACTTCCAAATAAATTGCACATTGATCCACACACACACACACATTCATTATATTGATTTCTTGAAAATCGGCGGTCACCGTGGGTAACACGGATGTCGAAGTGCCTAACACCTTCCCTCCGCATAATCAAACCCTCGAACCCAAATGAATCTCGGTTTCACAGACCCGTTTAGCAGTGTAACATCACTGGGTCAATGTGCAAACCTTTTCTCGGTTGTGTTGGTGCAACCAGTTAAAAACACCAACTAGAGACTCTTATAGTCAAATCGTCGACATGATATATGTCGGACCTTTTTTACTTGTTTTTTCAAACAAATCTCACATAACATGAGAACACCAGAAAACATGAAACGAAAAGGGCCAAATAAAAATCCCGACGTCGACAGGTGGCGACCCCAGTAAGAGGGTTTAAGCCGCTACTACAAGCTTTTCAAAATTGTTATATGCTTGTGTGTGAATGTTTCATTTACATTTATGATGAATGTGTACGAATGCATTTTACTTACTGCACTGCAATATATCTATCTGTGATATTAGTGCTTCGCACATGTCATCATTTTCATAAACGGCGAGACACGTTGTGTGTTAATGTATGTTGTGTGGTTCCTCCACTAGGAGGCTATCCTGTCGGTGTTTGATTACTGGACTCATAGGGAGACTAATTCCAAAGTGGAAGAAAGGGAAAGGAAACGTAAACATAACATCGCCTTGATGATATCAGGCATACACATCATTGTCCATGATGAACATACAAACAGATATACCCAGACAATGATTGCCCAGATGTTATGGTGATCATCCGGGAAAAGGAGGACGATGAAAACCCCTCCATCACTGCAGTCCATCAAGACTTTACCCTCGACAATTGGGCAAAGACTCCATGCATTGGTCGATTTAGGGTAAAACGAAAGCGAAATCCCTCGCCTTACAGAGATAACGTTAATTGCTTACTTTTCTCATGCAAGTATTAGTAGTTATTTTATCAGTACATGCTAACACTTTTGTATGATTAAACAGTTTCATATATTAAGTGAAAGCATATTTTGTTTCAGGACTCTAAATTTAGATGTGCATGTACTTGCTGATGAGGTGCCTTTTCTCCACAAGGACTGTAACTTTGATGAAAAGTTGGACTCAGACTTGATGGAAATCCAAGAGGACATTGAGACACCTCTGGAGATTAAGGAATGGGTCGAAGACAAACCTAAACCCAACCTTGACCAAACCACTTCTTTCAATCTTGGAACCTTAAAAAGCCCTAAGCTAATCCAGATTGATTCAGACCTAACCCCAAACCAACGGAATGACATGGTTGCGCTACTAACCCAATTCCATGATGTGTTTGCATGGTCTCACAAAGACATGGTGGGTTTGTCCACTGACATTGTCCTTCATCGCTTTCCCATTAAGGAGGGATGTAAGCCAGTCAGGCAAAAGCTCAGGCGATTGAAATCTGAGTGGAGTTTAAAGGTGAAAGAAGAAATTGTGAAACAATTTCAAGCTTACATTATCATGGTGTCCACATATCCAGAATGGATATCCAACATTGTTCTCGTGCCTAAACCAGGAGGAAAGGTACGAGTTTGCGTGGATTACCGGGATCTGAACAAAGCTTGCCTTAAAGATAGCTTTCCCATGCCCTTTATCCACATTCTTATTGACAATATTGCTTAATACAACATGTACTCCTTTGCTGATTGCTTTGCGGGGTATCATTAGATTATGGTCGCTGAGGAGGATTGTGAGAAAACTGCTTTCATCATGCCTTGGGGAACCTTCTGCTATAGACGGTTATCATTCGGCCTCATCAATGCCGGGGCAACCTATCAGCGAGCTATGATGGCTCTTTTCCACGATTTAATGCATAAAGAGATAGAGATCTACGTGGATGACATCATTGTCAAGTCCCGAAGGGAAGAAGTCCACTTAGACCATCTCAAAAAGCTCTTCAACAGGTTGTGTAAGTACAACTTGAAGTTGAATCCAGCTAAGTGCGCCTTTGGCGTTAAATCAGGCAAGTTGCTAGGTTTCTGATCGACCACAAAGGGATTGAGTTGGATCGCACCAAAATCCAGGCCATCAAGGAAATGCCCATTCCTCAGATAGAGAAGGAAATACAGAGATTTTTGGGAAGAATCAACTTCATTAGCAGGTTTATCTCTCAACTCACAACAACCTGTGAGCCCATTTTCAAATTGTTAAGGAATAACTCCTCCATGAAATGGAACGATGAGTCAGGAATCCTTCCTTACAATCAAAGAGTAGCTGGTTAACGCCCCTGTTTTGGTTGCTCCCAGGGATGATGTTCCCCTGTTCATGTACCTGTCCATTAATGACAATGCTATGGGCTGCATGCTGGGACAAAAAGACGATAGAGGCCAAGAACGAGCTATCTATTACCTCAGCAAAAGATTCAGCAACAGTGAACACAAGTACACTCTTATTGAGAAGACTTGTTGTGCTTTAGCGTGGGCGTCCATGAGGTTACAAAATTACCTCCATGGTCACACAACCCATCTCATATCTCGCGTGGATCCTCTCAAGTATGTGTTCAGTAAACCCATACTGAATTGTCGGCTGTCCAGATGACAGTTGATCCTACAAAAATTTGACATCGTCTATATGACGCAAAAATCTGTCACAGGTCAAGGAATTGTGGATCAACTGGCCACCGCACTTGCAGGGGATTACAAACCCTTGGAAACATACTTCCCCGATGAAGCGGTCATGACAGTTCAGCAACACCATCAGTACGATGCATGCCATACGTGGAAAATGTATTTTGATGGAGCTGTTAACACAAAAGGTTCTGGAGCTGGAGCAGTTCTAGTATTCGGTATGAGGGAGCAGTATCCCGTCGCCATCAAATTGCAGTTTGTCAGCACCAACAACACAGCTAAGTATGAAGGCTGTATCATGGGGCTAAAACTTGCCCGTTTAATGGGTATCAGGCAGTTAACTGTCTTTGGGGATTCAGAGTTGGTAATTAAACAATCCACATGAAGCTATCAAACCAAAGAATTACATTTTTTGCCTTAGCATCGGCAAGTTTTACAAATGGCTTTGGAGTTCAAAGAAATCTCCTTTCTACACATTCCTCATAATAGGAATGATTTTGCAGATGCAATAGCAACGTTAGCCTCCTTGATTCACATACCTGACAAGGAAAACATGTCAAGCATCACATTTGCCCTGCAAAAGGCCCCAGCTTATGGGAACTATGTTGGAGAAGTATCGGATGAGCTACCTCCCATCCACAACCCTTGGTATCAACATATCAAGGAGTATCTGAGATGGATCTACACCACCGTGAGCGAGCAGCCCGAAAAAGAGGTGGATCCATCGACTTGCTCTGAAATTCTACATGAGCGGAGATGCACTCTACAAAAGAGATGTATGATTAGGTCTCCTTAGATGTCTGGACAAAGACCAAGCTCAAAGGCTCATGGATGAGATCCATGGTGGAGTATGTGGCCCACACATGAGCGGACCCCTACTTGTTAAGAAGATCCTCAAAAACAGGGCATTATTGGCTTACGCTCAAAGTATTTGTTGTGATGATCACGTCGAAGAGGTGCTATCGATGCCAAATTCATGGGAATGCTATCCACGCCCCTCGAGGAACTCCACAATATGAGTTCGCCATGGCCCTTCTCAATGTGGGGAATGGGCGTGATCGGACCCATCGAGCCCCAAAGCCGATGTGGACATCGATTCATATTCACCATGATTGACTACTTCACCAAATGGGTAGAAGCAACTTCCTTCCCCAGGGTTACCAAAGAAGTCATCATTGCTTTCATCATAAGCAATATTGTCTATCGATATGGACAACCAGAGGTCATTGTGCCAAACAATGCTAAGAACCTCAACAACAAAATGATAGAGGAGTTATTCAGTAAATTCCACATCAAACACCTTAACTCTGTCATCTACCGTCCAAAGATGAATGGTCCTATTGAAGCGGCTAATAAAAACATCAAGAAGATCATGCAAAAATTGTCCGCCAATCACAAAGGAAAGCCTGACCTCTTGCCTCTGACTTTATTAGCTTACAGAACTTCAAATGCGTACTTCCACTGGGGCAACACCCTACCCATTAGCCTATGGGATGGAATCAGTGCTCCCCATAGAGGTGGAAATGGAATCCCTCAGAGTGTTGATGGATGTTCAGTTGGATGAAGACCAATGGGTACAAGATAGGTATCACCAATTGTCTCTAATAGACGAAAGGCGAAACGCGGCTATCTTCCATGGTCAGTTATATTAGCAAAGGATCGCAAGATCCTACAACAGGAAAGTCCGACTACGATATTTTAAACAACACAACTTGGTTTTGAAGAAGATCATTGACATCCAAGATCAATCTAAGGGAAAATTCGCTCCTAACTGGGAAGGCCCATTTATTGTCAAGGAGATATTGATGGGAGGCTCTCTCAGACTACAGGAAATGGATTGCGATGAATTTCCACAGCTTATCAACTTGGACACCATGAAACGGTACTATGTCTGAAGTTATCATCAAGCAAACATCCTGGTTTTTTATCATCAAATCACCAGTCATTCCGATTTTATAACCCTTTTGACATACTCTTCTGCTTCTCAGGGAAACATATACTTCAAACCAGCAGCCTGGTTTCACGTCATTTTAAAACTTTCACCCAATTTCGGTTATCCCCCCAGGGATTGAACCTTTCACACCTGCAGTTTATCCTAAAGACGAGATTAAACTTTTCTATGCCTGCAGTTTGTCCTGAAGACGGGACCAAACTTTTTCTACACCTGCAGTTTGTCCCAATCATGGGATCAAACTTTCTTCTCCATGATATAGCACCGCACATGGGATTCATACTTCTCTTAGGTACAGATTAATCACGAGGGGCGAACTACGTCGACTGATCTCCCGATACCGGAGAGATGCGTGGCAACCATATTCTATATGGCCCGGTCACAATAATAAAAAAAAACAACAAAAACATTTCTACCTTTTTTACTACAAAAAAAAAACCAAAAAACAATTCTACACCCTTTTCATCAATAAAGCTTCTACACCCATTTTCCTTTCACATTCGGCGTTGAACCTCTTACACCAGGTTTTGAACTACGCAGACTGATCTCCTCTTCAATAGAGATACGTGGCGACCATTTATGGTTCGGTCTAATCCCTACCAAAACACAAATACTTGTCACAATGATCTTTGGGATCAAACTTCAATCCACCACATTTCATCGGCTTCAGACCAAAGGGATGGAACTACCTAACCTCTCCTCACAAATAGGAGATTCAACGACCATCTAAGCTGCGGTTGTGCCTCAAAGAGCAACACCAATCCATAAGGGATGGAATTAACTAGGCTTCTCACAAATAGGAGTACTGGCGACCATCTGTGGTGCGGTCAACCTCAGAGAGGAAAAGCCACACTCCTCTCCATATTTCCATACAGAAACCAGTCCCAAGACACCAAAGATGGTAGGGATATACACAGATCAATGATCAGTTCTGAGAAATCCTACGACATCTCAATGTCCACACATCAAGGATGAGTTCAGAATGCATCAAGATCACAAGCCCTGAAGAAACATGCAAATATCAAGCAAGTATCAAGGCACAACTGAAAGGGAAGTAAATCAAAATATATCTCTCTGCCATATATAATACTGTTTGATATATACAATATGTGTTGTACATGATAAAATGGCTAAGCTAGTCTATGTAGGAAAATACAAGTCTATCTACGGATCTGTGTGTATGCGGACTATCAGATCTAACATAGCATCCCTCTCTGAAGAAGGAAGTAACGCTGCAAGCTCCTACCCAATGGTATCTACACGAGCTAGCAGATCCAAGGCTAACTGCATGGTGGCATGATGCTCATCAATATATGCACTCATATCGGCAAGGATGCCAGTCGTGAGGGATCTCATTGAAATCTTATCTCATGGCGGCCACATCCAGGCGAGATAGGCGACATCCCGCTCTCATCAATCAATGCATCTCTGGCTGATCTAGCCTCGTATCTCTCTAATAGAGATGCATCTCTCCCATCAAGAGCTGTCAACATCAGGGCCCTAACCTGATCTCTCTCAAAGGTCATTAGATGTAAACTCTTCTCCAAATACTGTGCTGACTGCTGAATCACAGTAGCACTCGTAGTAGGAGAATCCATCACAAATGCTGGCAACCCAGCAGTCAAATCCTCGATGGGAATATTAGCCTCCTCCATAGGCTCCTCATCATCGAAATCAATCCCCTGCACTGTGGATACTACCACAGCCGATGAAGTCTTTATCTCCATCTATGCGAAATACTCTGTAGAACAACCTGGATGGCTGACGGAAAACTCAGCTAGCTCTCGCTGATCCTAATAGGCATACAACCTGGATTTGTCCTCTACTAATAAGTGGCAAGAAGCGAAGCGCTGACTCGACACCCCCTCAAAAGGATAAAAATCCTGAAACTGGTCAAATTGACACATCACGGCCAGTGGGTGGTAAGTAATCATGCCTCTCAAACTAGCTAGAGGAAGATAATTCATGTCCGGAGCATGAGTAATGAAGCTATTGGGTGAGCTAAGCCCTGTACACGACAATATAGCAAATGAATCTCCGATCCCTGCCAGAAAAGCTGACCAAGATGCAGCGTCTATACATTTTGAAAAGGTGTATAACATAGCTATATCATGGGTGAAACAATACCCATGCCGTCTAAAAGTACCAATCGATCTCAAGTGTGACATAAACCACACGTACAGCATGACCGAGCTGCCTATAAACACTCTTGTCGGATAAGTGCAGCAGTATGTGGCTGACCTCAGAGTCTCTGCTATAATCATTGGTATGATGGTGTGACCCTCCCTGAGAGCTCTCACTGCCATGATGACTCCTATATCCAACTCATCCATATACCATGGCATGTAGACGTACACATAATAGCAGTACATCTACTCTGGCCAAACGCTAATGATCCTCTGGTGTGATGAAATCCCCGGAATGTCGTGTATAACTATCCTTTGAGCCAAATCTGTCAAACAGAAAATGCTGGGATATAAAGTGGCCAAATGTGAGCTCATCCTGCACCACCTTACGCCTCAGTCCAGTAAGGGTCATGAACTGCCTACTCATGTCTCCAATCACCATATGCACGCAAGGTCCATCCGATTGGCGGCATTATCAAACGTCGTACTCTTCCGAGTAGAGTCGACTCCACGGGTCCCAAATCGAAAAACTTGCCTCTCGATACCGATGCTCCATCATGCCCTCCACGAATCCTATGGGAACCTGAAACATCAACAGGGTCATAGTATGCTGCAACAGATGATCTACAGTCACCCTATCTGATGGTGACATGCTATCATACCACGATTGCATACCAGATGCCACCAAAAATGGTGGGGTATGATCAATCTGACTAATATCGAAGAAGACATCTATATGGGCGTGTCATAAGACCATCCAGAGGTCAATCTTGAATATCTCTGGACATACATACATATATATAACATAATAACATGCATGATGATACAATAGATGTCAATATAATATAGGGAATGGAAAATTGTACATACATTCCTAAGTATATCATCATCTAATACATCTCTCTGCATAAAAATACGAGGGAAATGGGAGGAAATGGGGCAAAATAGAGGCTACAAATATAGCGAGAATGGGGCGGCCACCCAATGTCAAAAGAGATATCAAAAGAGATAATGAGAATATACATCAGAAGAAGTCAATGGTGTCAATGTCTACATCATCAACACTGTCCACCTGATGTAACTCCTCCTAAGTCACTGGATCTCTATCCACAGGGATGTCAGGCCTATATAATGGAGGATCTGCACCGACAAAACCATATGGGTCACCTGAGGGGCTAGCGCCAGAGCTGAAAGGATCAAAAGTATCTGCCTCTGAAGGATCTCTACCCAAGTGCCGGATAAAGAAATGTGTCCTGTCTAATTGATGGGTTAAACTGTTAATCTTTGTCAAATAAGTCAGATCTCGGACACAGGCTAGCCAATCCGTCATCATCACAGATCCTGGAACCATATCCCTCATGAACTGAGTGGCACGGGTCTGGGCTCTAACAGTACGAGGAACCACCAATGCTAGAACATCTCCTGAGTGCAGGAACCCTCTGATAATGTGAAACCGTCAATCCCCAACAATGGGATATCAATGACGGGTGACTGCGAAACATGCCAATAATGCCTGGCAGGAGGCAAGATCAGCATACGAATCTCTCTTATAGTGCTCTTGATAGCACGCTCTCCTAAGTAGAGCTCCCATCCTTCATCTGTGAAGAGAGGAATCCTACAGGTGGAAATCACGTGCTTGACACCAGTCGGGTACCCATCCTCAAATCCAATGCTCAAATGCTCCCCAGAGTAGGGAACCCACGTGATGACATCCATTTGTCAATAACTCCAAATATATAAGCGCGATAATGAGTAAAACCCTCGTCGCAAAGAACCTCCTCTTGATATGGAATGATGCCATCTATGTCCTCGTGGATAGGTGTCTAAACCTAACACACTCACAGGACGCAAACATGGGAGCCTCTCATAGGCCCAAAACTTCTAACACAAAGGCAAACATCTGCTTTCAGTCAACACTCTTAACCTGTACATGGGAAAAGACAAGAAAAATACTCACCAGCAGAAATGGGTAGAATCCTAACCAAGCCTCGGTCAAGCCCTGCGATCGCATGCGCATTCCCTTGAGGAAATAGGCAAAGGTGTAGGAACCCCAATCATAATCTCCTATACGGTCCACGTGTCGAGTGGCGCTGATCAAAGCGAAGGACACCATAGAAGAGTTATCTGCTATGAAGCAGCCTCTAATGATCATCAGGAACAATCGCCAAAGAATGCAATCCCTGACTTTCAAATCATCGGGTATGGGCTCACTTAAGAGCCCGCTCATAGCATCTACGCTCAAAGGACCTGTACGAACAGTCCTACCCTTGATCGTCTCCGCCGAAACTCCTAACAAGGATATGATGGCAGTAGGGGTGATATCCGCCATACAAGGCACTGGCTCCCCTTCAAACTATATACCTGTGATAAACCGCCAATCCATCGGTGTCATCATCACCTCACAGTCCAGCAAATGGAGGGACTGAGTCTGGTGAAACTAGCGCTCAGACAATGCCCTGAGGTAACCCCAGGAACAACGGCGGGGAAGAATGGAAAAGAACGTCCCGAATCCCCAGCCATGTACAATCGCTCTATAGTCATCGTGCAAAGCCTAATACATAGAGTGGATGCTGAACCAGTTCCCTCGAGGCTGTGTAAAGCTGGGAACCTACATCAAATGCAGATCAACATCAGAACCCTTCACTCCTCATCAATAGGAAATAAGAAAGAT
Source organism: Panax quinquefolius (assembly GCA_020205615.1). Lineage (NCBI taxonomy): Eukaryota > Viridiplantae > Streptophyta > Magnoliopsida > Apiales > Araliaceae > Panax > Panax quinquefolius. The sequence continues at coordinate 117,001,334 of CM035155.1, forward strand.
TAAGATCTAACTTAATACCTCATTTGCGTGCAGGTAAACTGAAGGGTGTCGACTTAAGTCGCCCAGAAGCTCTGGGTTCACCACCTAAATGCCTGGCAAAACCCTATAGGGAACACGTGCAGTAGGAGTGGGGTCCACAACTGGAACAGCCTCCTCCTCATTCTCGACGTCTGGCACTTCAACCTGGACAGGACGTATCACCGCCTCCACCAAACAACAAGACTGTCTAACAGAACGGGGTCGAGGCACTTCAGAAGCCCTTCTCCGTACACCAGAAGTGGTCCTGTGGGAACTACTCGGCTGATCCGGATCCATAATATCTGGACAACAAATCTCCAAATCACCTCAAAAGGGTGTGGCAATGTTAATCCTGGAGCTTTTCAAAATGCATTTTTTCATGCATGCATTATTTTAACATATGTCTACAGTAGAGTTAAAAATACATGACTACCCAATGCCTACGTTTTGGAAAATTTTGCCATAATCCCCTTTGTAAATAGGACTATCCACATGCACATAGGCATGACTAGGTTGCCATTCAGTAGCACACCTACCCACAGTTATATACATCCTACATGCATTAATACATCATAGTAAAATTTACATAAGTGTACTCTAATTACCAGGATTATTTTACTTTTCTACCTTTACTTATTTGTCCTCAAATAGGATAAGAAATGACAGTAAAAGGTGCCAATTTGACTATTTCAAAAGTTAAATTTTTTCACATCATTATGTTCAGCATGGTTTAATACTAACATTTGCTATGTTGAATATATTTTATCAAGTCATATCAGCATGCATATTCACTACTATGTGTATAATTGCATTTAATGTGATAAGTCATTTTTCAACGGATAGAAACTGGAAAAGAATACATGCATACGTTACTAGGATAGTGTAGAACACTTGTACGATAGCAGAATTTGCAGAAAGTTGCTCGAATTCAATAGGTCTGAAGAAGAGCTCTAGGATTTCCTTCATGGCGCAACTTAAAAGTGACTTATGAAAGCAACCTGCAAGCATTACATAGCCAAGGTTGGTATGCAAGTCCATCTGCTACTCTGGTAAGTGTACTATGCACCCTACATGGGTCCCACCCCTCTGACTCGGTCCAGTTTGAGTTGCAAAGGAGGTCCCACAAGCTGAAAAGGCTAAATCAGGAATAAAAATGTTACGCGATTGAGCGGAATAGCTTGGAATCCTGGTTTTTACAGGCCAAACTCTACCTCTGCACATCACTCATTGGTATTTACCTGAATGCAAGGTATACTATATCAGTGACCTCAGCTTTTGCAAATCATGCTCGGCAATGCCTCATACAGGTCCGATGTCGCCAAACACAAGTCGTAACCCTAAAAGATGTGTTCCCCGGTGGAGGTTACAACACAATTTGACCATTAATATATGCGTCAATGAAGGTCAAGCAGCCTTGACATAATCCCCAGCAGGGGTTACAACATAGACTTTCACTCATCCATGTATCCCCGACGGGGGTTACAATGCATTCTTCGTCCATGAACGAATCCCCAGTGAGGGTTACAACGCAATTCAACCATTGATATACAAATAAATGAAGGCCACGCAGCCTTGACGTCATTTCAACCGATGGCAAGTAAACCCATCGAAGCATCGGAGGCCATTCGATGATCTCATCCATCAGTGCACTTATCCATAACCTTCCTCGGCGGGGGTCACAAAGCAATGCAACCATTGATACACATATCAATGAACGTCAAGCAGCCTTGACAGTTTGCCTAGCGGGGATCTATCCGGTGATACACATCGGTGAAGGTCGAAGACGTACGACAATACATATTGTTGGCGATAATCTCAAGCGGGATCTTGGTATATGTTATACACATCCTCAAATAGACAAAGCTTTATCCCTACAGATCTTTTGCACACGAGAGGCACATCTTTGGATTAAAGTCTGTATCAAGGATCCAAGACTTTGGTGATAACCCCAACGTCAACATTCTTGAAGACTTTGATCACATATCCAAGACATCACTGATTGTCATCCCCGACAGGATTAACAGGGAAACGGCAATCATTCCATCATATTGGGAAACAATCCAACAACCTACATGCATTATGCATTTGCATCATGTTGCTGCACATAACATCATATTTATCTTATTGCATTTCAAGTGTTTAGGATTCTTTATCCTATCCATGCCTTGCATTGCATGAATATGATAAAGAGAGGCATCTGTAGACACTCAAAATTTTCTGCACACCTATTACTAACGTCGCAGGAGGGCAGATTCGTCTTTCGGAGATAACCCTGGAAGACAACTCACATCCATTTTGGATACTACCGAAAGTTCAGTCTCAACCCTTGAACACACAACGGGAGTATCAATTCCAACCTCAAAGATAACCCCGAGTTTCATCCTTGGAGAAAGCCCCAGGGAATGCCGTTGTAGTTCCGACGATAACTCCAGAAATGCTTGTTTCAAATGCATGCAATCAGCTTCAATCTTAGACCTCCTGCCGAGGCACTCATTCCAAAGACTTGGAGCTAACACCGGGAAGAAATGCACACTTACAGATGACCTTGTGGAATTCAAACACTTGCGGCAGTCCAATCTCAGATATAACCCTGAGCAACGACTGCTGTCAGCCCAAACAGGAGATAAACCCGGTGAGAGGCAAAATAGTCATCTTGCCACCTCAACCCCAGTGCGTCATCTCAACATTTCATACATACATTTCTATACAGCAATGTCCCACAAGAGCCAAGGAGTTCCAATCCCGAGTGACTATAATGCGTGGCAGCACACCGGATAGAATTTGAAGCTTGAAGACCATGGGCATGGTCCCCTCTTCTTGACTTTGTACAACCTCTAATCCCATGTCATTGCATAACTCTCAAAAAAAGCGGTCCAAAAAAGGTCTTGTACACCTCGTTTGGATGCTCGGATTGAAGTTCTACAAGTTTGAGCGGACATCACAGTGCATGTACTTTGAGACGGTGGGACCCGTGGAGCCCGGGGCACCCCGGACAGCCGCAGGTGCATCTGTGACTGTCGCAGGTACACCTGCGGCTCCTAGCTCTATAAATATAGAGCTTGGGTAGCCATTTGTAAGAAAAAAGAGGCGAGGAAGCCCTGTCCAATTTGCTCTGTACACACCCCATATTGAGTATTTTCTCATTTTAAACACCTGTTAGCTCACATATAGTTATATTTTACCAGCGGGAGCTGAGTGTTTATCCATCTAGAGTCATAGAAGCCTGCCTTGGCAGCCCACTGTAAGCCTTCCCACACTCTATAAAGCCTTTTTCTTCATCTTTGCACACACTATTCTTCACGTTGAGAGTCGTGTTGTGTGTGTATGCTTGGACATCGGTTCGTGGTTTTCATTTCTATCTGTATATATATACTTATATATGTTATATTTTTATATATGGACTAACATTATCGAGTTATGCCTCGATTGAGCCTAGACTTATGTCTGGAGCGTTTACTTGCTTATATATATATACTTATATATATGAACTGTTGTTGGATTATATCCGATGAGCCTAGATTTTACATCCGGAGCGTTTATTGCTTTTACATATATATATATATATACTTATATATATATATCTTTGTCGAACTACGCTCGATGAGCACAGATTTTATATCCGATGCGTTTCTCTTATATATATATATATATATATATATATATATAGCAACAAATTCTTTGAAATGATAAACCGAAATAGGATTGAGAAACATCTTGTGCGTTTACCGCTTATATATATATATTTACATTTCTGTCAGGCATGGAGTTTACTTCGAGGCCTTTTACTCCTTTATTTACATTTAGTTCCACCTAAAGTTTACTTCATGGCGGTTGATCATCTTTTACAACTTTATTAACTTTTCTGATCCCCCATGGAGGTGCTTCGTGGTGGTTGATCATGTCTCTATATATATATTTACCGCTTTTATATATTTATATTTCCAATCCCCCATGGAGGTGCTTCGTGGTGCTTGATCATGTCTGTATATATATATATATATTTATAGCTTTTATATATATAACTGCTTACTGCTTTTCATATAAACTGCGGCATCATGTGAGCCTAGGAATCATGTGATCACAGATTCAGTCTACTGAATCTAGATTCGGTTTCCGTGATGGACATTTTCAACTGTAAGTAGCTTGTACATTATTTACAGTGTTTGAATTTCCTTAGATGGTTGTCATGCCCATGAGGAGTTGCGCATTGCTGTATATTATTTTTCTCGAAGATGCTTCGCATTTCGAAAATAAAAGCAAACAACCTGAACATTTAATAATAAAATGGAAGTATGAAAAGGTCTCAATTACTATTGAGTACATGGTTTGAAAAACCTCTTTTACAAAACTTCACTGCTATATCATGTTTAAAACTGAATTTTCATACAAATTCAAACCCTTTGTATATAGGTGCGAACGAGGCCTCGCACTACTTTCAAATAAATTGTACATTAATCCACACACACACACACATTCATATAACAGTTTCTTAAAAAGTGGCAGTCACCGTGGCAACACGGATGTCGGGGGGTGCCTAACACCTTCCCTTCGCATAATCAAACCCCCGAACCCAAATGAATCTCGGTTTCACAAACCCGTTTAGCAGTGTCACATCACTGGATCAATGTGCAAACCTTTTCTCGATTGCGTTGGTGCAACCAGTTAAAAACACTAACTGGCGACTCTTACAGTTAAATCGTCGACATGATACATGCCGGACCTTTTTTACTTGTTTTTTCAAACAAGTCTCACATAACATGAGAACACCAGAAAACAAGAAATGAAAAGGGACAAATAAAAATTCCGACGTCGACACACAATAGCACATGGTATTGCACCAATTATTGATTCTTACTTAAGAAGGCACTACTCAATAATTGTTACAGTAATTACTGTTCAATATTTTATTTTATTGATTCAATAATTGCTACGTTGATATTTTATATTATTGTTGTTTCAATAATTGTCACTGCATAATATTTCCCATTATCAAACTAATAATTCATATTATTTGAATAATATTATTAGATAATATTATCGATAATGTCTAGAAAATTACATCGAGGAAAGGGGTTAAGTTATCTAATTGCTTTTGATGAGAGAAATTCTTACTTAGGAAAGCCCCTCTTCCCGGGAATGACACAGTTGTCATTATTGTGATTACGTAATATTATTTGTGAATAATTAATTATTGATAAAAAGATAAGGAAATATTTATTTAATGGAGGAATTTTTAGAAAAGTGACAATTGTTAAAAATTGATATTTTATCTTTTCGTATAAAATAATTTATTCAAATATATTATTATATTACATTATAAATTTATAATGCGATAATATAATAATATAATAATGGTGATATTTTTACAATGAATGTGTGATATATGAATAAATGAGGAGGAAGAGTATTTTTGTTACAATAAATGCTAAAAACATGTTAAACATGTTGGTGGACCCTATTTTGACTGAAATTTGATTATAGCATGCAAATCGTCCGTATGTGAATTTTGGTCAGTTTCTGTTTAGAATTTGAAAAACTTAAAGCTACAAAGTTGTAGAGAATTGAATTTCCTATGGAATGGACATAAGATTCGATTTTTTTGTGATAAAATGGCTATTTATTATGAATTATTGAGGTTCCAGAATATTGGGTCTGAATTGATTTTGTTACAAAAAATGTTTAAAACATGTTTTGTGTGTTGGTGGGCCCCACTTGTTGTTGTAAAATGCTGAATTCAGATTTCAAGTGTGCGTAAGAAATATTTTATAAATAATAATATTTTATTAAATTTTCTGCTTTGGTGTCCTAAGTATTTTTCTATAAATAGGGTGTTTAGGTTAGAATTGAAAATCACGTATACGACACTATTCTTGTATATGACACTATTTACGTATACTGTAATATTTATGTATACGGTACTATGTACGAATATGAGTTACTATTCACGAGTTACTATTCACGGGATACTATTCACGACAAAATTGGTTTCTTTTTCTGACCAAATTATCGTTGATTTATGAATCTTACTCTTGAAATTAAATCCATGTTTTGATTATATTATTTTTATTATCATATATAACATTTTTATAATCTTGGTGATAAAATTTCTCTTTCACTTGAGTGTAAAGATTGGTAGATTATTGGTATGATCGTGACTATGGGTTCTCTTTGGCTAGTAGTGCAAAGATGAATTATTGACTGGTATGATTATGACCATTGAATTTATAATTGAATATCTTTAACTTAAGTGCAAAGGTGAATTGATCAACATGGTTATAATTATTGTTTATATAAATTCTGAAATGATTATATATTTCTTTGAGATATGAATATCTTTGGCCTGTAGTGCAAAGATGACCTATTGTTGAATATATTTGGCCTGTGGTGCAAAGATGAACTGTTGATGAATATCTTTGGCCCGTAGTGAAAAGATGAATTTATTAGTATGATTATGAACAGGAACTGTGATTTGGTATAACCATGATCTTTGATGTTTCAGGTAAAGACAGGTGATGAAAATTATCTTCGTCTTGGGTGCGAAGAGAAATTTAAAACCACAATTATAATTATGAGTTATTCACATGATTGTGGAAAGGAACTGTTGATTGATGTTACAGGATAAAACATTGTTGGTGGACTTTTAACAAGGAGAAGATAATAGACTTTATGGTCTATTTGACTCTTCTAATGGATTGCTCGTTTCGCTGCAACTATGGTTGAAAAGTTTTATCATCTACCATATGTTCTAAATCTCTGATTCATTACTGATGAAGGCTATTGATAAATTATTTATCTTAGTTATGATATTCCTTACTAGGCTAGTTGTGCTCATCCTTTTGCTTCATAATTCCTTTCAGGTAATAAGAGTGTAGCTGGGTCGAGCGGGGTAACAGGGGAATAGAACGGTGGTCTATAGCTGTTGAGGTTTCCCCTAAAACAGTATGGAAATAATTTTATTGAGAATTTTAGATAAATGTGTCGTATTTTATACGTCATTTAACCGTTGATTTTGGTGAACCAAATAGGGTGAAGTGAACCCAACTTTGGAAGGGTGTTTTACCATTATCATACAAGATGTCTACGACTTCGTGTTATCATAAGACAGGGTTGTGCACATCCACTTGCTGATTATATCTATGAGCACTACTTATATAATCATGGAGTTTGGTTGAAATATAATTCTCAATTGGAGATAATAGAGATCATTATATGTCAAGAGAAGACTCACCATTGGAAAGAACATGATAACAATCTTCTCATTTTTCTTTGGGGTCTATTAGGTCAACCAAGAATAATTCTCGAGTCATATGATACCTATTATAACTTAGATGCATAGCCTCCTATGTACGAAGGTTTCCTTGAGCATTTTCCAGATATTTTAATTTCTAAAACAGTTATTGACTGTACCTTTATGTAAGGTATCAATGTGAGGTTCTATCCAAGTAAAGGGATGAGAGTCACAGTTGGTATTAAAACTCACAGTATATGTGTTGTCGTATTTTGCACGACAATTGTAATATAAAATTATAGTTATTTTCTATACCATGTATTTGGTGACCTAGAATGGGTTGGGTGGAATGGACCTATTTTGGGGGAGTCACAAGGTATTACCTAACCGTACCGGTATATACCAGTTTTTTAATTTATTTTATTAATAATAATAATAATAATAATAATAAAATAATGATTATAATAATAATAATATTAATAAAAATAATAATAAAATAAAAATTATATTAATTTTCAGTATTTATTCAGTAAAAATCGATACCGAATCGGTAAACTGGTTCGGTATACCAATCTAACCGGTACCAAAATTTAGGTAATTTCATTATCGGTCCGATTTGGGCTGGTATTTACCGATTGCACACCCCTACAAGGCATAAACGAACACACTTGTCCTTTGATGGGACATGTCAGCACAATCCACATGGGTTAGTCCTAACTATCCACTGATGGGACATGTCGAAGAGATATTGTCAACGTTGGGATTTTTTAGTGTCCCTTTTCGTTACTTGTTCTTTGGTGTTCTCATGTTAATGTGAGATTTGTTTGAAAAAACAAGTGAAAAAGGTCCGACATGTATAATGTCGACGATTTGACTCTAAGAGTTGCCAGTTGGTGTATTTAACTGGTTGCACCAACATAATCGAAAAAGGTTTGCACATTGACCCAGTTATGTGGCACTGCTAAACGGGTCTGTGAAACCGAGATTCATTTGGATCCGGCGGCTTGATTATGCGGAGGGAAGGTGTTAGGCACCCCCCGACATCCGTGTTGCCACGGTGACCGCCACTTTTCAAAGAAACTATTATATGAATGTGTGTGTGTGTGTGGATCAATGTGCAATTATTTGGAAGTAGTGCTACACCTTGTTCGCACCTATATATAAAGGGTTTGAATTTATAAAAAAATTCAGTTTTAAACAGGATATAGCAATGATGGTTTATAAAAAGAGGTTTTTCAAACCCTGTGCTCAATAGTAATTGAGGCCTTTGATACTTCCATTTTATTATTAAATGTTCTATTGTTTGCTTTTATTTTCGAGATGCGAAGCATCTTGAAAAAATAATATATAGCGATGATTTAACTCCTCATGGGCATAATGACCATCCAAGGAAATTGAACCACGGTAAAATAATGTACAAAGTTGCTTTACGGTTGAAAAAGGTCCATCATGGGAACCGAATCGAATCTAGATTCAATGAAATCAATTTGTGATCACATGATTCCTAGGCTCACAAGATATCTGCAGTTTGTATGGAAAGCAGATAGCGCTTATATATATAAAAGTCAGAATATATATATATCAGACTTGATCAACCACCACGAAAGCAACTCCATGGGGATCGAAATGTAAATATATAAAAGCGGTAAATATATATATATATATGGACATGATCAACCACCATGAAGTAAACTGCGGTGGGGAATGAATGTAAATAAAAAAGTAAAAAGCGATCAATCGCCACTTAATTAAACTCCGGGCTGGACAGAAATGTAAATATATATATATATATATATAAAAGCGATAAACGATCGATGTAAATCCAGGCTCATCGGATATGTCCAACAACAATTTTTATATATATATATATATATAAAAACAAGTAAATGCTCCAGACATAAGTCTAGGCTCAATCGAGGCATAACTCGATAATGTTAGTCCATATATAAAATATATACATATATAAGTATATATATACAGACAGAAATGAAAACCACAGACCAAAGTCCGGGAAAACGCACACAACACGACTCTCAATGTGTATAACAGTGTGTGCTAATATGAGAAGAAGGCTTTATATAATGTGAGAAGGCTTACAGTGGGCTGCCAATGTAGACTTCTATGACTCTATATGGATAAACACTCAGCTCCCGCTAGATAAAAAGATAGCTTTATGTGAGCTAACATATGTTTAGAGGTGAAGAAACACTCAATATGGGTGTGTACAGAGTAAATTGGACAGGGCTTCCTCGCCTTTCTCTCTCCTTCTCTCTCTCAAATGGCTGACCCCAAGGTCTATATTTATAGAGCCGATGGTCAGCAGTGTACTACTAGCACACCGATTACACTACAATTTGGTCGAGGTGTCCCCGGGCTTCGCAGGTCCTGTTGTCTCGAAGTACGTGCACTCGTGCACTGTAATATCCGCTCGAACTTGTAGAACTTCAATTCAAGCATCCGAACGAGGTATATGTGACCTTCTTTGGACCGCTTATGTCGAGAGTTACGCAATGACATGGATTAGAGGTTGTACGAAGTTTGGAAGAGGGGTCCATGCCCATGGTCTTTAAGCTTCAAATTCTATCCAAGGTACTGTCACGCGTAATAGTAACTCAGGATTGTAACTCTTCGGTTCTTGTGGGACATCGTTGGATGTATGTATGTATGAAGTGTCGAGACGACGCGCAGGTGTTGAAGGGGCAAGATGACGCTTGACTCTTTGACGGGGTTATCGCCGTTGAAAGCAGACGTTGCTCAGGGTTACATCTGAGATTGGACTACTTGTTTGTATGCCACAATGTCATCTTGTGAGAGTTCCTGTCTGCCCGGTGTTAGCTCTGGGTCTGAGGTATGAGTGCCTCGGCAGGAGGTCTGAGCTTGAAGCTGATAGCATATATTTGAAACAAGCACTTCTAGAGTTATCGCCGGAACTGCAACAACACTCCTTGGGGTTATTTCCAAGGACGAAACTCGGGGTTATTTCCAAGGTTGGAAATGATCCTTCCGGTGTGTGTTTTGGGGTTGGAAATGATGTTTCTGGTGTGTGTCCCAGGTTTTGGAATTGACTTCCGGTAGTATCCGAAATGGATGTAAGCTGTCTTCCAGGGTTATATCCGAAAGACGAATCTGCCCTCCTGCAATGTCAGTAACAGGCATGCAGAAAATTTTGAGTGTCTATAGATGCCCCTCTTTATCATATTCATGCAATACAAGGTATAGATAGGATAAAAAATCCTAGACACTTGAAATGCAAGTAAGGTAAACATAATGCTTTGTGCAGCAACATGATGCAAATGTATGATGCATGATGGAAATGATTGTCGGTTCCCTGGTAATCCTGCCGGGATGACAATCAGTGATGGATTGGACATGCGATCCAAGTCTTCAAGGATGTTGACGTTGGGGCTATCACCAAAGTCTTGAATCCTAGACACTGGCTTATATTCCATAGAGGTACCTCTTGCGTATAAGAGATCTGGGGATAAAGCTTTTTCTGTTTGAGGATGTGTACAACATATTCCCTCATTCTGTCGGAGTTACTGCCAACAATGCATTGCAATCGTCGTTACCGACGACCTTCGTTGATGTGTGTATCACCGGATAGATCCCTGCTGGGTGCATTGTCAAGGTTGCTTGACCTTAATTGATGTATGTGTCAATGGTCGCATTGCGTTGTAACCCCCGTCGGGGACACTTGTATAAGCTGCTTCGATGGGTTTACTTGCCATCGGCTGATATGACGTCAAGGTTGCTTGACCTTCATTGATATGTGTATCAATGGTCGCATTGCGTTGTAACCCCCATCGGGGATACTTGTATGCTTGAAGGATGTGCGTTTTGACCCCCGCCGGGGCTACATGGATGATTGAAGGATGTGCGTTGTGACCCCCGCCGGGGATACTTTATTAGTTCACAGTCTTCGGCGTTGTAACCCCCGCCGGGGAGGTTTGGAATTTCGTGGTTTGGTGTTGTAACCCCCGCCGGGGAGATTTAGGGTTGTTACCCTACAATGACAACATCAGACCTTTGTGGCGTATTGCCGAGCATGATTTGTGAAAGCTGAGCTCATTGGTATAGTATACCCTGCATTCAGGCGAATACTAATGAGATGACAGGAGTTTAATTCTAACCCGTATGAAACCAAGATTTTAGGCTATTTCGCTCAATCGCGTAGCATTTTTATTCCTAATTTGGCCTTTTTAGCTTGTGAGACCTCCTTTGCAACTCTAACTGGAGCGAGCCGGAGGTGTGGGACCCACATAGGAGTGCCGCAAGTACACTTGTAGCAGCCGCAGGTGGACCTGCGACCAACCGTGGTTATGTAAAGCCCAAAGGTTGCTTTCATAAGTCATTTTCAAGTTACGTTGCGAAGGAAATCTGAGAGCTCTTCTTCAGATCTGCTGAGTTCGGGCAACTTTCTCTCGCATATTCTCTTTCTGCGTATGGCGTTCTTCACCGTCACCGTAACATATGCATATATTTTTTTCCAATTTCTATCCGTTGGAAAATAACTTGTCACATGAAATGCATTTAGACACATAGTAGTGAATATGCATACTTATATGACTTGATAAAAAATATTCAACATAGCAAATGTTAGTATTAAACCATGTTGAACATAATGATGTAAAAAAATTTGACTTTTGAAACAGTCAAATTGGCACCTTTTACTGTCATTTCTTATCCTATTTGAGGACAAATGAGTAAAAGTAGAAAAGCAAAATAATCCTGGTAATTAGACTACACTTGCGGATTTTTTACTATGATGTGATTAATGCATGTAGGATGTATATGACTGTGTATAGGTGTGCTACTGAATGGCCACCTAGTCATGCTTATGTGCACGTGGATAGTCCCATTTGCAAAGGGGGCTATGGCAAAATTTTCCCAAAATGTAGGTATTTTAGTAGTCATACATTTTTAACTCTACTGTAGACGTATGTTAAAACAATGCATGCATGCATGTAATGCATTTTGAAAAGCTCCAGGTAAGAATTTACCACACCCTTTTTGAGGTGATTTGGAGACTTGTTGTCCAGATATTATGGATCTGGATCAGCCGAGTAGTTCCTGCAGGACCACTTCTGGTGTACGGAGGAGGGCTTCCTAAGAGCCTCAATGCCGGTCTGTTAGACAACCTCGTCGTTTGGTGGAGGCGGTGATACGTCCTATTTAGGTTGAAGTGCCGAATGTCGAGGACAAGGAGGAGGATGTACCAATCGAGGTTCCTGCTCATGCTGTACTTGTTCCCCATAGGGAATTAGCAGGTATTCAAGTGGCGAACCCAGATCTTCTAGGCGACTTGAGTAGGCATCCTTCAGTATACATGCACGCAAATGAGGTATGAAGTTAGATCTTTAATCTTCCTTATTTCCTATTGATGAGGAGTCAAGGATTCTGATGTTGATCTGCATTTGATGTAGGTTCCTGGCTTCACACAGCCTCGAGGGAACTGGTTTACCATCCACTCTATGTATCAGGCTTTGCATGATGACTACAGAGAGATTGTACATGGCTGGGGATTTGGGACATTCTTCTCCATTCTTCCCCATCGCTGTCCCTGGGGTTACCTCAGGGCATTGTCTGAGTGGTGGTTTCACTAGACTCAGTCACTCCATTTGCTGGACTGTGAGGTGATGATGTCGCTGATGGATTGGCGGTTTATCACAGGTATGGAGTTAGGAGGGGATCCAGTGCCTTGCACATCGGATATTACCCCTACTGCCGTCAGATCCTTGTTGGGAGTTCCAGCGGAGGCGCTTAAGGGCAGGACTATTTGTACAGGTCCTTTGAGCATAGATGCTATGAGCGGGCTATTGAGTGAGCCCATACCCGATGATGTGTGAGTCAGGTATCGCATTCTTCGGCGATTGTTCCTAATGATCATTAGGGGCTTCTTCATAGCAGATAAATCTTCTACGGTGTCCTTCGCTTTGATCAGCGCCACTTGACATGTGGACCATATAAGATAGTATGATTGGGGTTCCTATACCTTTGCCTACTTCCTTAGGGGAATACACATGCGATCGCAGGGCTTGACCGAGGCGTGGTTAGGATTCTACCCGTTTCTGCTGGTGAGTGTTTCTCTTGTCTTTTCCCATGTATAGGTTAAGAGTGTTGACTGACAGCAGATGTTACCTTTGTGTTGGCAATTTTGGGCCTATGAGAGGCTTCCCTGTTTGCGTCCTGTGAGCGTGCTAGGTTTAGACACCTATCCATGAGGACGAAGATGGCATCATTCCATACTGGCGGAGGTCCTTGTTCCTGAGGGTTTCACTCATTGTCGCCTACAACTGGAGTTGTTGACAACGGATGTCATCTCATGGTTTCCCTACTTTGGAGAGCATTTGGGAGTTGGATTTGAGGATGGGTACCCGACTGGAGTAGAGTACGTCATTTCCACCCGCAGGATTCCTCTCTTTTCAGATGGAGGATGGGAGCTCTATTTAGGAGAGCGTGCTATCAGGAGCACTACAAGAGAGATCCGTATGCCGATCTTGCCTCCTTCCAGGCGTTATTGGCCTATTTCACAGTCACCCATCATTGACATCGCATTGATGGGGATTGACGGTTTTACATTGTCAGAGGGCCCCTGGTCTCGGGGATGTTCCAGCATTGGTGGATCCCTCATACTATTGGAGCTCAGACCCGCGCCACACAGTTTATGGGGGATATGGTTCCAGGATCTGTGATGATGACGGATTGGCTAGCCTTTGACAGAGATCTGACTCATGTGACACAGATTGATAGATTGACCAGGCAGTTGGACCAGACACATCTTTTCATCCGACATTTGGGCAGAGATCCTTCAGAGGTAGATACATTTGATCCTTCCAGCTCTGGCGCTGGCCCATCAGGTGACCCATATGGCTTTGCCGGTGCAGATCCTCCATTGTATAGGCCTGACATCCCTGTAGATAGAGATCCAGTGACTCAGGAGGAGTTACATCAGATGGACAAGATCGATGATGTAGACATCAAAACTATTAACTTTTTCTGATGTATATTTCTCGTTATCTCTTTTGATAGGCCTCTGTTAGCTACTGTGTAGCTTCGCCCCATTCTCGCTATATCTTTTGATAGGCCTCTATTAGATGTTGGGTAGCCGCCCCCATTTCCACATATTTTAGTCAGTCAGAGATGTATTAGATGATGATATACTTAGGAATGTATGCACAATTTTCCATTCCCTATATCATATTGCCATCTATTGTATCATGCATGTTATTATGTTATGCATATATGTATGTATGTCCGAGATATTCAAAGATTGACCCTGGATGGTCTTATGACACGGCCCGTACAGATGTCTTCTTCGACAATTAGCCGTATTGATCATACCCCACTATTTTTGGTGGTATCTGGTATGCGCTCATGGTATGATAGTATATCACCATCAGATATGGTGATCATAGATGATTTCTTTCTGACATCTTACTATTACCATTGATGTTTTAGGTTCCCACATGATTTGTAGAGGGTATGCTTTGGAAACCTTTGGGTATCGGAGAGGCGGTGTTTTCCCATTTGGGACCTGAGAGTTGACTCTACTTTGGAGGAGTATGCACGATTGATGATCTTTTGCCCGACCGGATAGACCTTGCGTGCATATGGCTATCGAAGACATGAGCAGACAGTTCATGACCCTCACCGGATTGAGACGTAGAGTGGTACACACAGATCTGTAGATAGCTTTGTATTTTCCTGCACAGACTAGCTTAGCCATTTTGTCATGTACAACACAGATGTATATATCAAACAATATTATGTATGGTAGGGAAATATATTTTGATTCACTTCCCTTTTAGTTATGCCTTGATACTTGTTTGATATTTGCCTATTTCTTCAGGGCCTTGTGATCTTGATGCATTCTAAACTTATCCTTGATAGGTGGACATTGAGACTTCGCAAGATCTCTCAGAATGGATCATTAATTTCTGTATATCCCTACCATCTTTGGTTTCTTGGGACTGGTATCTGTATGGAAAAGTGGAGAGGAAGGTGGTTTTTCCCTCTCGAGATTGACCGCACTACGATGGTCGCCAAGATTTCTATTTGTGAGAAGCCTAGTTAATTCCATCTCTTATGGGTTGGTATTGCTCTTTGAGGCATGACCGCAGCTTAGATGGTCACCGAATCTTCTATTTATGAGAAGAGGTTGGGTAATTCCATCCCTTTGATCTAAAACCGATGAAATGTGGTGAATTGAAGGTTGATCCCAGTATCGTGTGACACGAATTTTTGTTCTGGTAGGGTTAGACTGAACCATAAATGGCTGCCTACGTACTCCTAATGAAGAGGAGATCAAGTCTGCGTAGTTCAAACCCGGTGTAAGAGGTTCAACGCTGAATGTGAAAGGCAGATAGGTGTAGAAATGTTTTTTGTTGTTTTTTGTTGAGAAAGGGCAGAAATGTTTTTGTTGTTGTTTTTCTGTTGCGACTGGGCCATATAGAATATGGTTGCCTACATACCCCCGAGTATCAGGGAGATCAGGTCGACGTAGTTCGCCCTTCAGGATGAATCGCAACCAAAGAGAAGTGTAAATCCCATGTGCAGGCTATACTGCGGGGAGAAGAAAGTTTAATCCCATAATGGGGATAAACTGCAGGTGTGGAAAAAAGTTTAGTCTCGTCTTCAGGATAAACTGCAAGCGTAGAAAAGTTTAATCCCGTCTTCAGGATAAACTACAGATGTGAAAGGTTTAATCCCGTCTTCAGGATAACCAAAATTGTATGAAATATTTGAACTGAGGTGAAACCAGGCTGCTAGTTTGAAGTGTATGTTTCCCAGAGGGGCAGAAAAGTATGTAGAAAGGAAAGGGTTCAAAACCGGAATGACTGGTGATTTGATGATCAAAACCAGGATGTTTGTTTGATGGTAACTTCAGACATAGTACCGTTTCATGGTGTCCGAGTTGATAAGCTGTGGAAATTCATCGCCATCCATTTCCTGCAATCTGAGAGCACCTCCTGTCAATACCTCCTTGACAACAAATGGGCCTTCCCAGTTAGGAGCGAATTTTCCATTAGATTGATCTTGGTTGTCAATGATCTTCTTTAAAACCAAGTCATTTTGTTTGAATTGCCATAGTCGGACTTTTCTATTGTAGGATCGTGCAATCCTTTGCTGATATAACTGACCATGGAAGATAGCCGCGGTTCGCCTTTCATCTATTAGAGACAATTGGTAATACCTATCTTGTACCAATTGGTCTTTATCCAACTGAGCATCCATCAACACTCGAAGGGATTCCATTTCCACCTCTTTGGGGAGTACTGCTTCCATCCTATAGGTTAATGCGTAGGGGGTTGCCCCAGTGGAAGTACGCATAGAAGTTCTGTAGGCTAATAAAGTCAAAGGCAAGAGGTCAGGCCATCCTTTGTGATTGGCGGACATTTTCTGCATGATCTTTTTGATGTTTTTATTAACCGCTTCAACAGCACCATTCATCTTTGGATGATAGATGACGGGGTTAAGGTGTTTGATGTGGAATTTTCTGCATAACTCCGTCATTTTGTTGTTGAGGTTCTTAGCATTTTCTGACACAATGACCTCTGGTTGTCCATACCGACAGACGACATTGTTTCTGATGAAAGCAATGATGACTTCTTTAGTAACCCTAGGGAAGGATGCTGCTTCTACCCATTTGGTGAAGTAGTCGATCATGGTGAATATGAATTGATGTCAATTACTGGCTTTGGGCTCGATGGGCCCGATCACGTCCATTCCCCACATTGAGAAGGGCCATGGCGAACTCATATTGTGGAGTTCCCTTGGAGGGGCGTGGATGGAATTTCCGTGAATCTGGCATTGATAGCACCTCTTGACGTGATCATCACAGTCAGCTTTGAGTGTAAGCCAATAATGACCTGTTCTAAGGATCTTCTTGACAAGTAGGGGTCCGCTCATGTGAGGGCCACATACTCCACCATAGATCTCATCCATGAGTCTCTGAGCTTGGTGTTTATCCAGACATCTGAGGAGACCTAATCCTGTATCTCTTTTGTAGAGTGCATCTCCGCTCAGGTAGAATTTCATAGCATGTCGATGAATCCGCCTCTTCTCAATTAGGCTCGCCTCAGCGGGTGTAGATCCATCTCGCAGATACTCCTTGATGTGCTGATACCAAGGGTTGTGGATGGGAGGTAGTTTATCCGATACTTCTTCAACATAGTTCTCATAGACTGGGGCTTTTTGTAGAGCAAACGTGATGCTTGGCATGTTCTCCTTGTCAGGTATGTGAACCAAGGAGGCCAACGTTGCTAATGCATCCGTAAAATCATTCCTATTACGAGGAATGTATAGAAAGGAGATTTCTTCGAACTCCAAAGCCATCTGTAGAACTTGCCGATGGTAAGGCAACAAATGTAATTCTTTGGTTTGATAGATTCCTATGGATTATCTGATTACCAATTCGGAATCCCCAAAGATAATTAACCTCTTGATGCCCATTGAACGGGCAATTTTTAGCCCCATGATACAGCCTTCATACTCAAATTTGCGATGTTGGTGCGACAACCGCTCCAGCTCGAACCTTCTCATATTATCACTCCATCAAAATACATTTTCCATATACTGCGCATGTATCGTCATCGATGTTGTTGTTTTGAATCACATTACCCCTTTATCGGGGAAGTATGTTTCCAAGGGTTTGTAGTCCCCTGCAGGTGCGATGGCCAGTTGATTCATAATTCCTTGACCTTTGATGACTTTTTGCGTCGTATGTAGATGATGTCAAATTGTCAGTAGGATCAACTCGCCATTTGGACGAATCGACAATTCAAGATGGGCTTATCAACACATACTTGAGAGGATCCACACGGGATATAAGATGGGTTGTGTGACCATGGAGGTAATGTTGTAACCTCATGGAAGCCCATGCTAAAGCACAACAAGTCTTCTCAATTAGAGTGTACTTGTGTTCACTGGTGCTGAATCTTTTACTGAGGTAATAAATAGCTCGTTCTTGGCCTCTATCGTCTTTTTGCCCAAGCATACAGCCCATGGCATTGTCATTTATGGACAGGTACATGAATAGGGGCACATCATCCTCGGTGGTACCAAAAATAGAAGCGTTAATCGCTTGCTTTTAATGGTAAGGAAGGCTTTTCGACACTCATCGCTCCATTTCATGGAGGAGTTCTTCCTCAATGAACTTGAATATTGGCTCACAGAAAGTGTGAGTTGAGAAATGAACCTCGCTAATGAAGTTGATTCTTCCCAAAAATCCCCGTATTTCCTTCTCTGTCTGAGGAATGGGCATTTTCATGATGGCCTGGCTTTTGGTAGGATCCAGTTCAATCCCTTTATGGCTGACTAGGAATCCTAGCAACTTGCCTGACTTGACACTAAAGGCGCACTTGGCTGGATTCAACTTTAAGTCGTACTTACGCAACCTGTTGAAAAGCTTTCTAAGACGGTCTAAGTGGTCATCCTCCTTTTGGGATTTGACAATGATGTCATCCACGTAGATCTCTATCTCCTTGTGCATTAAATCATGGAAAAGAGCCATCATAGCTCGCTGATAAGTTGCCCCAGCATTGATGAGGCCGAATGACAATCGTCTGTAGCAAAAAGTTCCCAAGGCGTGATGAAAGTAGTTTTCTCATGGTCCTCCTCAGCGACCATAATTTGATGGTACCCTGCAAAGCAATTAGCAAAGGAGTACATGCCGTATTGAGCAGTATTGTCAATAAGAATGTGGATAAATGGCACGGGAAAGCTATCTTTAAGGCAAGCTTTGTTCAAATCCCGATAATCCACGCAGACTCGCACCTTTCCTCCTGGTTTAGGCACGGGAACAATGTTAGATATCCACTCCGGATATGTAGACACCATGATAATGCCAGCTTGAAATTATTTCACAATTTCTTCTTTAACTTTTAAACTCCATTCAGGTTTCAATTGCCTGAGTTTTTGCCTAACTGGCTTGAATCCTTCTTTAATGGGAAGGCGATGAAGAACAATGTCAGTGGACAAACCCACCATGTCTTCATTAGACCATGCAAACACATCTTGGAATTTGGTTAATAGTGCAACCATGTCATTCCGTTGATTTGTGGTAAGGTCTGAACCAATTTGGATTAGCTTAGGGTTGTCTAAGGTTCCAAGATTGAAAGAAGTGGTTTGATCAAGATTGGGTTTGGGTTTGTCTGTGACCCATTCCTTAATCTCCTGAGGTGTCTCAATGTCCTCTTGTATATCCATCAAGTCTGAGTCCAACTTTGCATAAAAGTTACAGCCCTTGTGGAGAGAAGGCACCTCATCAACAAGTACATGCACATCTAAATTCAGAGTCCTGAAATAGAATATGCTTTCACTTAATATATGCAACTGTTCAATCATACAAAAGTTTTAGCATGTACTTGATAAAATAACTGCTAGTACTATAAAGAAAAGCAAGCAATTAAAGTTATCTACAGGGCAGAGGGGTTTTTCTGCCCATTTTATCCACGTCGACCAATGCATGGAGTGCTGCTCCAATTGTCGAGGGCAAAGTTCTCGATGGATCGCAGTGATGATGGAAGGATCGTCATTGTCCTCCTTCTCCCCTAATGATAACCATGACATCTGGGCAATCATCGTCTGGGGTGTATCTGTTTGTATGTTCATCATGAACAATGACGCGTATGCCTTCCATCATCAAGGCAATGTCATGTTTACGTTTCCGTTCCTTTTCTTCCACTTCGGGATCGTGAATCAAAGACCTCTTTTGCTTTGATTGACACTTTGGTTTAGGAAACAACATAGGCCACAACATGGGTCGGCACCTTTATCGAGACCGATGTCAACTCATGTGGTAAAGGTATAGAAAATCGCCGTGCGGCGGAAGCTTGAGGAACCTGCTTGTGCTTATAAGGATTCCTATGACTGGAACTGGCAGAATAGCCTAGTCCGGTTGTTCCAATTTGATTGGACACTTGAATAGGGTGCTTAATACCCTGCTTATCTTTACCAATCCCTTGTCCAGGTTGATGACCTAATGATATCATTTCTTGAGTGGCCGACATAACCTCGGCAGAAATCTTGGGTACGGGAAGTGGCGCTCCAACAGAATGGTATTGCGTGGTACTCACTTCCAGAGTATGAAAACTGGCCGGTTCAACTTCTGAATTGAAGCTGATGATTGGTAGAGTTTCTTGTTTAGGACATTCCGGCTCAGTGTTGAAAGTGACTAAACTGTTATTGACAATGTATTTGAGTTGTTGATGTAACGTGGAGGGAACGGCTCCAACCATGTGTATCCATGGTCTCCCCAATAGCAAGTTGTATCCTGAATCTATCTTGAGGACGTGGAAGGATACATTGAATGTATTTGGACCAATCTCAATTGGCAACTCAATCTTTCCAACGGAATTTCGTCGGGATCCATCAAAATCTCTGATAACTGTATGGTTGCTTTGGATCCACTTGAGATTGACATACATCTTTTCCAAGGTGGCATAAAGACAGATATTTAGAGACGAACCTCCATTTATCAAAACTCCAGCTAGCATATACCCGGAAGGCAAAACCACAATGTGTAATGGTTTGCACTGATCAGTCCCTTCGAGTGGTATGTCGTCATCAGTGAAGGATATCACATTGTTGTTGAAAATGTGATCAGCCAGATGTTGAAATTTTTCCACATCCATTGATTTTGGCAAGTAGGCTTCTTCCAAAACCTTTAGTAAGATCTTTCGATGATCCTCAGAAGAGAAAACCAAGTCCAGTATAGATATCTGGTGTGGAGCTTCTCGTAAGCTTAAAACTACCTTGGCTTCATTGTGTCCCATAGTGCGGAGGAATTTTTCAATCTTCTCTATGGGAATCTTACGCTTTGCTTTGCAAGTAGGTTTCATAACCCGTTGAGGAAGATACAATGGATTTTCCATCGACACTGTAGCAAAGATATGAGACGTGGATCCTTCAGCTTCTCCATAATTCCATGGAACTTTGTGTAAGCTGACAACAGGATGTTGTGGTTTGAATGGTAAAGAAATTGGCTCTGGTGTAGCCACTTCCAAAGGATTGTCAGCTCCTTTGAGTTGAATTGGTTGTATGGGAAATATTTTGACAGTCTCATCATCCACTTCGGATATAACTGCTACTGATCCCTTCCATTTGGTAGGACATGCATTCCCACCCTTGAGTTGCACAGTGTAATAATCTGCTATTTGCAGGACACCGCTATTAATAAGATTCTGAATGAGATGGCGGAGTTCTCAACATTCTTCTGTGCCGTGACCGCGAGAATATGAATGATATTGACACACTTCATCAGAATTGAACTGTCCTGAGCAGGGATTGATTGGTGGTAGAAGGAAGGTAATTCTTCCTTCATTGATCAACATTTGCAATATCTCCTCCATATATTGGCCAAGGTAGGTAAATTCCCTTTGATTGGAAAAATCCCGACGAGCTTTAGCATTGGTTCTCTTCGTAACCTTATCCTCCATAGCTTCGCTTTCTGAAGGCGGTGATGGAGCATTCATAACAAAAGGAAGGAGATAGGAATGCTCCTACCTGATTAATTGGCGTGTGACTTGATGCTGGTAGGTCACCAGTTCTGCCAATTGCTCAATTTATTTGCAAAGAGCTTTCATCTTTCGTTTCATAGTAAACTGGAACTTTGCATAATCCCATCTCACCAACACCGCCTTTGAGGGTTTGGGATGATTCACCATTAGAATTGGAACTCTGTCTCGTGCTCCAACTGATCATGTTGACCTCTTCTTCTTTATGTTGAGGAAGAGGGTTATCTTGCACATGAGGTTGATCTGGATTGGTGACCACGATCTCACCGTTGTCTATTAAATCTTGGATCTTATGTTTCAAGGCCCAACAATCTTGAGTATCATGTCCAGGTGCTCCGGCATGATAAGCATATTTTCGAGTAGCATTAAAACCCCTCCCATTAGTGTTGGCTGGCAGAAGAAGATGTGTAATTTTCTTCTGAGTAGTCAGAAGAGCAAGAATATTCTCGAGCGAGTCCCCTAAGGGTGTGAACATTCGAGGACGCTTTACTTCTCCACCTTTAGGCAATGGAGGGTTTGAAGATTGTGCTTGAAAAGGGGAGTAATTTCTCCTCTGTAGAGGCACGCTTTGATTACCTTTTTGACCTTGTAGTATCAAGGAAACATCCTCCTCTTTCTTTTATGGACCTCCCGGGTTATTTCCATAAGATCCGAATCGATGTGCTCAAAAATGCTTTTAGAGCTGCTAGGTCTTGAATTTTACCGACTTCAATCCCATTTCACCCATCTCTCCGTGTTTGATCATTTCAGAAATGGTTTGCCAATACCAACTAAGACTCTCTCATAGAAAGGAGCTTCAGACATCTATGAATGTCATGGCCATTTCGATTCCATCATGGAAGGAATAACTTGAGCAAAGAAGGCGCCTCCACCTTTGAGCATACTACTCTGAAAAGACTCATTAGATCTGCTTTTCTTGACCTTGGTAATTTGGTACCGGGTCAGAGCCATCCGAGATTGAAAAGCAGATTGAGTGAGGAAGGCGTGAGCCACTCTTCCTCCCACTATGGATCTTTGAGTTGTCTAATCTGGTATACCATGAACGGGCTTCTCCAGTCAAACTTTTCTGAAACAGCTGCATTCTGAGCTTTTCATTTTTTGTGTAAGATCCAAGTTCTCCAATGAACACTTTCAAATGTGTATAAGGATCCCCTAATCCGTCATACTTTTCAAAATTAGGGGTTTTGAATTTATCTGGATAATGAACAGCAGGGAAGATGCAAAGGTCAGCATATGAAACACTCCCATGTGTTCTAATCCCTTTGAGAACGTGGATAGTTTCCTCCATTTGGAGTACTTTCTTCCTGATATCACCGGTGTCTGGATCTCCTTTGAGATGGGTGTTTTCAGGGTCTTTGTTGGTTATATCCAATGGAGGTTCTAGATTTGTCTTATCTAGACCTTGTGTAGAGGATTCTGTATGTGAAGGCATCTTTGTACTCTGAGTGGACTGATGCAATTCTTTAAGCAAGACAACCAAATTTGTGATTTTCTGACTTAATCTGTCAAATTCTTCACGAGAAACAGGATTAGACTGGTCAGACGAAGACATGATTGGCTATAGGCTCGTGGCCTTTTTGGATTTTGAGCGGGTAACAGGCCCAATGATTTCCCTATAAAAGACTTATGTAGTTTAGTCTTAGGGTAATGTAAATGTTATCATAACATGTCCGTTTTAGGAATATTATCCCCGCAAAACCGTGTTAAATTGATAACATACATGCACAATAATAATCTTCATATTTTCCATTACATAAAGATGAGCATGGAATAAAATTACAAGTAAATGCTTTTACAAGTAATTGAAAATGGAAAGCATAAAGAGACTTTCCTCCGCATTTGGTTTATCAGAGGTTGACCTATCTTAGGGTTTCTCTCGCGGTTTTTTGGCATGAAGGTTCCCAGATCATCGCAATCTACTTGACGGGAAATTAATCCGATGTTTCAACTGGAGAGAATCTGGGTGGTGCCTTTCCTGAGCCCCGTTGGAATTATTCTTCCAACGAGTCCAGTAATCAAACACCAACAGGATAGCCTCCTGATGGAAGAACCACACAACATACATTCACATACAACGTGTCTCACTGTTTATGAAAATGATGACATGTGTGAAGCACTAATATCACAGATAGATATAGTATAATGCAGTAAGTAAAATGCATTCGTACACATTCATCATAAATGTAAATGCAACATTCACACACAAGCATACAATAGTTTTGAAAAGCTTAATAATAGCGCTTTTAAGCCCTCTTACCGAGAGTCCCAGCAGAGTCGCCACCGTCGACGCCGGATTTTTAGTGTCCTTTTTAGTAACTTGTTCTTTGGTGTTCTCATGTTAATGTGAGATTTGTTTGAAAAAACAAGTGAAAAAGGTCCGCATGTATAATGTCGATTTATTTGACTTTAAAGAGTCGCCAGTTGGTGTATTTAATCGGTTGCACCAATGCAACGAAAAAAGGTTTGCACATCGACCCAGTGATGTGCACAATAAAACCAGTCTGTGAAACCGAGATTCATTTGGATCCGGGGGGTTGATTATGTGGAGGGAAGGTGTTAGGCATCCCCCGACATCCGTGTTGCCACGGTGACCGCCTCTTTTCAAAGAAACTGTTATATGAATGTGTGTGTGTGTGTGTGGATTAATGTGCAATTATTTGGAAGTAGTGCTACACCTCGTTCACACCTATATACAAAGGGTTTGAATTTATAGAAAAATTCAGTTTTAAACAGGATATAGCAATGAAGTTTTATAAAAAGAGGTTTTTTAAACCCTGTGCTCAATAGTAATTGAGGCCTTTGATACTTCCATTTTATTATTAAATGTTCTATTTGTTTGCTTTTATTTTCGAGATGCGAAGCATCTTGAAAAATAATATACAAGAGATGTTTAACTCCTCATGGGCATGATGACCATCCAAGGAAATTCGAGACACTAAAATAATGTACAAGTCGCTCACAAATGAAAAAGGTCCATCATGGGAATCAATCTAGATTCAAGAATCAATCTGTGATCACATGATTCCTAGGCTCACATAATCTTTCGTAGTTTGTATGGAAAGCGATGGCGATTATATATATAAATATGGACATGATCAACCACCACGAAGTAAACTCCAGGTGGGACGAAAATGTAAATAAAGTTGTAAAAGCGATCAACTGCCACGAAGTAAACTCCAAGCAGGACGAAATGTAAATAAAGCTAAAAAAGGCCACGAAGTAAACTCCAGACCTGACAGAAATGTAGATATATATATATATATATATATACTTATATATATAAAAGCAGTAAACACACCAGATGTAAATCCAGGCTCATCGGTTATGTCCGACAACAATTATATATATATAAGTATATATATATAAGCAAGTAAATGCTCCAGACTTAAGTCTAGGCTCAATCGAGGCATAACTCGATAATATTAGTCCATATATAAAATATATACATATATAAGTTTATATATACATGACAGAAAATGAAAACCACTTGAATCAAGTCCGCAAATGCACACAACAACATGACTCTCAATGTGTATAACAATTGTGTGTGCTAATATGAGAAGAAGGCTTTATAGAATGTGAGAAGGCTTACAGTGGGCTGCCAATGTAGACTTCTATGACTCTATATGGATAAACACTCAGCTCCCGCTGAATAAAAAGATAGCTATATGTGAGCTAACAGATGTTTAGAGGTGAAGAAACACTCAATATGGGTGTGTACAGAGTAAATTGGACAGAGCTTCCTCGCCTTTCTCTCTCCTTCTCTCTCTCAAATGGCTGACCCCAAGGTTTATATTTATAGACTGATGGCCGCAGGTGTACCTACGGCTGGTCGAGGTGTCCCCGGGCTTTGCAGGTCCCGTCGTCTCGAAGTACGTGCACTCGTGCACTGTAATGTCCGCTCGAACTTGCAGAACTTCAATCCGAGCATCCGAATGAGGTATATGTGACCTTTTTCAGACTGCTTGTGTCGAGAGTTACGCAATGACATGGATTAGAGGTTATACGAAGTCAGAAAGAGGGGTCCATGCCCATGGT
Source organism: Panax quinquefolius (assembly GCA_020205615.1). Taxonomy (NCBI): domain Eukaryota; kingdom Viridiplantae; phylum Streptophyta; class Magnoliopsida; order Apiales; family Araliaceae; genus Panax; species Panax quinquefolius. Next base: position 117,027,134 of record CM035155.1, read on the forward strand.
CTTCAAGCTTCAAATTCATCCAAGGTACTGTCACGCGTAATAGTAACTCGGGATTGTAACTCCTCGGTTCTTGTGGGACATCGTAGGATGTATGTATGTATGTATGAAGTGTCGAGACGACGTGCAAGTGTTGAAGGGGCAAGATGACGTTTGACTCTTTGACGAGGTTATCACCGTTGAAAACAGATGTTGCTCAGGGTTACATCTGAGATAGGACTACTTGTTTGTATGCCGCAATGTCATCTTGTGAGAGTGCCTGTCTACCCGGTGTTAGCTCTGGGTCTGAGGTATGAGTGCCTCGGTAGGAGGTCTGAGCTTGAAGCTGATAGCATGTATTTGAAACAAGCACTTCCGGAGTTATCGCCGGAACTACAACATCACTCCTTGGGGTTATTGCCAAGGACGAAACTCGGGGTTATCTACGAGGTTGGAAATGATCTTTCTGGTGCGTGTTCCGGGGTTGGAAATGATATTCCTAGTGTGTGTCCCGGGTTTTGTAATTGACTTCCGGTAGTATCCAGAATGGATGTAAGCTGTCTTCCAGGGTTATATCCGAAAGACGAATCTGCCCTCCTGCAATGTCAGTAACAGGCATGCAAAAAATTTCGAGTGTCTACAGATATATTTTACTAACTATACATATAAAAGGAGCATCCTACAATATTGGTAAGATTGCATACTCTTTAACTTGAAACTCTAGACTGATATTATATCTTTCTTCCCCAAACACCTACACCGAAGACGTCCAACAATGGCCCAACGCCGTTAACCACCTTGAGGACGTGTTGTGTAGGTTGAAATAATTTGAGGTCCAATTGAAGATGTCTACCCAAAATCATTGGCACAAGAAGGACTTCTTATATAAACATCTATAGTTCCAACACCACCCATATTTTTAGTTGTATAATCTTAGACATTCTCACTTGTTGAATCACTTTACCCACTTGATTCCGATTGTGGTTGGTTACTAAAACATTTAATAGCAAACCTGATTAGGTAGCCACTTACAAAGAACTTAGTCTTTAGTTAAACAAATTGCTACGATGGTTTAAACTAGAAACAAAAGAAGTCATAACGGTGGTGATGGCCCAAGTTATCATAATCCCAATCATCACTGCCTAAGCAAACAAAAATACGGGAAGAATACGAGTATAATATGAAGTATAGTACAAAGAATAATATAATATATAATACGAATATTATACGAAGTGTATACGAAAAGAATACGCGAATTATATGGTAAGAATACAAAAAGTCAAAGTCTTGGTCAACAAAAGTCAAGGTTGACTATTTGTTAATGGGCTTGGACTTTGTCAAGCCCAAATGAATTAAGAAGGCCCAATGAAGATTTAAATTAAGGCCTACGAAAATGTTAATTCAAGCCCAAAGTTTGTCCCAAATTGAATAATAAACCAAGAGCTAAACTCATGGGTCGAACCGTTAATCAAGTGGGTGGGTAAATGTAATGCCCCCAAAGTTAAGACTATTTCTCTTCCCAATCTTATGCGTTAGTACTATCTTGTTTTAGCCTTAAAATAATATTTAATTTTAGAATAGCTAAAAATGCATAATAAATTTTTTTAATCTTTCTGCCATTCATCCATTCCTTGAATCTCAACCTTTACAATTCTTCTTTATAATGAAATCATATTTATTATAGGATTTATTCTTTCAGAGTTATATGTATATACACAACTCAATATGAATTATTTCTTATATAGTAATGTCACTATATCACTTTATTTTAAAGTATTCATTACAATACATCTAGAATAAATATTCTTTATTGAATATTTTAAACTACACTTAGCTGCTAATTACATATATCAAAACCATCAACTATAGCTTTATACAATTTCTAATGCAAGAAAATATATTCATTTCGTACATCGTTCATCCTTCATCATCCTCATAGCAATAATATTGCATATCATGATTAACCTGTAAAAAGTTTATGTTTGCAAGATTAAGCTCGACAACCCAACATATTTAACAGTCTATCATGTTTCACATAGCACACAACTCTATGTTCGCTACGTGCAAAATATTTTCTTTACTATGCATATCCTTCATGCATCAATAATTATTTGCAATACATATACTCATGCATCAATAATTCTTCTACTAGGCATATCATTTATGCAATATAATTTCATGCAATACATCTATACATGCTTTGTACAATTCACATTCTCATACAACATATGTTATCACATATCACATATAAATTGAGTTCCATAACCCAATTGACTTAGTCATATTTTGACTTTAACAATTCAATAAACATGGTATGTAACTCACCATATAATCACATACAATCCACAAACATAATAGAACTCAAAAACTTGCCTTGATTGGAGATTATCGCCAAACTTAAATATAACGTTACTCTACAATTCCTACACAATTAATTTTATATGTGCACACATTATAGATAATTAAATATGTCATAAAACATGCATGTTTAATCATTATCCATAAATATTAGTTTATAAAAACTAATATTATTTATTCTCATTTTAAAACCAATCTTGGTTTATTTAGAAATCTAATTCATCTTAACCTTCTTATGCCAAATAAAGGTCTCACATTATAAAAATATAAATATCTTACATTTTGAAACTTAAATCATTTATATTACACTTTAGGAATATCTTTTACCTTTATTTGTGAATTCAAGTTCTAAACAGCTAATATATAGCTTTTATAACAAAACACAGTTTACTATATTATTTCTTTAATATAAATAATTTTTATATTACTTTGCATGCTCATTAGTCAACTTGGACCATTACTTCATACATAAACATTCTATCTCGCTTGTGTTAGGTTTGTAATATTCATGAACGTAATCAAATTGCACAAATTAAGCAGAAGCATGGTAAATCAGAGTATTAAAATTTTACAAACCATATATCCGGATCATCCTTTATGCACAATTATTAATTAAACGAAAATATGAAGAACAAGAATCATACCCTTGAAGTTTCGAGCTTCCTTAGGTACATGTTCACCTCCAATCTTTTCGCGTTCAACTTGAATCCACCGGGTTTGGTTCCTTCCTTTGATCAATGTTAGCCACCCAAGTGTTTGGCCTCTAGAGGTGATCCACCAAGGAAGAAGAAAGATTCAAGAAGATGGGTGTTTGGCAAAACCCTAGTTTTTCTATCTCTCATAGAAAAAGAGTGTACTCTCCAACAATTGAAATCACGTATGTTGTGTAAAATTCAACAACCTTCACCCATAATAAGACTCCTCTTATTTACAGATGAGGGCAACCCTCCTTAACAATTAAGGAATTGAGTTTTATTTTAATTAATTAAATTCATTTAATTAATTAGGCTCCCAATCTTATTAGAAATAATTAATTAAACTCTTTTAATTAATTAGCCTCCTAATCTTATTAGGATATATGAGAGTACTTTTATTAATTAATTTCCAAACTCCTTTAGGAATTAAATAATAATAATAATAGTAATAATAATAATAAGACTCCTCTTATTAATTTATATTTAATATTTTAAAATATTATATAATAAATATTAAGCTATTTAATTTATTCTATCACCATAGATTAAATTAAATATACTTAATTTATTATTATGATTATGCCATTAACTTCTTAAATAATTATTCTTCCTTTTATGGTGTGACCCTTTAGGTTCTCCATATTAAATCAGTTGTGAATAAATCAATTAGAACAATTTTAATCTTATTTAAATAAATAAATTAAATAATTAATTTATTTAAATAAATAATATTTATTCTACAATAGGGATAAGCCTCCCTAGCGATTAACGACTTTCCAGATAATATAGATTTCAACATTAATCATAAAAGAACCTTTGAGTAAATAGTTACTGTACAATTCAATCCTTCCACCACACAATGTCCCAATTAAATATAAGACATAAAATTACTGTCAAGTCTTATTTTATTTAATTATACATTTTTCGATTCTTAAATGCACAACACAAAATAATGCAAATTAGAAACTCCTTTCTAATTTCATTCTGCCTTGGCCAAGGACTACTGGGTTGTCATTTATCGAATCACATAGGACATTTCTCTTCTTTTATTAGAAGTGGTAGATTCTTTATTGATCATACATTATCTCCATGTACAACTTATTATACCCAAGCATACCCTTTGATATACCCTAAGGGTCTTAAGGAATAAGTCAAAGTATAACTCATCATACACAAGATACTATGATGATCTCAATTCCAAGGATCACTTGTACTACTATCACGACATGAATTCCTATTGACAGGAAAGTAAAACTCCATTAGGTATTCCTTAGCGAGCCACGTTCAGTGAACTTATTCTCTAATAAGCACCTACATACTTGCTTTAGTGTCTCCACATAAATGATCATGAGATCAATCATCCTCATCTAATGAGCAAGCAACGTATGTAACAATCTATCTCGATTCACTAATCCCCAATTTAGTAATCGAACGATTGGGAACTATTTTTGTTTTAAGCTTTCTAAGAATTTAGATCTCATTAGAATGATCATCATCATTATTCTAAAAGCATTGCTTAAAACTATGGGTTTATCACATATTATAAAACAACATCATGTAGATAATTAAAAGCTTTTAATAAATTAATACTTTTCATTAATAAATGAATAAGATTGTTACAAAGTATATGCTTTATCATCAAACATGATTGGCTTGTGTGCATACTACTTTTAATCTCCCACTTGCACTAAAGCCAATCGCCATGGTATCTCATACCCTTCTTCTCTAAGTGACGATTATCCTGCTATTGCATAAGCTTTAGTTAATGGATATGTAATGTTGTTCTTGAGAGTCCACTATCTTTATAGTGATTTCCCATCTTTCAATGATTCTTATAATCAAATGAAAGTGCCACAACACATGTTTAGATCTAAGATGAGACTTAGGAACTATTCCTAGTTCTGTAATAAACTTTTCATCCAAACAATCAACTTGCAGCTTCATTTATAGCTATATACTTTGTCTTTATCACTAAACTAGCAACTCTTTGCTGTTTGAAACCTTTCCAATTCACCGCACCACTGTTCAAGGTAACCCTTTACCTTAAAGTAGATTTTCTGTCATCTTAGTCTGTCTGAAAAACTTGAGTCTATTAAGCCCTCTAGTTTTAATTTAGACCCACCATAAATTCTAATCACATCCTTAGTGTCGGTTAAGTACTTTAAGATGTTTTTCACTGATTCACAGTGAACTTCTCCAGAATATGACTGATCAACATCAGGTCTCATACATTTCATTTCATACATGATAGTTACTCATGCGATCTCTCTTTTATGAGTCTATGGGGACTATTAAGAGAGATACACTCCAGGGCTTATCAACATGAGACATCCCATGGAGTTTGCCATGCTAAACGACTTTAACATCAAATGAATATACGTTTATTGGGTTAAGTCGAGCATCCTTTTAAATCAATTTATATAGATTTGTATCCCCAATTAAGATACTCTACCCAAATCATTCATGGAGGAATGTTTAAACAACTTTATCTTTATTGATTATTGCATTAGTATGTCTTTCCTTATCCATAATATATCAACATATAATATTAGGAATGTGACGGAGCTCCCACTAACCCTTTTGTACACAATAGGTTCATTCTTATTTGTGGTAAAATCAAACTCTTTTGATTTGTTTCATCAAAATGAATGTTCCATTTTTGAGAAGCTTGCTTCAATCCATTTCTCTGAGTGTCTACAACTCTTACCTCATCGTATGTAACTGGATCATCATCTTCTATGATGTGTACCTCATCATCATCATTTATGATGAATCCATACCTTCTAGGTATCTTTGGTACTATTCCAAATTTACGATTCGGTTGTGGTACAATAGGTCTATTTACATGTTCCTTTTATTTAACTTATAGTGTTTTGTGGTTCTTGAACTCTTTAAGATCTATTATCCTCCCACTAGCCCCTTTAATGATAAACACCTTTATCTTAGAAGGTAGCATATTTCGTAACAAACACCTCTTGCTAAGTAGGATTATAGAACATATACCCTAAACTTACTTTAGGATGTCCCACAAATTTGTACTTATCAAATCTTGTCCCAAGCTTATCCTTTGAAACGTTTTTCACATAAGCTGGACAACCCCTTATCTTAACTTACTTAAAATTAGGAATCCTTCCTGTCCATAACTTTTATGGAGTCTTGTGGCTGAATTTTGAGGTTACCTTTTTTTTTGTAGATATGCAACCATTTCTAAGATATTATCCCAGAAGGATACTGGAATGTCGGTAAAATCATTATGGACCGCACTATGTCCAACAAGGTATGATTTTTTCTTTAAGATACATCAATCAATTATTGCGTATCAGGAGACGTCCGTTGTGAGAAAACCATTTGAGATGATCTAGAAACTCATTGCACAAGTATTCCTTCCTTGATCCGATCGAAGAATCCTAATACTTTGCCAATTTGTTTCACTTCTGAATTCTTTGAACCTTTAAAATAATTCACACTTCTATTTCTGCAAATAGACACATTCAACTCTTTGAATGATCATCTCCTTTTCTTATATTAGTTTGTTCAATTTGTAAAATTATTTTCACATAAGTCAAGTATACAAAATCCATTAAGTAATATTCCAGTTCTATACAAAACATTATTATTATAAATAGAACAACATTTGTTCTTAAATATAATACCAAAGATTTCATTATCCAACAACAAAATGGAAATAATGTTTCTAATGAGAACTGGAATACAATAACCACTTATTGACTTAATAGATTTGCCCATAGGAAATGCTAAACTATAAGTTTCTATGGCTAATGCAACAACATTTGCTTCATTTCCCACATATAGGATTACTTATCTTTTTTTAGCATTCTACTTCTACTTAGTCCCTTCATAAATCTATATTTATGATAACCAAAGTCAGTATCCAATATCCAAGTAGAACCTTGACTTAAAGAAAAATTTATTTTAAATCATGAACAAAATTGTATTTGTAACCGAAACTTCAGTAAGCTTTTTCTGGTTATCCTCTGCAAGATGCTTCTTGTAGTTTTTTTTCAATATCCAGGCTTATTGCAGTGGAAGCAAACTACTTTACTATCTATATCAGTTTTGTTCTTATTATCCTTTGTTTTTGCCTTTCTATTTACCTTCTTAGAATCGTTCTTCTTTTTAGAAGATCCTTTGACCCCTACCAGTAAAACTTGGCCTTTCTTAGTTGGAAAGTAACTCTCAGCTATTTTTCAACATGTTAAGCAAATCAGTGAAGCTGATATCTAGCTTGTTCATATGAAAAATTCACAATAATTGTGAAAGGAGTCCGGGAGTAACTGCAAGATCAAATCTTGGCTCAACTCTCCATCCATGAAAAAACCTGTTGTCCTAATTGATCAATCAAATTGATCATGTTTAGGACATTGTCTATACTATAGTGTCGTTGGTCATTCTAGACCGGAAGAGCTCTTTAGATATCTGATATCAATTATTCCTACTTTCCTCACCATCAACTACTTGACGTGCAGGAGTATAGTAAGAGCATCCATAGTTTCATGCTGACGCCGAAGCTCGTTACTCATGGATGCAAGCATGATACATTGAGCCAACTGTGCATCATATTGCCACTTTCTAAAAGTAGCAATCTCTTCCTAAGAGGCATTGTCTGCAACCATTGCAGGGATAGGCGTATTAAGGACATAAAATAGCTTTTCAGCCGTGAGAACTATTCTTAATTTCCTTAACCAATCCGTTTAATTCGGCCCGGTTAAATAACATCTAATATGCTTCGCAGTGATAGTAATTTAGACATTGTAAAATTCTGTAAATGAATTTGTAATTAACAACATTTTAGCATTCATTCTTTTATTAATTATCAAAATAAATTAGGTCTTGTTTTAAATTGGTATCTCCCACTATTTTCTTCAAACTATATTACCTTCAATATATATAGTTCGACAATATCTAATTTAAGATATGCTAGTGAGAATAAGGATCCCATTTCAAATATATATAGCCTTGTGTGTGCACAACAAACTATATATAAATAAATAGGTAGACAACTCTTGTCAATTACATCAACTATGCAACTCCTTGTATTTTGCCTCTTAGATCATAATGGTTAAGTGTGTGCACATCCGACTAAAATGATTTAAGTTAAGTCAGACCCAACATTTCTATATAAGTGAAGAGAAAACTATAGCCCTTGTTTGTGCACAACAAAACAGTAATGTTCAATTCATTATAAACATCATATGTAATAAAAATAACATCTTAAATATTTAATACTTGCCTTGTGTGTGCACAACAAACTCATATTAAATATTTAATATTCTATTATTTTTATCATACTAGAAGGCAACGTTCGATATTCCGAATATCTTTGAACGTTACAACTTAATATAAAAATTTTAGGGGTTTGTTATTAATTTGTCTCATCTTGTTTAGCGCGCATGCACATATATATATATAAAATACGCGTCATATTAATTAACATGCGAAGCATGTTTGCATAATATATATATATATATATATATATATATATATATATATATATATATATATATAGCATAAGCATGCACATATATAATACTATATTCTACCCGGATTGATTATGGACTCTTATTCTAGTTTGGTTCACTAGAGCCACCAAGTGAACCAAAAGGTCAAACCCTAGGGGTGCAAGAATTAATATTTAAATATAACTATTACATTTAAACTCGCGCTCAATTACAAATGGGTCTTCAAGCGCTCCTTGTTCCTTAATCTCAAATTCTTCAAAATTAATTATAACTATTCATATTACAAAACTATTTAAAATAAATAGAAACCTTGATCAGCAGTCAAGGGGAAGTACATAGGAGGGAGTTAGAATTTACATTAAGAAAAAAATTAGAGAAGACGAGATATGCAGACCCCTTTTAATAAAATCCATACATTCACGCATCCAACTAAAATAAAATTCAATCACATTGGTCAATAGTCCATAATCAATTCCATTTATTATATACACATCACCATATGCATCAATAAATAACATTCATCTCATTAATAATAAACATTCAATATATATATTGATATCATTTAATGGAAAAAATTAGTTAGCATAAAATCTAATTTTGAATCAAAATAAACTCCTTTATTTTAATCCAAATTTAAATCAAAATAAACCTCTTTTATTTTAATTTATCTAATTTTGAATAAAATAAACTATTTTATTTTAATCAAATTCTTTAATCAAAATAAACTCATTTATTTTAATTAATTATGGAATCCAATTCCAAGTAAAAAAAATCTCCTTTATTAAAGGAAACACGAATTTTCTTTCCTATTCACAAATAAACTCCTTTATTTTAAATAATATGAAATCTTATTCCATATCTAAATAAACTCCTTTATTTAAGGAAACATAGATTCACTTTCCTATTCACAAACAAACTCCTTTATTTTGAATAATATGAAATCTTATTTCATGTGACGCCCCCAAAACAGGTATATATCACCCATCTTGAGTCGCCAGATACATAGTACAGAACTCAACTACAAACTTAATTATACAACTGTCGTGCAAAATACGACAAAACATAGCTGAGAGTTTAAACACGAATATTGCCTTCTAGACAATATCCACACTCAATGGAGTCCTCATTACAATTATTATCATACTATTTTATAAAAATAGTGAGGACTACTATAGCCACCATCTCGGATCATCACTCCATTCCCCGACTCATCCCAACTATATTCTCATTTCCTGAAGAGAACAGTGAAAGAAAAGGGTGAGCTCAACTAGCCCAGTAAGAAATATTATGACTAAGATAATGCAGAATAAATTATCCTTAGCCTTCAATAGTATAACAACTTATAGAATACAATAGACAATAATTTTTAAATCAACAACTGCAGCGGAATAAGCAATCCATTAGAAGAGTCAAGTAGAACATAATGTCTACTATCTCCTCTAGATTAAAAGTCCATCGTTAATATTTTATTCCTGTAATACTCATCAACAGTTCTTTGTTATACCCAAGACAAAAAGAACTCTCATCACCTGTCTTCACCTGAACCACCAAAGATTATAGTTAAATCCACAATTCATATTTATAATCATGTAAATCAACAGTTTCTCCTTGCCACAAAGGCTTAATAGAACATTTACTCAATATCCTTACCCCAAAGGCTAAAGATATTCAAATGTAATAACAATGATCATACCAATCAGTTGTCTACCTTTGCACTACGGGCCAAAGATATTCAACAATAAAACTAATGGTCAAGCGATCATACCAATCAATTTCTGTCGATTACTACCACCAAAGACATTCAATCAAGTTAACTAATGGTCATGATCACGCTTAATCACATCATCGAATTATCCTTGCACTACGGTCAAGGATATTCGTTAGTATCATCAGTGGTCATGATCATGTCATACACCTGTCCATCTTTGCACTACGGGCCAAAGCTATCAATCAACAGTTCATCTTTGCACTACGACCAAAGATATCAATCAACTGTTCTTTTTTGCACTACAGGCCAAATACATATAACTGTAAAACTAATAACCAACAGTCCATCTATGCACTATGGGCCAAAGATGACTTTTAACGCAATATAAGCATGAGGATCATGACAATGATATAAAGAATCAATCAAATGAGATAAAGGATAAATATTAAACATTTATAATACAACTTATCCAGAGTTCAAGAATATCTAAATTGTCAACATGATCACCAATTGTGGAGTAAAATTCAAGAATAATATTCATATATCAAAAATTAATTTGGACATAAAAGAATCAATTTTTCATCGTGAATAGTACCCCGTAAATAGTACTTCGTGAATAGTATTTTGTGAATAATAATTCGTGAATAGTACTCTATAAATAGTACTTCGTGAATAGTATCCCGTGAATAGTACTTCGTGAATAGTACCCCTTAGTGAATAATACCCGAGTGAATAGTACCCCGTAAATAATACTCCGAGTGAATAGTATCCCATAAATAATACCCAGAGTGAATAGTACCCGAGTAAATAGTAAGAAATAATACCCCTTACGAATAAGAAATAAATAACATCCCTTACGGATATTGAACGAAAATAATATTCCTTACGAATATTTAACGAAGACAATGAATATTGAATGAAAATGATATTCCTTACGAATATTGAACAAAAATAATATTCATACGAATACGAAAAATAATATCTCTTCAGAATATGAAATAAATAATACCCATTACGAATAAGAAATAAATAACATCCCTTACAGATATTGAACGAAAATAATATTCCTTACGAATATTTAACGAAGACAATGAATATTGAACAAAAATGATATTCCTTACGAATATTGAACAAAATAATATTCATACGAATCACGAAAAATAATATATCTTGAATATGAAATAAATAATACCCTTATCTCGTAAGAAGATCGGATCTTTGGAGTAGTGAAGTAGCAGACTACTCTTCTTTTATCTCTCTATAGCTTCTCTCTATATAGCTTCTCTCTCTATAATTGCTCTTGTGAGTCTTAGTGAATTGGTGAGAATGAAGGAAGAATGAGCTTCTATTTATAGAAAAATATAGTTTCGATAATTACACGTTTTGGAGCTCAAAATATTACAGTATAATATCGTCATCTTTTCCTTCATTTTTAATTTAGTCCTGCAAGTATTATCAAACTTGTACCACCTCCCCTAATAGTATATTATGTGAATCAATAGTACACTCATGTGACTCAATAGTTCTATACATGTGAAAAAATAATTTAAGAACAGTACCTTTATCTATACCTCCATTTTTAATTTAGTCATGCAAGTATTATCAATCTTGCACCACCTCCCCTAATAGTACATGCATGTGAATCAATATTACACACATGTGAACAAATAGTTATAAGCATGTGAATTAATAGCAATTAATTGCTCATTTATCCGATTAATTACCCGATTAGTCAATATAACTTCCAAACATCAATTATTATCGAAATAAATGTCAATTTTCACTAACACTAATAATCCCAACACAATAGAAATATTTTTATCAACAATTTCATTTTTGAAATTTCAAAGTTTGACTTTTTCCAAAAAAGTCAACTGTTGACTTTTTGACCAAAAAGTCAACCCCGATAAATTTTGTGTTTATAGTCTATTTTTACTAATTTCATCGTTTCAGACTCAAATATCACGTCCGCGTCTCCAAATTTAACTCCGAACTCAAATTTAATTTTTAATAACATTCATCATTAATATTATAGCTCACAATATTAACAACCAGATCGTTCCCAGGAAAGAGAGGGCTTTCCGATAAGGATTTCTCCCTATTAGCGCACAATTAGATGACCTAACCTCTCCTTGACAGAACTTCTAGACATTGTCAATATTGCAAATAATAATATGAATAACTGTGTCATCTCAATTATTGATAATATAATATATTGTGACAATAATTGAATAAAACTGAGTGACTACTATGCAACCACGCATATTATTGTACTTTTACCATCGGGTATTTCAACAATCAAACGGTAAAACTTTTGCCATTATTTTTATAAAAAGATTATTTCTGTCGCTTTCTATATCCGACAGTTATTCCGTTGCGGGGTCCACCAATGATTGTGTCGTCGTACGAATATTCCCCGACAAAAAGAATATTCTCCCGACCAAATGAATATTTTCCGACACAACGAATATTTTATAACAACTTGCTTACTTTGCAAAATTTTCAAATATCACCCTTAACTTTAAACTTTTATCAATTTAACTATTTACCAAAATAGAAACATTGAATACTTTTATTTCATAAAATTCGGGATCTCACATTTCAAATCTAAATAAACTCCTTTATTTAAGGAAACATGAAATCCAATTTCAACTCCAATTAGTTATTATGGAATCCAATTCTAACTCTAATTAGTTAGCATGAAATTTAATTTTAAAATTAAAATAAACCTTTTATTTTAAGATTAAAATCAACTTTTATTTTAAGATTAAAATCAACTTTTTATTTTAAGATTAAAATCAACTTTTATTTCAATTATAAAATAATTAAGAATAATATATATATATATATATATATATATATAATATCCTTATTACCGAAGTAACCATACTGATTCGCGTTTTTTTTATACAACAAAATTATGCCCAATTAAATTTATTCTAAACAAATATCAATATACATATCAAATTAAAATAATAAATGATTTGTATAAAGGTTTGGCTTTGATACCACTGTTAGGTTTATAATATTCATGAACACAATCAAATTGTAGAAATTAAGCGGATGCATGGTAAATCAGAGTTTTAAAATTTTATAAACCATATACCCGGATCATCCATTATGCACAATTATTAATTAAACAAAAATATGAAGAACAAGAATCATACCCTTGAAGTTTCGAGCTTCCTCAGGTACAAGTTCAGCTCCAATCTTTTCGCGTTCAACTTGAATTCACCGGGTTTGGTTCCTTCCTTTGATCAATGTTAGCCAACCAAGTGTTTGGCCTCTAGAGCTGATCCACCAAGGAAAAAGAAAGATTCAAGAAGATGGGTGTTTTGCAAACCCTAGTTTTCTATCTCTAAAAGAAAAAGAGCGGACTCTCCAACAATTGGAATCACGTATGTTGTGAAAAAGTCAACAACCCTCACCCATAATAAGAAACCTCTTATTTACAGATGTGAGCAACCCTCCTTAACAATTAAGGAATTGGGTTTTGATCTAATTAATTAAATTCATTTAATTAATTAGGCTCCCAATCTTAATTAGCCTCCTAATCTTATTAGTATATATGAGAGTACTTTTATTAATTAATTTCCAAACTCCTTTAAGAATTAAATAATAGTAATAGTAATAATAATAATAAGACTCCTCTTATTAATTTATATTTAATATTTCTAAAATATTAAATAATAAATATTAAGCTATTTAATTTATTCTATCACCATAGATTAAATTAAATAAACTTAATTATTATTACGATTATGCCATTAACTTCTTAAATAATTATTCTTCCTTTTATGATGCGACCCTTTAGGTTCTCCATATTAAACCGGTTGTGAATAAATCAATTAGAATAATTCTAATCTTATTTAAATAAATAAAATAAACAATTAATTTATTTAAATAAATAATATTTATTCTACAATAGGGATAAGCCTCCCTAGCGATTAACGACTTTTCAGATAATATAGATTTCAACATTAATCATAAAAGAACCTTTGAGTAAATAGTTACCGTACAATTCAATCCTTCTACCATATAATATCCCAATTAAATATAAGACATGGAATTACTGTCAAGCCTTATTTTATTTAATTATATATTTTTCGATTCTTAAATACACAACACCAAATAATACAAATTAGAAACTCCTTTCTAATTTCATTTTGCCTTGGCCAAGGACTATTGAGTTGTCATTTATCGAATCACATAGGACATTTCACTTCTTTTACTAGAAGCGGTAGATTCTTTATTGATCATACATTATCTCTATGTACAACTTATTCTACCCAAGCATACCCTTTGATATACCCTAAGGGTCTTAAGGAATAGGTCATAGTATAACTCATCATGCACAAGATACTATGATGATCTCAAGTCCAGGGATCACTTGTACTACTATCACTACAGGAATTCCTATTCACAAGCAAGTAAAACTCCATTAGGTATTCCTTATCGAGCCACGTTCAGTGAACTTATTCTCTAATAAGCACCTACATACTTGCTTTAGTGTCTCCACACAAATGATCTTGAGATCAATCATCCTCATCCAATGAGCAAGCAACGTATGTACCAATCTATCCGGATTCACTAACCCCCAATTTAATAATCCAACGATTGGGAACTATTTTAGTTTTAAGCTTTCTAAGAATTTAGTTCTCATTAGAATGATCATCATCATTATTTTAAAAGCATTGCTTAAAACTATGAGTTTATCACATATTATAAAACTGCATCATGTAGATAATTAAAAGCCGTTAATAAATTAATACTTTTTATTAATAAATGAATAAGATTATTACAAAGTATATGCTTTATCATCAAACATGATTGGCTTGTGTGCATACTACTTTCAGCTTGCACATTCGCTTCATTTTTCGTTTGACAAATATTCGTATTTTTTCTTCATATATATACAGTATATATATATAGTTCGTTACATAAATCTCAACTCAAAAACCTCATTTTGAACCCCGAAAATCTCAAAATAACATTTTTACGATTAATGCAAATTTTTAAAGGTTTCTCGCCCTTCGTTGCACCACAAAATAATTTTATAGGCAACCTTAACTTTTCTTTTGCTTAAATATGTAAATTTATATTTATTACATATTATTATTGTTTTATTTATGCTTGAAAGAAAGTTTCTCGGCAAAAATATCACTTATAGTCAAATCTCACCCCGTAGGACTTTATTAGATTTATTATTTTGCCGGAACGCGATTCGGAACATCGAACGTCAAAATCATTCGTCGCGTTAACACTTTCTGTAGCCCAAATTTTAGTTCTGACATGTTTATTTGCCTATTTTTAATTCTCAAACCATTAATCCAATAACAATGAAATTTTGGGCATGTTATAGACCTCATGGCATAGTATTTTAAAAAAATTCCACACCGCGAAAACGGACCACGAAAACCAATCAAATCATCGAGCAAAAATCATGCCAGGCAGGCCCGCTCAAAGAATACGACGCCAATGACGCCAATGAAGGCCGACTATCTTTCCCTTGCTTTCTGTTGCTAGCTTATTAAACTAGCTACTTCACGAATTTTTTACGCTTTGCTCGTTAATCGGATTGATTCAAAATTTGGATATGTTTTTCGTTTCATATGAGACTATTTTTAAAAAAAATATGAAACCCCCATTTCAGGTTCATTAAGCTATCCAAACAATTCATCAAAAATGGATGTTCATAGCGATTGTAACCTTTTTCCCATCTTTACCCTCTCTCGCTAAAAAAGTCATAACTTTTTCATTTTAAAACATTTTTGAGCGATTCTTGAGCCCATGTGAAGCTAACTTCCGGGAATACAACTTTTACCCACTGACTTATTTCCAAATTCCATACACATCAGTCCAGAAATCTCGTGCAAGGGGACTGCATCGAATTTATTTTCCAATTTCGACGCGGCTACTTTAAAATGACATAAATCCTTGCCCCGAAGTCGGAATTAGTCCGTTTTGGAGTCTAGAAAAAGCTTATTCAGTGTACTATACTTCCCCAAAAGCCAAGAAATTTTTGAACAATCTAGCTATCCCCAAATTTTTATTTTAAGGGCAACAATCACGAACTTTCAAATTTTTCGTTTTAACAACCAAAACTCGCCCCGACTCGATTTCTTATTGGTTTGTTTGCGGTTTTTCCATAACTCTCATCCTTATATCACCGCACAACCAACCTAGCCACCAAGTCTCTAAATCCCATCATTCCTTTAATAACTCAAGCTCAAAATTAAACTAAAATGACTTTTAAGCAACCAAAGCTCACTAACAAAAATCAATTTTTGTTCTTTAGCTTCAAAATCAATTCTAATACATAATAAATATACATGAATCAACACTTGAACCAATACAAAGGAATTTCATTTAAAATTCCCCCACAACTTACTAAACTTCCAAAATCTCAAGTTTAGCAATAAAAAATTACATATTCTATAATTTCAATTAAATTCTAAATTAAACAAGGAATTATACCTTATGCTCCATAACTTTAATTAATCCAAGCTTGTTATCCTTTAAGACATCCTAATCTTTGATTCTAATTTTTTCTAAAATCCCTTAAACTCGTGGTTTCTATACTTTACCATTTTTGGAAAATTTCAAAATCCCAAGCAATTAGGGTGAGAGAGATAGTTTCGGTTAAGTGTGTAAATGATTCGAACCGAAGCGAACAAAGAGTTGCTCAAATTCGACTCAAAATGATAATTTTGTACTCAAATTTGAATTGTATTTAAAAAATTCTACTCAGATTCGACTCGACTCGACTCAAATATTTATTACTCGAATTCGATCCGACTCGAATCGAATTATATTCAAACTACTCGCGAGCTTCAAATTCAAGCTCGA
The DNA here is from genome assembly GCA_020205615.1 of Panax quinquefolius. Classification (NCBI taxonomy): domain Eukaryota; kingdom Viridiplantae; phylum Streptophyta; class Magnoliopsida; order Apiales; family Araliaceae; genus Panax; species Panax quinquefolius. The sequence goes on from CM035155.1 coordinate 117,044,200, forward strand.
ATTCGAGTCCATATAATAACTAGTTTTATAATAAATATAATTATAAATTGAATTTGTTATTTTACTTAGATATGAGAAAATATATTTACTATTACACTTTACAAATATAAAATCATAATTAAAATAAAAAACAAAACAAAAAAAATTAATAATAATAATCAATTATCCTAATTTAATTTAAATTTGTATATATTATAAGAGAATGTATCAAGCATCTAATCGAATATGTATCAATTGAGTATGTATCGAATCACAATCAAGAATTTCAGTAGTTTGAATCTTAAACGAGTATTTTTTTTAATGCTCAGATTTAGATCATATTATTAACGAATACGAGTCTCGCTCGTATTTTTTTCGAGTCAAGCCCGAATCGAGCCCAAACTGTTTTGTTCGTTTACAACCTTAGTTTCGGTAATGGGGGAAGAAAAGGAGGAGACTTAAATTTTTTTTTCTAAGTTTGAACTTGGTGCCCAAGATAAAAAATTGAGTACCCTTCACTCCCCTAATTTCCTTCTCTTTCATGGTTTTGAATTTTTTTTGGCAAGCTTGAGAATTAAGCTTGTAATAGTAACTTGAGTTAATTATAGAATTAACCCATTAGCTTAATTAACTAAACCACCCAATTATGCTTTTGATGCTTTTGTTTAGTAATTTAATACCTAACCTTAGTAACTTAATTTAATTAAATAAGTTAATACATAATCCTCCTTAAAATATTTTACCTTCTTGAAAATATATAATGTATATAGCCCATATTTGATATATAAATTATATTTCCAAAATAAAATATAACATATCTTAACTACATATTTATTTATAATTGCAAAATAAATATGTTACACATAATTTTCATTGCAAATACCATTATTTGCCTACTTAAGATATTATATCAAACATAATACTCTTGCCTCATTGACATAAATTCATTTAAGAATTTATTCTAATATCCTTTAGTAAAATATATATAAATATTATATACTTAAACCACCTCCTTCATTCCTTATTCAAATTGTTCATCATAATTTTATTTTTCACATAATAAATATATACAAAATAACTATATATATTTATCACCTTGCAAATATTTCATGTAATGCACCTACATCACATAAAGAAAATAAATAATAATTTATTCTCTCATATTATAAATTATTTATATCAATTTATTTACATATATAATAAAAATAATATTATCTCTTTATTAAAATAATTCAATGCTAGAATCTATTTTAATATCCTTTATTTAAAGTATACAATAATTTTGTACACTCAAACTAATTATTTTCTTTTCCCTCTATAAATTGTTTTCAACAATTTAACAATATTAAATATAATGATATATATTCACTACATTAAAATATGCATACATTACACTCTATAATGTAATATATGATTTCTTCAATAAATAGGGGTTATACATTAAGTATATTTAATGCCACCAATATACAACATTAAAATAATTTAACATTATAAATTATTTTATATTTTATGTGACACCCTCAAATCCGAGAACTTCATTCCTACAGGATTTGGTATTCACTGTCCAAGATAATCACATCTAACTACCCATACATAAAGGTTATAAATGAAACTCACAACTTAAATAGAAATCCTCCCGTTAAAGGGTTACAACATCATAAATAAATCTTAGGTTGTCTAACCTTAAATACATCAAATGCGAAAACATAACATAATTAAATAAGTCTTATACATAAACATTTGCAAATAAAAAATAACAAGTCTTCATCACTTGTTCATCTTGCCTTTGCCCTTACTAGTAGACGACTCGTCAATTCTTTCAACCTTAGCTGCAATGTTATTATGCAAGATTGAGCAAACAATTACCCACAAGTATAACAATAACAATAGAAATCACATAAGAGTAATCAATGAATACTAAATAATAGAAAGCTCAACTTTTGAATCAAGAATATAAACAAGATCAAAAGTACATCTGAGGGTCACAAGACCGTGAACTATGTCCTAGGGTATCAATTATCTCTACTTAAACCTTTAACAGTCGTAAGACTATATGGACCTTTCCTCTCGTACTTAAGGGGATCAACCTTTCATACCATGTATTATACACAAACATCTTAACGCTAACGTGTATTATAATTCCCTATAATAGGATTGTTTATATCAGTTTTGACATAAGAGTTCGCACCAAAGGAAGTTTGGTTTGGATTAGCTTCAACAACAGTTCTAAAATTTAGAACGCTCATCAAGTATGGACTAGTCGAATCAATAAGGGTTCACTAGCCATTCAAGGGTTCGATACAATTATATAAGATTGAACGATGATTTCTAGAATCAAAGATAGAACAACAACAATATACAATTGAAAAATCATTGTATACCAAAAGTATTACTTCCAAAAGAATTAAAAAGTCTCATTTGAATTAACGAACTTGAACAACTTAAGCTTTGAGAAATGAGAAACATTAATTAAGAAACTCGCTCAATAAAAGATTAGAGATAAGAACTTGCGTAACGATAACAAGTTAGGGAGAGAAAACTTTCCTCGTGCATAGTTATATTCAAATTTTATTCTTACACCCTAGGTTTGACCTTTTGGTTCATGGTGGCTCCAATAAACCAAATTAGAATTAAGTTTATAATCATCCCAGATAGATTATAGTATTCTATATGTGTATGCTAATTATATAGTAAATATATTAGTATACATGGTGATGTATGTTTAATATGACGCGTATTTCTATATATATATATATATATATATTTGCATGCATGCTAAACAAGATGAGAAAATTAATTACAAAACCCTCAAAAAGAAAATATATTAAGTTGATTGCGTTCAAAGACATTGGAGAATTTCGAATGTAGCCTTCTAACATGGTAAAAGCGATAGAGTATTGAGTATTTAATATGAGTTTATTGTGCACACACAAGGCTTGTATTAAATATTTGAGATGTTGCTTTATTACATTGGTTGTTTATAAGGAATTGAACAATACTGCCTTGTTGTACACAAACAAAGGCTATATTTTTTTCTTCACTTATATAAAAATGCTGGGTCTAACTTAACTTAGATAATTTCAGTTTGGATGTGCACACACATGACAATTATTATCTAAGAGGCAAAATAATAAAGGAATTAAATAGAGATGTAATTGACAAGAGTTGTCTACCTTTTGAATAAATATATAATTTGTTGTGCACACACAAGGCTATATATTTATTGTATAATGCCCCCAAATACAGGTCCCTTGAACCTCAGAACTGGTGCGTCATGATACATCATCTTTATACATATTTTATAAACTAATGCAGAATTATAAACATAATTTGTTTAATACAAAAAGTTCTTCATCATTTCCCGGTCCTATAGCCTTAACTCAATACATACCTTAATAATTCAAGAGGTTTACATTATCATTTTACATAAATGTAATAGTTAAACGTTTATATGGAATTGTTTTCCAACTTTACCTTTGACTTTATCCTTCTTCGAACACTTGGGCTTAACTGAAATATTATCATGATATAACAAGGGTGAGCAACTACTTTGCTCAGCAAGTTTAAATACAATAAAGATATATCATGATTGAAAAAGAATAGATTTTTGAATTTCAACAATATATAATAATTATTAAAAAATGATAATCAATTTCAATAAATGAATAACTGAATCATTAACGCTGAGTGGCCAACAATGACCATGAAAAAATACTTTGGTAATCAAGGTGATCAGGCTTTCATACCTGATAAACATATCAAACTTGCACTAAGTGGGAATAATCAATAATTATCATGGATGTGGAATAATTGATAATAATTAAACCACTAACATGCTTGAAATATAATAACTCGTGTTTGAGTTAGAAACTTGCCTTGTACGTCGATTACTACTATGTAATCTAATTTAATCTCTTATGAAAAACCTATCATTTATAAGATTGATCTTTCAATCAACATAACATAACATACCTCATAATACTACTACTTTATAAATACATCATCTAACATTTAAGCGTATAATCAAATATTAGATAACACCTTAAACCATCAATAATATTATTATCCTTTGATAATATTACTTATCATTAAACAACATCTTTAAACTCATGTCCAATATTATTAATCACTTAATAATATTTTATTTACTTCTCAATAGTCACTTCATAATATCTTAATCCTTTACAAATATTATTAACTCTTTATTAATAGTTAATAATATTTTAACCACTTACTAATATTATTAATCATTTAATAATATTTTAATCCTTTACTAATATTATTATTTAATAATATTTAACTTATTATCTAATATTAGTAATCATTTAATAATATTTAATTCACTTCTTAATATTATTAATCATTTAATAATATTCAAATCATTTAATAATATTATTAATCATTTAATAATATTTAATCATACTTTAATATTATTACTCATTTAATAATATCTTAATCAATTACTAATATTATTAATTATTTAATAATATTTTAATTTAACTTTAATTTAATATTATTAATCATTTAATAATATTTTAATCATTTAGTTATATTATTAATCATATAATAATATCTTAATCATTTACAAATATTATTAATCTTTTAATAATATTTTAATCACCTTTAATAACATTTTAATCATTTATCAATGCTTTAATCTAATATTATTAATCATTTAATAATATTTTAATCATTAATATAATATTATTAATTGTTTAATAATATTTTAATCATTTATTAAACTCATAGATAATTTAATTTAATTGTTTACCCTTTACTAAATCATTTATTTAAAAACCTAAAATGCCATAACTATAACATTTTATCAAAATTGACCCAAAGTACACTCCAAAAATCTGAATACTCCATATTAAGGGTCTTTAATCATAAAATCACATTTTCACAATTTTCAGCTTCATTTAACTTAATTTATCCATTTATTTATAACTCAAACATTTACATGAAATATACCAAAATATCTCCAAAAACTTTTCTTTTATGGGAAATATCATAATATTGTATTCTCATGAACATATATTTTTTCTGGAATTTTTCAATTTCGTTTACTAATTTTAAACTGTCCAAAACAGTCAGGTCTTGCACCGTTTATCATAAATTATTTTTTTGTCCAAATATTACGACATTTTCAAGGTGAGCTCCTAGTATAAACATCTAGTTCGTGTAAAAATGTTATAATTTTCTGAGTTAATTTCACCGAGTTGTTCGAGTTTACTTTAAAAAACATCCTTTATTGTAAAATCCATAACTCTGAATCCACACATCCAAAAATGCTCATCTTTGGACTGAACCTTGCTAACTTAACATACTAATATACCAAAAATTCTCAGAATATTTAGAGCAATCAAAATGATCGAAATTGCCCCTGGATTGTAATAACCCGATATTTTCTATATAATTAAATCAGAAATTTTGCGTATAATTTTTTTTTATTTTAAAGGTAAGGATATGTACAAGATAAAGCGTATGTATTTATGTGATAAATAAAAATATATTTATTATATGAATAATTATAAATAATTTTATTTTAGAATTATTGCTCATTATAAAGTATATTCTTTTAATAATTAATTTTTAGTAGAAATATTTTTATTAATTATTTTCCATGAAAATATGATTATTATTTTATTTGAATAATATATGAAATGATTATAGAATTATTATAATAACTATTTTATTATATGAATTTATTTCGATTAATTAAGTTAATTATTTAACTTAATTAATAATGGTATGTATATATAAGATAAATCAGATATGGAATCCAAACCCTAATTATGGTGTTGGAATAAGGAAAGAGAATAATAATATTATATTAAGTATATTTCAGTGCTATAAATATGTATGTTATATGTGTAAGATTAATTTGGGGAGCAGTTTTATTATAACCTGTTAAACCCTAGTTTCAAAGTCAAATGAGACTTTAAAATCTGTTAAGTCATTGTGTTATGTGGTATATGATATGTATTATAAGTTTTAACACTAATTATGGAAAACCCTATTTAGTAATTTAAAACCCTAATTTCTAAAATTAGAAACCTTATATAGTATTTAGTTAATTGCTAAGTGGAAACCCTAATTTGAAACTCAATTATGAGTTCGAGACTGTTATGTTATTGTGTTGTTATGATTAAGGTCAAGTAGTATAGAAATTAATGATAATTAAGAAAACCCTAATTGTTAGAAAACCCTAATTACAAATTGATAACCCTAATTGTCAAATTAGTAACCCTAATTGCTAATTGGCTAACCCTAATTGCTAATTTTAAGCCTTAATGCTAATTAGTGAGCTATTAAACCTAATTTCAAGTTTAAAGTAATTAGAAAACTTAACTAATTAGCAAAATCCTAATTTTCCATTTTTAGAAACTAATTTTGCTATTTTAAAACCTAAATAAAAATCCTAGAAAAATCACAATTTTGGGAACTTTAGGGTTAAACCCTAAGGGTTTGCCAAGTTACCATTTAGCCATTAAATTTAAAAGTCAAATGACCTAAATGCCCCTCTTGTATTAATTGAAGCTAACTTGTAAATCTAGCCAAAATTGGAGTTGCTCAACCACTCTCACTAACCCCATGTGACTAAAATCTACCCATATCAGCCAAGGATTGCCAGCCATATACATTACAACATTGTTTAAATAGATTTAGAGAGAGAAAAGTATACAAATAAGTCTCATTTGCTCACCAACACTCATGCAAGACCCTCTCTCTCTAAACCCACGAAAACTTTTGCTAGATCAGTCACAAAATCAAGCCCACTATCACCATAACAGATCTAGAAGCCAAGAATCAAGAGTTTGTTCATAGAAAGGTATAAACCCTAAACCAAATCTAATCTTGAACCCTATGTTAGATGTTAGATTTTTATGTTAAAACATGTTATATGTAGTATATATTGATGATCTGGGTTGATAGATGTTAGATCCATAACATCTATAGGCTCGGATTGGATGTTTTCCAAAATCTGGAAAATATTTTTTGTTGTCTAACAATGAATGTCAGACCTTATATCTAAGTGATCGTTAATGATTTTTGTGTTTTGAAAGTTTGTAGTTGTAGTCTGTTATGAGATCATTGATTTGGAGGTGGAATCATGTGTAGATCATGTTTATATTTCAACTTATTAATGGTCAAAGGTCGTTGACCGACCATGACTTTCTAAAATCTGGAAAACCCAGAATGTGCCTAGAACAACCTGTCAACATGTTCATAGCCTCAGATCTTTCAGTTGTTTGTTAGTTTGTTATTGTTGTTACATCTAAGCTGAACTATGTTATTTGTACTTCATGCTTATGCCTTTATATCACTAAAACATTGCATATGTTGGATTTAATAGACGGTCAAACTAGGTCACTCGGTCACGGTTTGAGTTTCTGGAAAACCCAGAAACTGTATGAACAAAGTTTCTGACATCCTTTGACCGAGCTATATCTGGAAAATGTGATGTTATTGGACTGATATGTTGTTATATTAATGTTCCTTGACACATGTACTATAAATTTAAACCTTAAGAACATCAGTTTAATGACCAGAACATAATGATAATCGAGCCTCAAAATGACACCATGAAACTGTCTGGGTTTCTGGGTTACTGAAAAAACCCAGATCAGTCCTGGCAACATATTTGGAGACTTAGATCTTGCATCTGAGTGATGGTATGACCTAGATAAAGGTTGGATCATGTAGTATTACATCAATACTACATGATCAATGTCTAAGATGGCCCAGATCTTAGTTTAACAGAGAATCAAAATCGGTCAAAGATGACCCCTTGAACTCTGACTGTCAGTGTTCTTGAGGCTCAAGAACACCAACAGCGGCAGAAAGTGTCGCTATAGCCTATAGCGACGGTTTCTATTATTTTTATTTTCTGAATTTTCAAAAAATGATTAAAAATAGAAAATAAATTATAAAAATTATAAAAATGGTTTTAAAAATTATTTAAAATTATGAAAAATAACTTTTGATAATTTGGGATATTTTTCATTAATAATTATAATTATTTAAATATTAATGGTATTTAATTTATTTAATTAGTATATTAAATAAATTAGAGAAAATGATTTTAATGTTATAAAAATCATTTTAAATAAGAATAAAGTGTTTAAAAATATTTTAAAATTTAAAATGTAAATTTCAATATTTTTGGAGAATTCTCATTAATAAATTAATATTAATGATATTAAATTTATTTAACAATTATATTAAATAAATTAATTTAAAAATGATTTTAATATTAGAAAATTATTTCAAACGAAAATAAAGAGTTTAAAAATATTTGAAGTTATAAAATATAACTTTTAATATTTAAAGTTAAATTTCATTAATTATTTACTATTAATGATATTAGAGTTATTTAATAATTATATTAAATAAATTAGTTTAAAAATGATTTTAATATTATAAAAATTATTTTAAATGAAACTAAGGTGTTTAAAAATATTTTAAGTTATAAAATATAACTTTCAATATTTAAAGGTAAATTTCATTAATAATTTAATATTTATGATATTTGATTTATTTAATAATTATATTAAATTGATAGTTTTAAAATGGTTTTATTAATTTAAAAATCATTTAAAAAGGATATAAATGAATTAAAATATTTTAAGTTATACTTAATGACTTTTATTATTTTGATAAATAATACATTAATATCTAAATATTAATGTATTATTTAAAAATGATTTTAAATGTTTTAAACATCATTTAAGGGTAATATTAATACTTTAAAAATATTCTAAGTTATTATAAATAACTTTAATATTTTAGCAATGGTTTCATTAATAGTTTAATATTATTTAAATATTAATGATAATAGAATTAGTTAATATTTAAATTATTTAATAATGATTTCGGTGTTTGAAAAATCATGATAAATTGTAATAAATGTTTAAAAATTATTATAAGTCATTTAAAAATAAAATGACTGATATTTGCATCTATTGAACTATAGAATATAGTTTTAGACTTGATAATTACCCAATAAAGCCGTCGGTACACCGACATGTTTCAGAAATTGATCTGAACTTATATAAATTGACTGTATACGTGTTTGTTTGTGATCCAATGACTGTTAAACTTATGTGACAATGTGATTAAGTTTTGTGTTGACTGCAAACAGCAGTACCATGTGATATGATATGTTATTCTAATCGATAGAATGATCTTATTACTGATAGGTCGCTATATAAAAGATAAAACTAAGTTGCGTAACTGTAAGCAGCAGATCAAGCAAGTATCCTACCTTTGCATTTACTTTATGCAATGGACATGAGTAAGAAAGTTTCAGAATTATATTATCGCTGTGCCAGATTATTCACTCTATTGTTATCGATTATGTATCCAATCATTTGTATTCATACAAGTCCTTAAATTATCCGATCATTGTTTATCAACGCAGTATTATTGTATAATCCAAATATTTATTTTGTTCGTTAATTTCTAAATATGGTTATACAAGTGTCCCCACTTGGATAATCATTGTATTTAATCACATGCTGATACATACCTATTGATTTCCAGTATGTATACGTTGACTTAAAAGTCGTCTAAGCTATTTGACCCAAGCTAGACACAGATTTAGAAATATCGTTGAACATGATAGAACTTTATTGTATTCAACCGAATTATTTTGGTTCGGATTCCCGACTAAGTATGAACATCCCAAATCTGGGAAACTTTTATGCGCCTAAGGCGGATATGCTGAACAAGAATATCGTTCTTGTATGTAGTATAGATCAATACAGGGCACATTGGGATGATCACCCTCGCGCCAGTAAGTTATGACGGTTTGCGGATGAAGTTCTGTTAAACCTTAGCAAAAATTAAAAATAATGTTCATAGTCTGTCGACTGATCCTCATTTATAGTCAGTACGTAGTTTTATAAATTTGATATAGAATTGATATGTTGTTTATTATTGGTTCAGCTTACTTCACAACTGATGATTCGTTGTAGAAGTGTCATTCAAAGAAAACATTTAATCCTTTTAGCTAATATCTATTATTTCTATTACTTGATGGGCAATCAAATGCTCATCCTTGCTTAATTTGAATGTTTTCAGCTAAGTGTGAATAACTAGAAGGCTCTGCTAAGGACAAAGGAAAATGGAAAGTTGCTGAATGAATATTATGGTATATATTATGTAATAGTTTGGTTTTATTAAGATAATGATGATATTTATTATTATCATGTATTGTAATGAATGTAGTAAAGGTTGCGTACTTGGGATTAGACTATGATAAATGTAAGTTAAGTTTGATATTCATATTATTGTTATTATTATTAGTATTATTCCGCTCATAAAAATGGTATCGTAAATCACCGAGTTCGGGTTTCAAGTACCTGAATTTGGGGGCGTTACAATATGGTATCAGAGCTTTAAGGTTAGAAACCTTAGGTGGGATAGACCTTAGGCTATCCTAGTATAAACATTGTTAGGGTGAGCTCCTAATATAAATATCTAGTTCGTGTAAAAATGTTATAATTTTTTGAGTTAATCTCACCGAGTTGTTCGAGTTTACTTTAAAAAACACCCTTTATTGTAAAATCCATAACTCTGAATCCACACATCCAAAAATGCTCATCTTTGGACTGAACCATGCTAACTTAACATACTAATATACCAAAAATTCTCAGAATATTTAGAGCAATCAAAATGACCGAAACTGCCCCTGGACCAAATTAGCCAGGAACTATTTTTGGCTTTTCCAAATGTGGATAATTTTGGGAAAATAGCTATCATTTCGTGTACAGTTAACATATTTGAGTGCTACCACTTGGGTTTGAAAGCTAACTCATAGATCTAACATCCCTCTTTGACGGATCATAAAAAGGATGTGTAGATCTTAAATGGTAAAACTTTAAAGTGGCTAAAAAATTCGGGTGCCTTGAACCAAAAACTATTTTGGGTTAATCCTCTTTGATCAAGCTTAACATCCCATAAAATGGCTAGATCTAAACATAATACACCATCTAACTAGTAGATCTAGTATTCCCATTGTCGACGTTGAGATTTTTATTTCTCCCTTTTCTGTTCTTGTCTTTTGGTGTTCTCATGTTAGGTGAGATTTGTTTGAAAAAATAAGTTGAAAAAAGGTCTGACATGTATATGTCGACGATTGGACTGTAAGAGTCGCCAATTGGTATTTTTAAATGGTTGCACCAACTCAATTGAGAAAAGGTTTGCATATTGACCTAGTGATGTAACACTGCTTAACAGGTCTATGAAACCAAGATTCGTTAGGGTCTAGGGGCTTGATTATGCGGAGGAAAGGTGTTAGGCAACCCCGACATCCGTGTTACCACGGTGATCGCCACTTTTCAATTTAAACTGTTATATGAATGTGTGTGTGTGGGTCAATGTGCAATTATCTGGAAGTAGTGTTGTGCCTCGTTTGCACCTATATACAAAGGGTTTGAATTTTGTATAAAAGTCCAGTTTTAACAAGATATAGCAGTGAGATTTTGTAAAAGAGATTTTTCAAACCCTTATGATCTATAGTAATTGATGCATTTGATACTTCCATTTTATTATATGTATTCAGCTTGATTGCTTTTATTTTCGAGATACGAGGCATCTTCGAGAAAATAAGATACACAACAGTGCCAAATTCCTTGTGGGCATGAGAGCCATCTAAGAAAATTCAAACACCGTGAATAATTTATAATCTGATTACAACAAAAAATGTTCATCACGGGAACCGAATCTAGATTCAGAAGACTGAATCTGTGATCACATGATTCCTAGGCTCACATGATGTTGCAGTTTGTATGAAAGCTGTAAGAAGTTATATATATAAGCTATATATATATATATATATATATAAAACCTATAAACGCACTGGATATATATCGATCCAGGCTCAGTTCGTCAGTGGTAAACGCACCCGATATTATATCCAGGCTCAATCAAACAGAGTTTGATGATAATATATATATATATATAAGTATTTATATATATAAAAGCAGTAAACGCTCCATATATAAATCTAGGCTCAATTAAATAGAGTTTGATGATACCAATATATATAAGTATTTATATATAAAAGAAGTAAATGTAAGACCCCAACTTTTATGAATAAAGATGAATTTTTCTATAGATATCATTTTTGAATATTAAGATGTGAATTTGAAATAATATTATAGTTGTGGGTAATATTTATAAATGTTGCAAAGTAAGCAAGTGGTTATAAAATATTCGATTGGTCAAGGAATATTCGTTTTAACAGGGAATATTTGTACAACGACGCAATCATTGGTGGACCCCACAACTAAATTACCGTCAGAATGAGAAAACGACAGAAATATCTTTTTATGAATATAACGCCGGAAGTTTTACCGTTAACTGTTGAATTAACCGGTGTTAAAAGTACAGTAATACGTGTGGTTGCATAGTAGTACATGATATTGATTATTGATACTTGCGTAAGAAGTCACTCAGTTATACTCAATTATTGCTACAGTAATTGATGCATCATATCTCTCATATTATTGATTCAATTATTGTCACAGTATCATCTGTTTAATATTTTATATTATTAAATTAATAATTGAGACGACAGAGTTATTAATATTATTATTTACAATATTGACGATGTCTAGAAGTTCTGTTAAGGAGAGGTTTGGTCAGCTAATTGCTCGCCAATAGGAAGAAATCCTTGTTAGAAAGCCCCCTCTTTCCTGAGAACGACCTGGTCGTTAAATATTGTGAATTATAATAATGATGATAAATGTTGTTAAAAATATTGAGGCAATTTTTATGAATTTGTTGTAAGTATTGGCATATTATTTGGACCCCCACTTACTCATTTTTCAAATAATCGGTAGAAAGTTATTTAAAGGTGGGCCCACATGTGGGGGCCACATGTGGGGCCCATATGTGGAAAATTGAATTGCTGGGAGGTTTCTTTTCAAAAGTTGTTCACGAGTGGGTGACTTTTTCTTTTAAACATGTGTTGGTTTATTTATATATATATATATATATATATATTATATTATATTTGTTTGATTTGTTCTTATTGGAGGAAGGCTTGAATTTTGCATCCGTAGGTTATCAAAATTTCATCCGTGAATTTTTTTGAATGTTGCGTCCGTGATAAATTCCTAACAGTGCCCCTTCCATTCTCCTATAAATAGGATGCTTAGTTAGAATTAAAAATCACACCAGAATCAGAGAATTCTTCTTCTATAATATTTAGTGTATTTCTTTCGAGTTTTAGAAAGCTTTGAGCGTAGAAAATAGTGAAAGTTTTCTTCAAGAATATCCCCGCTATACCAGTTGGAACACTATTCTTTTTAAGGTAAAGGGTATTATTTATTTCTTATTCTGAAGAGATATTATTTTTCATATTCGTATGAATTTTATTTTCGTTCAATATTCGTAATGAATATTATTTTCGTTTAATATTCATAAAGAATATTATTTCGTTCAATGTTCGTAATGATTATTATTTTCATTTAATATTCATAAAGAATATTATTTTTGTTCAATATTCGCTTGAAATAATATTTTTTCCAAACTCTGTAGTATGTAAGTAATATTATTTCGTTTCAGATTTTGAATTCTATATTGGTTTTGTTAAAGTTTTGGCTTCTATACTCCATGAAATTAGTAGAATATCCTTGATATTTGCGCTTCATCCAGTATCATTTCATGGAAGTATTATTCTTGAATTTTACTCCACAAAGTAGTATCATGTTGACAATTTGGACGTTATTTATTTTTGGAAAAATTAAATTATAAATCTTTAAAATTTATCCTTGAACTTGTTTTATTGAATTCCTATATCATTGTTATCATCCTCATGCTTATATTATGTTGAAAGTCATCTGTGGCCTATAGTGCATAGATGGATTTGGTATGATTATGACCAGGGATTATTCGGTATAATCATGACCGTAATGTTACAAATAATGTGGTAAAAGTCTTCATTGGCCCGTAGTGCATTGATGGATAGTTGTTGGCATGATCATGACCATTGATGAATACACGAATATCCTTAGCCCGTAGTGCATGGATAATTTGTGGTCGTGATACTAAAGAATATCCTTGGCCGTAGTGGAAGGGTGATTCGATGATGTGGATTATTTATTAAGCTGAGTCTCAGCGATAAAGTTGATGAAAAACCTTTTTAAATCATAGAAGATAGTAGATTTAATATTCTACTTGACTCTTCTAATGGATTTCTTGTTCCGCTGTAGTTAAACTTTTTGTCTATTATATTCTATCAGTTTAACATTGTTGAAGGCTAATGATAACTTATTCTGCATTATCTTAGTCATAATATTTCTTACTGGGCTAGTTGAGCTCACCCTTTTGCTTTTATTGTTCTCTTCAGGAAGTGAGAACGTAGCCGGAACTAGTCGGGGAATGGAGTGATGATCCAAATGATAGCATTAGTAGTCCTCACTATTCTATGAAATAGTGTGATAATAAATGTATTGAGGACTCCATTTGAGTTTGAATATTGTCTAGAAGATAATATTTGTATCAAAACTCTCAGTTTATGTTTTGTCGTATTTTACATGACAGTTGTATTATTAAGTTGTATTTGAATTTTGTACCATGTATTTGGCGACTCAGAATGGGTGATGTATACCTATTTTGTGGGCGTCACAGTTGGTATCAAAGCTTAGGGATATGATCCCTGGCTGAGATGTGAGACAAGAACTAGGAGGGGAGAGACGGGGAATTCCTTCGCTAGTATGACCTACCTAAGTTTATTTTGGTATTTAATTGGTCAGTCAGAGTATAGGGATAATATGTGACATGTTAATTAACCCTTATTTTGTTGCAGTATTTGAAAATGACATCCGAGAATGTTGAGAATAGCAATGGAGCACAAGAGATCGTTGAGTCACCATAGATGAATACCCAGGATAATGTGCAACAGAAAGAAAATAATCCGCAGGTAAACAACAACGATCAAATGATGAATGATGGGATGTTCAGAGGCTTTATGCAATTCATGCAACATCAGGCGAGAGCGGCTCATGTCCAAAATGCAGGTAGAAACACTGGCAACTCTCAGATGGTCACTGCTAAGCATTTCAAGGAGTTGGGACCACCGGAGTTTTTTGGAGAGCCAAAACCACTTAAGGCGGAGACGTGGATAAAGCAGATCAACAAGATATTTGATGTCTTGGGATGCTCCGAGGAGCAAAAGGTTCCCTTTGCCACCTTCATGTTGCGAGCAGAGGCAGGTTACTAGTGGGAATCTGTAAAGCGTACTTAACCTGATGCACTGAAGATGTCTTGGAAGAAGTTCCAAGAACTGTTCAACAACAAGTACTTTCCTGAAAGTATTCGTCACATGAAAGAGGTAGAGTTCATTAAACTAGAGCAAAACAACATGACCATGTCGCAGTACGAAGCCAAGTTTGCTGAGTTGTCCCGGTTTGCGTCCCACTTAGTTGATAATGAGGAGAGAATGACGCGGATGTGTCTAAGAGGTTTAAAACCCGAGATACGTTAATACCTTATCTCTCGCAAACTTTGCTTGTATTCAGATGTTGTGAATATGGCTCAGTTATTGGAGCGCGATAATGAGTCAACCTAACCAAGAGAGAGCTGTCGGTAAAATGATAATACCAGTGGTAGCAGTCATCGAAGCGGTGATAACAAACGTGTAGGGAATCAACATGCCAGAAATGGTAACCACTTTGGTGGTAATCATGGCCAAGACAATAAGAATGGTCATTTCAAGAAGAGGAGATTCAACAATGATGGAAAGACGTCAGCATCAACACCTGTTGTTAAGGAAGGAGAACGACCACCTATCATATGCTTCAAATGCGAAGGGGAGGGACACATCAGTCCAAACTGTGCAATGCAGTCCAAAGCGTGTTACAATTGTGGAAGAGAAGGTCACCTAGCTCGATTTTATCGTTCACCGAAGATAAGTCCAGCTGGGATGGAGGCACCAAAGGTCGTTCCAGAAAAGTCAAAACTAGTAGTTCAAGGGAGAGCGTTTGTTATAACCTCCTAGAAGGCAAGGAACCCGAACGAGGTCTTCACGGGTAAGCTTATCATAAACTCTAGTGAAATCTATACCTTATTTGATACCAGTTCTACCCGTTCTTTTATTTCTCCTACTTGCGCTCAACGTTTAAATTTAACTCCAGAGAAATTAGACTTTGACTTATCTGTTGAAACTCCGTTGGGAGAAACCTTCATTACATCCACTTTTTATAAGTCTTGTTTGGTTCAAATCGGTACCCTCACATTACCTGTCGATCTTATTTCATTGAAAATACTTGCATTTGACGTAATTCTAAGGATTGATTGGTTAACTACTCATCATGCAAAAATTGATTATTTTCGTAAGGTTGTTAGTTTTCATATTCCTAACCAACCTATTATGCGAATTCAAGCAACCAAACCATTAAAATCAATCACCGCCATCTCAAGCAATAAAGCTATTCATTTATTGAAAAATGGATGTCAAGCTTTCTTAGCTTATATCACGGTTTTAAACAAAAATACGTCAGTTTTGAATGATATTTCTATTGTTAATAAATTTTCTGACGTATTCCCTGAAGAACTTCCTGGCCTACCCCCAGAGCGTGAAATTAAATTTTGTATCGACCTTGAACCCGGTACAAAACCCATTTCCAAAGCCCCATATCGAATGGCTCCTATTGAACTTCTGGAGTTAAAGACCCAACTACAGGAATTGTTAGACATCGGTTTCATTCATCCTAGTACTTCTCCTTGGGGTGTTCCTTTACTATTCGTAAAGAAGAAAGATGGGAGTATGCGACTTTGTATTGATTATCGCGAGTTGAATCATGTCACCATCAAAAATAGGTACCCATTGCCACATATTAAAGACCTGTTTGACCAGTTGCAAGGTGCCAAATTCTTTTCAAAGATCGATCTTCATTCCGGATATCACCAGTTAAAGATTAGAACAGATGACATTCCAAAGACGTCTTTCAGAACTCGGTATGGGCATTATGAATTCTTAGTTATGTCTTTTGGATTGACTAATGCTCCTGCTGCCTTCATGGATATGATGAACCGAATATTTAAGGAATATTTGGATCACTTTGTGGTCGTCTTTATTGATGACATTCTCATATATTCCAAAAGCCGTGAAGATCAAGAGCAACACTTGAGGCTGATACTCCAAAAGCTTCATGAAAACAAGCTTTATGCCAAGTTGAAGAAATGCGAGTTCTGGCTTGAGGAAGTAGCATTCCTTGGGCACATAGTATCAAGTCATGGAATATCTGTTGACCCGACAAAGATTGAAGCTATTCAAAGCTGGGAGCAACATAAATCAGTGACCGAAGTATGTAGCTTTCTCGGCTTAGCTGGTTATTATCAAAGATTCGTAGAAGGGTTTTCTCGAATCGCTACTCCATTAACTCAGCTGACTCGAAAAGATACAAAATTCGATTGGAGCGAAGAATGTGAGAAGAGTTTTTAAGAACTCAAGAGGAGAATCATTTCAGCACCTATTCTGACAATACCATCTGGCTCGGAGGGATTTGTCATCTACAATGATGCTTCAGGCAAAGGGTTAAGATGTGTTCTCATGCAACATGGGAAAGTCATAGCCTATGCCTCTCGACAACTCAAAGAATATGAGAGGAATTATCCTACTCATGATCTAGAGTTGGCAGCTGTTGTCTTCACACTTAAAATTTGGAGGCATTACTTGTATGGGGAGAAAGTGGAGATCTTTACGGATCATAAAAGCCTCAAATATTTCTTCACCCAAAAGGAACTCAACATGCGGCAACGAAGTTGGCTTGAACTATTAAAAGATTATGATCATACCATCTAATACCATCCTGGAAAAGCGAACATGGTAGCTAACACATTGAGTAGAAGATCATATGCGGGTACGAGTGTGATATTATCAACGCAAAGGCCCATTTTGTATGACTTACAAAGGACAGAGATAGAGTTAAAGACTCCAGGGACCCATGTGATGATGGTGAATATACGAGTAGAACCGACTTTAATCGATAAAGTTAAAGTTGCTCAAGCTACAGACCTAGAGTTGATGCGTATGAGGAAGAAAGTGCAAGAAGGTGCTATGCCGGAAACAAGAATCGATGAAGAAGGAATACTTCGAGTCAACTCCAGACTTTGTGTTCCTAACGACCCTGATTTAAAGTATAAAATCATGATGGAGGCGCACAACACACCGTTTGCAATCCATCCTGGGAGTACCAAAATGTATCATGATCTTCGATATACATTTTGGTGGAACAATATAAAGAGAGAGATATCAGAGTTTATCTCAAGGTGTTTAACTTGTCAACAAGTCAAGGCGGAGCATCAAGTACCAAAAGGTCCATTGCAACCACTTGAAGTTCCAGAATGGAAGTGGGAGCACATTACTATGGATTTCGTTACTAGTTTTCCCAAGGTTTCTTAAGACATAGATGCAATTTGGGTCATTGTTGATAGATTGACCAAGTCTGCTCATTTCTTACCTATACGAGAAACTTATACACTTGAATGTCTTGCTCGTATGTACATAAATGAGATTATAAGACTGCCAGTATCCATAGTTTCTGATTGAGACCCAGGATTCACTTCAAGATTTTGGGTTAGTTTGCAAAAAGCTATGGGCACGAATTTACGATTTAGCTCGGCATATCATCCTCAGACGGACGGGCAGTCGGAGAGGACTATTCAATCTCTTGAAGATCTATTAAGACTCTATGTCCTTGACTTCAAGGGAAGTTGGGACAAGTTCTTACCATTGGTGGAGTTTTCCTACAACAACAGTTATCATGTAAGTATTAGCATGGCTCCATTTGAGACGTTGTATGGAAGAAAGTGTCGTTCTCCTGTATGCTGGGATGAGGTGGGTGAAGCAACGTTGTTGGGACCGGAGTTGGTACGTATGACTACGGAAAAGATTCAAATGATCCGACAACGTATAAAAACCTCACAAGATCGACAAAAGAGTTATGCTGATCTTCATCGAAAGGACATGGAATTCGATATTGGAGATCATGTGTTGTTACGTGTTACTCTATGGAAAGGATTTACGAGATTTAAAAAGAGAGGAAAAGTCAATCCTCGATTCATTGGCCCATTTTTAATCCTCGATCGAGTAGGAACTGTGGCCTATAGACTCGCTCTACCACCAAGTATGTCTCGTGTTCATAACGTTTTTCACATATCCATGTTACGTAAATATGTGGAAGACCCGAACCACATTATTAAGTTAGAACCGGACGAAATAGCGGAAGATTTAATGTATGAAGAGGTTCATGTTAAAATCTTGGATATGAAGGAACATATTCTATGCTCCAAGGTTATACCTCAAGTCAAAGTTTTATGGAGAAACCACGATGTTGAGGAAATGACCTGGGAGTTAGAATCTAAAATGAAATCAAGGTATCCTCACCTCTTCGACATACCAAGTATGTACCCTAATTTCGAGGGCGAAATTTCATAAGAAAGGGAGGTTGTAAGACCCCAACTTTTATGAATAAAGATGAATATTTCTATAAATATCATTTTTAAATATTAAGATGTGAATTTGAAATAATATTATAGTTGTGGGTAATATTTATAAATATTGCAAAGTAAGCAAGTGGTTATAAAATATTCAATTGGTCAGGGAATATTCATTTTAACAGGGAATATTCGTACAACGACGCCGTCATTGGTGGACCCCACAACTGAATTACTGTCAGAATGAGAAAACGACATAAATATCTTTTTATGAAAATAACAACGGAAGTTTTACCATTAACTGTTGAATTAACCGGTGTTAAAAGTACAGTAATACGCTTGGTTGCATAGTAGTACACGGTATTGATTATTGATGCTTACATGAGAAGTCACTCAGTTATACTCAATTATTGCTACAGTAATTGCTGCATCATATCTCTCATATTATTGATTCAATTATTGTCACAGTATCATCTGTATAATATTTTATATTATTTAATCAATAATTGAGACGACAAAGTTATTAATTTTATTATTTACAATATTGACGATGTTTAGAAGTTCTGTCAAGGAGAGGTTTGGTCACCTAATTGCGCGCCAATAGGGAGAAATCATTATTGGAAAGCCCCCTCTTTCTTGGGAACGACCTGGTCGTTAAATATTGTGAATTATAATAATGATGATAAATGTTGTTAAAAATATTGAGGTAATTTTTATGAATTTGTTGTAAGTATTGGCATATTATTTGGACTCCCACTTACTCATTTTTCAAAATAATTGGTATAAAGTTATTTAAAGGTGGGCCCACATGTGGGGGCCACATGTGGGGCCCATATGTGGAAAATTGAATTGCTGGGAGGTTTCTTTTCTAAAGTTGTTCACGAGTGGGTGAATTTTTCTTTTAAACATGTGTTGGTTTATATATATATATATATATATATATATATATATATATATATATATATTTGTTTGATTTGTTCTTATTGGAGGAAGGCTTGAATTTTGCATCCGTAGGTTATCAAAATTTCATCCGTGAATTTTTTTGAATGTTGCGTCCGTGATAAATTCCTGAAAGTGCCCCTTTCATTCTCCTATAAATAGGATGCTTAGTTAGAATTGAAAATCACACCAGAATCAGAGAATTCTTCTTCTATAATATTTAGCGTATTTCTTTCGAGTTTTAGAAAGCTTTGAGCGTAGAAAATAGTGAAAGTTTTCTTCAAGAATATCCCCACTATACCAGTTGGAATACTCTTCTTTTTAAGGTAAGGGGTATTATTTATTTCATATTCTGAAGAAATATTATTTTTCATATTCGTATGAATTTTATTTTCGTTCAGTATTTGTAATGAATATTATTTTCGTTAATATTCATAAAGAATATTATTTCGTTTAATGTTCGTAATGAATATTATTTTCGTTTAATATTCATAAAGAATATTTTTTTTGTTCAATATTCGCTTGAAATAATATTTCTTCTAAACTCTGTAGTATGTAAGTAATATTATTTCGTTTCAGATTTCGAATTCTATATTTGTTTTGTTAAAGTTTTGGCTTCTATACTCCATGAAATTAGTAGAATATCCTTGATATTTGCGCTTCATCCAGTATCTTTTCATGAAAATATTATTCTTGAATTTCACTCCACAAAGTAGTATCATGTTGATAATTTGGACGTTATTGATTTTTGGATAAATTAAATTATAAATATTTAAAATTTATCCTTGAACTTGTTTTATTGAATTCCTATATCATTGTCATCATCCTCATGCTTATATTATATTGAAAGTCATCTGTGGCCTATAGTGCATAGATGGACTTGGTATGATTATGACCAGGGATTATTCGGTATAATCATGACCGTAATGTTATAAATAATATGGTAAAAGTCCTCATTGGCCCGTAGTGCATTGATGGAAAGTTGTTGGCATGATCATGACCATCGATGAATACACGAATATCCTTGGCCCGTAGTGTATGGATAATTTATGGTCGTGATACTAAAGAATATCTTTGGCCGTAGTGCAAGGGTGATTCGATGATATGGATTATTTATTAAGCTGAGCCTCAGCGATAAAGTTGATGAAAAACCTTTTTAAATCATAGAAGATAGTAGATTTTATGTTCTACTTGACTCTTCTAATGGATTGCTTGTTCCACCGCAGTTAAACTTTTTGTCTATTATATTTTATCAGTTTAACATTGTTGAAGGTTAATGATAACTTATTCTGCATTATCTTAGTCATAATATTTCTTACTGGGCTATTTGAGCTCACCCTTTTGCTTTCATTGTTCTCTTCAGGAAATGAGAACGTAGCTGGGACTAGTCGGGGAATGGAGTGACGGTCCAGATGATAACATTAGTAGTCCTCACTATTCTAAGAAATAGTGTGATAATAAATGTATTGAGGACTCCATTTGAGTTTGAATACTATCTAGAAGATAATATTTGTATCCAAACTCTCAGTTTATGTTTTATCGTATTTTACACGACAGTTGTATTTGAATTTTGTACCATGTATTTGGCGACTTAGAATGGGCGATGTATACCTATTTTGGGGGCGTCACAGTAAATGCTCCAGATATAAATCCAGGCTCAATCGAGGCATAACTCGATGATGTTAGTGCAGAGATCTGAATAGGTGACACTTCCATAGTTTTCAGTCACTTTGATTGACCGGATGGTTTCCTCCATTTGTTGCACTTTCTTTCTTATATCCCCAGTTTCTCAATCATCCCTTAGTTTTGTGATTTCAGGGGTTTTGTTGGTTCCTTTGTTGGAATGAGGTTCAGGTATCTGGGTTTCCATCTTTTTGCCAATACCCTAACTACCCCCTGGTGTGAATGACTTTGGTTGAGTAGGTATTATCTAGGCCCGAGTGTTTTTACTTTGTTCTTTTAGAAAGACAACCAATTCTACTATTTGATTCCTTAATCCTTCGAACTCCTCGCAGGAAACAGGAGTAGGATCAGGCTAGGCACTTGTAGCCATGTCTGACGATGGGCTTAGTGCTTTTTTGGACTTTGAACGGGTAACTGGACCAATTTCTTCCCTACAAAAAGACTTATGTAGTTTAGTCTTGGTGAATATAAAAAAGTTACATGTAATGTGTGTCCGTTTTGGGAGTATTATCCTGCAAATCGGATGTCAGTTAGGCAAGATAATATGTTATGTTTTGATATTAAAAGGAATGCATGTACACATATTCCTTTATACTTTCCATTATATTGAGATTGACATGGAAATGAAATTACAAGTAATTGATATTACAAGTAATTGAAATGGGAAAGTATGAAGAGACTTCCCTCCGCATTTGGTTAATCAGAGGCTAACCTATCTTAGGTTACTCTCGCGGCTTTTTGGCATGAAAGTTTCCAGATCATTGCAATTTACTCGACGGGAAGTTAATCCAGTCTTTTGACTAGAGCTAATCTGGGTGGTGCCTTTCTTGAGCCTCGTTCGAATTAGTATCCCTATGAGTCCAGTAATCAAACACCAATAGGATAGCCTCCTGGGGGAGGGACCACAAACCATACATTCACATACAACGTGTCTCATCGTATGGAAATGATGACATGTGCGAAACACTTATATCACAGGTAGATATAGTACGAAGCACTAAGTACAGTAAGTAAATGCATTAGTACACATTTATCTAAATGTAAATGCAACATCCACACACAAGCATATAACAGTTTTGAAAAGCTTGTAATAGAGGCTTAAGCCCTCTTACTGGAAGTCCCCAGTGGAGTTGCCACCTGTCGACGTCGGGATTTTTATTTATCCCTTTTCTGTTCTTGTCTTTTGGTGCTCTCATGTTAGATGATATTTGTTTGAAAAAACAAGTTGTGAAAAGGTCCGACATGTATATGTCGACGATTGGATTGTAAGAGTCGCTAGTTGGTATTTTTAAATGGTTGCACCAACTCAACCGAGAAAAAGGTTTGCACATTCACCTAGTGATGTAACACTGCTTAACATGTCTGTGAAACTAAGATTCGTTAGGGTCCGGGGGCTTGATTATGCGGAGGGAAGGTGTTAGGCACCCCGTGACATCCGTGTTACCATGGTGACCGCCACTTTTCAATTTAAACTATTATATGAATGTGTGTGTGTGGGTTAGTGTGCAATTATCTAGAAGTAGTGGTATACCTCGTTTGCACCTATATACAAAGGGTTTGAATTTTGTATAAAAGTTCAGTTTTAACAAGATATAGCAGTGAGGTTTTGTAAAAGAGGTTTTTCAAACTCTTATGCTCAATAGTAATTGAGGCCTTTGATACTTCCATTTTATTATATGTATTCAGCATGATTACTTTTATTTTTGAGATGCGAGGCATCTTCGAGAAAATAAGATACATAGCGATCGTAAATTCCTTGTGGGCATGAGAGCCATCTAAGAAATTCAAACACCGTGAATAATTTACAAAGTCGATTACATTGAAAATGTCCATTACGGGAACCGAATCTAGATTCAGAAGACTGAATCTGTGATCACATGATTCCTAGTCTTACATGATGTTGTAGTTTGTATGAAAGCTGTAAGCAGTTATATATATATTTATATATATATATATATATATATATATATATAACGATCAACCACCATGAAGTAAACTCCATGGGGGATTGGAAATGTAAATATATAAAAGCTGTAAATATATATATATATAGGAACGATCAACCGCCACGAAGTAAACTCCAGGCGGGAATGAATGTAAATAAAGCAGTAAATGGCCACGAAGTAAACTCCAGGCTTGACAAAAATGTATATATATATATATATATATATATATATAAAATATGTATACGACCGGATATATATCGATCCAGCTCGATTAAATCGATTCGAGGATATATATATATAAAAGCGGTAAACGCACCGGATATTATATCCAGGCTCAATCAAACAGAGTTTGATGATAATATATATATATATATATATAAGTATTTATATATATAAAAGCAGTAAACGCTCCAGATATAAATCCAGGCTCAATCAAACAGAGTTCGATGATAACAACATATATATATAAGTATTTCTATATAAAAGCAGTAAACGCTCCAGATATAAATCCAGGCTCAATCGAGGCATAACTCGATGATGTTAGTACATATATATATATAAGTATATATATACAAAAGAAATAATAAGCCACGGACCGAAGTCTGGGCATACGCACACAACACGACTCTCAACGTGAATAACTGTGTGTTCCAAAAGTGGAGAAAGGCTTTAAGAAATGTAAGAAGTCTTATAGTGGGCTGCCAGGAAGACTTCAAATGGCTTTAAATGAATGAACACTCGGTTTCCACTAGTAAAATATAGCACAATACAAGCTCACAAGTGTTTGAAAAGAGAAAGCACTCAGTTTATAGTGTGTACAGAGCAAAATGGACAAGGTTTCCTCACCTTTTTCTCTTCTTAAAATGGCCACCCCAAGCCCTCTATTTATAGAGGGGGAGATGCAGGTTTACCTATGGCAGCCTCTGGTTTACCAGCGGCTGCCCGGGGTTCCCCGGGCAACGTGGGTCCCGCCGTCTCGAAGTACATGCACTTGGACAATGCGTTGTTTGCTCAAACATTCATAACTTTCAATCCAGGAGTCTGATGGAAACATGCCATATCATTTCGGAAAGCTCTTTCCGAGAGCTACGTAATAACATAGGGTTTGCCATTTTTTGATTTCGAGAAGATGGTTTGATGAATGAAATAGCATTTTTGGGTCTCCATCAGCCAGTCCGTTGAGCTGTTTTGCGTAGTTTGCGCTCGAAAGTTAAGATATGATTCTTATGGCACTTCTTTTGGAGCAATTTGAGTTGAAATGAGTGTATTTATTTTGAGTTGAAGTTGAGTTGGAAAAATAACCATTTTGCCCCTCCTAGGGTTATCTCCTATTTTCGCGCAGTTGTAGCAGTCTTTTCTCAGGATTATCTCTGAGGTTGGCCTGCTGTTGACTTTGACTGTAAGGACCTAGAAAATTGGTTAATTTGTAAAATAATTTTATTTGATTAAATAATGAATAAAATTATATTATAATGAGTAAGCAAGATGAATGTTATTCTACAACCTAAACATGTTGGAATATCGTAGTATTTTGGTTAAGTGGTAGAATTAAAGTGTTTGAATTTCTAAGACGTAAATAAAAGTTTTCCGAGAAATTTTCCAAAAAATACTATTCATCAATATCTTCTCGGTAATTATTTTTGAACTTCCGAGAAATACGTAACGATAGAATAACAAGGAAGGATGGATTATGTAATAATAATTCAAGTATGACAAACACAGTTTTTTGCCTGCGTACTAAGATCGAGAATGTTAGGGAAAGTGAAGCGTTAATGAATAAACGATCTTATGATACGCAAGTATTGTATGAGGTAATGAATACAAATATGATACGAGGTATTATACGAGTATGTATGAATGATGGTATGTCGTATATGATGAATGAGTATACGAACTAGTATACGAGAAGAATACGTAGACTATACGTTAAAAGGCTTAAAGCTAATTATAATGGACTTGTAGGATTTGTGTAGAAATTGTACAAGCCCAAATGGAATAATGTTAAATCACAATGATATGAAATGAAAGCCCAAATGTTAAGCTAAAGTTATTAAAACTTAAGCCCAAACCAAGAACCAGATCCGTGGATCGAACCGATGGGTAAACGGGTAAGAAAACCCATGGGGAAACTCATGTGGGCCCCATAGGTGAGTCATGGCTGGCCATGTGTGGTGGCCAAGTAAGAGATAAGATGTGTGGTGACCAAGAAATGAATAGTAAGGAGGTGGAATGGCCTAAGTTACTAAATTGCCCTAACTTGGAATTTTCTATAAATGGATTATTTTTGCTTATTCAAATTCACTAACATCCTAGAGCACTTATATTGAGAGAGAAAAGTAAGAGTTTGACTTGATAATTCAAGAAGGAAGAAGAAGAACTAAGCTAGAACATCTAGGGTAAGAATCTTGACCATTAATATTCCTATATTCAGTTGTAGTTTGATAGAGAAGTGATGATTGATGGAGTATGTATGATAAGAAGGAGCAAGGATGGTTGTTAGAAGACTTAAACTTTAATAAACCATGTGTAAGTGGAATCATAAGTATAAAAGTTATAAACCAATGAAAGACATTGAAGAATTATAATGTTGTTGTTGATGAATAAGTTTAAAACCATCATTTCTAGGCTTAGATAATATATGTTGTGTTAATAGAATGAATCCATTTGGAATGGTGTAAAAAAAATCTCAAGTAACGAAGTTATGGCGACATTTACGAGATTAAACGATAATCGTCGAAATCGTTAAATTCTCAGAATGGAAATCAAAAGTTAACATTGAACTCAAAAATGTTGGTTTTCGATGGAGAATAGCCTAAGTTTGCATTTTAGAGTTGCGGACTCGAAAATGGTCAAATTCCGACTTAGAACGAAGAAACGAACTATGAACGTTCACGAACGTTTATCATTTTCGTAATAATGGACTTAAACGGTG
Organism: Panax quinquefolius; assembly: GCA_020205615.1. NCBI lineage: Eukaryota > Viridiplantae > Streptophyta > Magnoliopsida > Apiales > Araliaceae > Panax > Panax quinquefolius. The sequence goes on from CM035155.1 coordinate 117,071,131, forward strand.
AATTCCGTGTTAACGGATTCAAAAAGGTAAAATTCTTGAATCAACATACAGTTCACGTAATTGGTGAGCTAACAACTTTTGAACGAGTCAATTCGGACTTAGAATGAATAAGTTATGAGCCAGGGAAATTCACAGAAGAAATGAACTGTGGTATTTGTCTGAGGCTCGAGGTCCCGTCTTGGCAACAAGAATAAGTGATAAGTGAAGGTGGTGTCAGTAGCGCCGCCAAAGCCACCCTTAGTCATCAGGAAGTGGCGCCACAACGCTACTAGTAGCATATAGAGTGGCGCTGCAATGCCAAGGTTGGATGTTAGAGTCTCAGAACTCATGGCCAGCACAGACGAAGTATATAAGGGAAGTCAGCTAGCAATACCGCAACACTAGGAAAAAGCCAGTAAAGAAAGCTTATGAATGTAAAAAGAATACCAGTTGATTTAATGTAAATTAATTCCTTAATAAATTTAAAGTATCATCCTCAATGATAATTATAATGTTGAGAATTACAACTAAAGGTTGACGAAACAGTTTTTGAACGTAAATAAGAAATAATGCGATAACCGTAACCAATGTTAAACAAATCTAATGAATGATTAGATTGAGAAGAAGGGTAAGATACGTTAAGGACCATACATGATTGATTATGACCTAATGTGGTATGTTATGTGATTATGCATTGTAGAATCCTTAAAGACTCAAAAGGAAAGTATTTAATCTATAGAAGACGCTGAAGGCAATTGTTCTAACCCTTGTCTATGTTCATTCTGGACAAGCTTTGTGATTCATGTCACTTATGTATGAGTTGATGTATAATAAAGTTGAAGCCAATTCATTCAGCTAGACTTAATGTATTTATTGGATTTCTTATAATCTATCGAAATGTTATCAATGTTGCTATCTTTTGCCAAACTGTTTTGGTATGGATTTCAAAGAAAGATTGAGTATGAATAAACAAACGTTTTGTCGTCAAACGACAGAAATGTAAGGTTGCCAAAACTTAAACATAAATACGTTTAAAAAAGAAGTGTTGTACAACATAGAGTACTATAGGCTAATCACCTAGATGTGCTCATAAGATATACCAGACTTATAGACTTAGTGTTTGGTTGTCCTTTTCAAAGAAAGAATGAAATGTCCAAGGTCTTGGACCCCAAAATTGATGTTTAATGAACTTGGTTCATTCTGAAAAGTTTTAAAGAAAAAGAAGTGCTATTTTGATTTATCTATAGTACTTCATAACTATTGCTTCAGTTATAGAAGATATACAATTTGTATGATTCAAACATGTTGTTTAATGAAATTGTCATACTTGCTGAGCTAGTTATGCTCACTCTTGCTTGAACCATATGAATGCAGCTAAGATATAACGACCTGAAGGATCGAATAAAGATAAAGGAAAGGCTAAGGCAGACCAATGAGCTATCTATGTAATAGTATAGGATTATTGTTATAAGTATTTGATATTATAACCAGAAATATATGTAATGGTTATCAAGAACCTGGGAAAGGGAATATTGTTTTGGAATATAAATAAGACATATTCACTCTTTTGAGTTATTTCAATTGAATGTATGTATGAATGGTAGTACCGTGTAGCACCATCTGTCGGGTTGAAAGATACCCGAATTTGGGGGCTTCACAGGTTGGTATCAAAGCAATAGGTTATAAAACTTAAGGGTAAAAAAAGAACCTTAAGTCATAACCTTAAGAAGAGCTAAAGAATTAAAAGATGAAGTTAACCCTAAAAATGCATTATATGTGATATGTGTTTTTATTATTCTAATGATGTTTACTAATCAAACTAAATTATTTTGTTGTAGATGTCAGGAGATAATGTGATGCATAGAGATATACATATTGATAGTGAGAAGTCAGTAAACCAAGTAGAAATCTTACCGACACCTATAGCTGAGTTTCCAAAAGTGGTGGTGATTGAGTCAGAAGACTCGGGAAACTTAGACCTCATGTCTTTGTTTGGTGGGATGTCAGAGGAGGAGGTGGAGGTGGTATCGTTTAACATGGTAGCACCGGTAGAAGAGATGACTCCGGGGGAGTCAATGAAATCATTGTTCATGACCGTATTGGATAGAAACATCCAGTATGGGAAGGAGGTGAAAGAATTGAATGAGGAGCTCCATGCTATCTTGGAGGATAAGAAAAGTATGGAGACAATGTGGGAAGAAGAACACGATGAGAAGGTGTTAGCTAAAGACAAGGTCCATGAGCTGAAATACGAGGTCTTTGATCTCAGGCAGGAGCTAAAGACCAAGAAACAGAAGGTTAGCAGAATGTCCAAAAAACATAGGAGTTCTCACGGGGATTTTTAGTGGCAGGTGGCTGAGTATCATGTGGAGGCAGGGCAGACCCGTTATACTATCAGCCGAGATGTGATAGCCGGTCTTGCCAATGCTGACTATGATAATGCCATAAGGCAAATGTAATCTAGTTAGTAATTAGAGTAGAGCTAGATATGTAAATATATTGTATCTATGTAGTGACGTAAAACCCTCTTTTGTATAACAAAGGGTAGTCTTTTGTAAATCCCATTTTTTGGAAAGCAATGGCGGGAAAGTAATGTAATCAGCTACGACTGTGTAATGATGAATGATGTAGTATTATACTATAAGGAAAAATATATTAATATAAGCCTTTTATTGAAACATGTTGTGCAATGAGTATGAGTTATTGTTTAATAATGAATAATAACTAACTAACAAGAAAGAAATATAATGAAGTGTTATTTATTTTAACAGAAAAATGCCACCAAGAAGAAGACAAAGAAATCAAGGAGCGAATGTGAATCAACCAGAAGGGGGACCGGTTAACCCGATGCAAGAGTTCGTTAATTTATTAACGACAACCTTTAACCATAATAGAGCGAATGTACCCATAAATCCCGCGGTAGTATGGGCTAATATGTTTAAGGATTTTAAGAGTGTAGGTCCACCGGAGTTTAAAGGAACTACGGACCCCATAGAAGCCCAGACTTGGGTGAAAGAAATAGAGAAGGCATTTTTTATTGCAAATGTTGATGAGGGGCAAAAGGTTGCTTTTGCTACTTATATGATGAAGGGAGAGGCCAACTTCTGGTGGGAGGCAAACCAGGCTAAGGTTGGTGGGAGGCAAACTTCTGGTGGGATCAAGGAGATTTTCTTCGAGAACTACTTTCCCACGAGTATGCAGGGGAGGATGGAGATGAGGTTTCTGGAGTTGAAATAAGAGGAAATGACTGTTCCCCAATATGCTGCCAAGTTCAATGAACTGGCAAGGTTTGCACCACACCAGGTGGAAACGAAGGTAAGGAAGGCTAGGAGATTTAAAAAGGGCTTGAAACCCTCGCTCCATAGCCGGATATTAGTGTTCCAAAGTAATTCCTATGGAACCATTCTAGAGAAGGCGATAATCACCGAGGGTGGGAATGAGGCTCTAAGCCAGTACCACAGGGAGAAGAAAAATAAGAATAAGGTAGATGGGGGAATGAAAATCGAGGGAGGCAGTGGTAGTGGTAATGGCCAGAAGCGGAAGGGTTTTAACTCTGGGAATATCGGAGTAAAGCAAGGAGATCCTAAGAAGAGGATGGAGTCGTGCAAGAACTGTGGAAAGAATCATTTAGGAGTCTGTCTCAAGGGAAAGTCAACGTGTTACAATTATGGACATGAGGGGCATATTTCACCTAATTGTCCAAGTCCAAAGAAGAACCATGGATGCTTCATATGTGGATCAACTGACCACATAGCAAAGAACTTTTCCAAAGATGGGGACGGACGGGAATAAGGGCACTAATAGTGGTAAGCTAGCTATTAGTGGTCCAGCTTAGACGAGTAAGCTGATGGCCCGTACCTTTAACATGACGGTTTAAGATGCAGTTGCATCAGGGGATGTAGTTGCAGGTATTATCCCGATCAATGATATAAATGCTTATGTGTTGTTTGATTCGGGTGCTACTTGTTCTTTCATAGCATGTGATTTTGCTTAACGATTAGGATTACTTCCCGAAAGATTGCCTATACCTTTGAATATCAAGGTAGCAAATGTAGAAATAATTCATTTGAAAACATTCATAGAAGTTGTTGTGTAGATATACGAGGTTATAAATTATCGGTAGATTTGATACCGATAAAGTTGGGAGAATTCGATGTAATTCTCGGGATGGATTGGTTGTTTAACCATGGTGAAATTATAGATTGCTAAAAGAAATGTGTAAATATTAGAACGTCGAGACAACCTCATGTAGTATTTTTACGGTAATAAATCACTAGGACGTTCGTGTTGTCTTACTATGACACAAACTAGAAAATTATTGAGGAAAGGATGTGTAGGTTATTTGTGTCATGTTTTTGATACCCAGAGAATGGGAGCAACAATGGAACAAATACCTATAGTCAAAGAATTCGTGGATGTATTTCTAAGTGAATTACCAGGTCTTCCACCAGATAGGGAGATCGAATTAGTAATAGATATTGTGCTAGAAGCGGCACCAATTTTAAGGGCACCGTATTGTGTGGCACCAGTAGAGATGATGGAGCTGATGGTTCAATTACAAGAACTATTGGATAAAAAGTACATTCAACCGAGTGTTTCGCCATGGGGAGCATCGGTATTGTTTGTGAAGAAGAAGGATGGATCGTTGAGACTTTGTATTGACTACCGAAAGTTGAACATGTTAACGATAAAGAATAAATACCCACTGCCCAGGATCGATGATCTTTTTGATCAGTTAAAAGGGGAAAAGTATTTTTCTAAGATAGATTTGCGGACGGGGTATCATCAGTTGAAGGTTAGGAAGGAGGATGTACCTAAGAAAACATTCAGAACTCGTTACGGCCATTACGAGTTTCTGGTGATGTCATTTGGGTTGACAAATGCACCAGTTTCATTTATGGATATGATGAACAGAGTGTTCAAACAATATTTGGACAAGTTCGTCGTAGTGTTTATCGATGATATTCTAGTCTATTCTAAGACACCATAAGATCACGCTGAACACCTAAGGATAGTGTTGGAGACACTAAGGAAGGAGAAGTTATATTCGAAATTCACTTAAGTGTGAATTTTGGCTAGGAAGGGTACAATTTTTAGGACATGTTATCGATATGGATGGAATTTCAGTAGATCCAGCCAAGGTGGAAGCAGTGATGAATTCGGAACAACCGAAAATGCCGACTGAGGTGCAGAGTTTCCTCGGTTTAGTAGGATATTATCGATGATTCATCCAAGATTTTTCTAAGATAGCTACTCCATTGAATAATTTGACAAGAAAGACAGTGAAGTACATGTGGACTGAGAAGTGTGAAGACAGTTTTCAAGAACTAAAGAAAAGGTTGAGTGAAGCATTTATATTGTCATTACCCGATGATACAGGAAATTTTGTAGTTTATAGCGATGCTTCGCATAAAGGACTTGGTTGCGTGTTCATGCAGCATGGCAAGGTCATTGCATATACATCATGATGGTTAAAGGATTATGAGAAAGTTTATCCTACTCATGATCTGGAACTGGCCGCGGTAGTGTTTGCCTTAAAGATATGGAGACATTATCTTTATGGAGATAAATGTGAGATATACACGGACTATAAGAGTCTAAAATATATCTTCACACAAAAAGATTTAAATATGAGACAAAGGAGATGACTGGAGTTGATAAAGGATTATAACTGCGATATCCTGTATCACCCGAAAAAGCCAATGTAGTGGCCGACACCTTGAGTAAGAAGGATCGGGAAAAGTTGTCGATGTTAACGGCTCAAACTGAGTTAATAACAGAGATGGCTAGAATGGAGTTGGAGGTGAAGTTGCTGAGTGAGTCTGGACAGAGATTGTTTACAACAGAGATTTGATCTACTATTTTAGAGAGAGTCAAGGAGGTACAACTCAGAAACGATGAGCGTGACCAGATGAAGAAGCAGCTAGCAAATGAAAAATATATAAAGTATAGTCTTGATAATGAAGGATTATTAAGATTTGAAGGAAGAATTTGGGTTCCGAATGAGATGAAATTAAAGTAGGAAGTGTTATAAGAAGCTCATAGTTCAAGGTACTTGATTCATCCTGATAGTACTAAGATGTATCAAGACCTTCGATAGAGTTTTTAGTGGCCAAAGATGAAGAGAGATAGCATAATACGTGAGTATGTGCTTAAATTGTCAAACAGTTAAGGCCGAACATCAAAGACCAAGTGGCTTGTTACAGTCATTGGAGATTCCGGAGTGGAAGTGGGAGCATATCACGATGGATTTTGTGGTGGGACTTCCGATTACACAGAAAGGGTACGACGCTATTTGGGTAATAGTGGACCGATTGACGAAGTCGGCTCACTTTTTGCCAATAAGGGTCAAGTATAACTTAGAACAGTTAGCTAAACTTTATGTTAAGGAAACTATTTCCAGACATGGAGTATTAGTTTCGATAGTGTTAGATTGTGACCCGTGATTCACATCGAACTTTTGGAGAAGTCTACAAGAATAGTTGGGAACACAGTTGAAGTTAAGTATAGCGTACACATCCACAAACCGATGGACAGAGTGAAAGGACAATTCAGACGCTAGAAGATATGTTGAGATCTTGCATCATGGATTTTAAGGGTAGTTGGGATGATCACTTACCATTAGTAGAGTTTGCATATCACAACAGTTATCATGCAAGCATAGGCATGCCGCCTTACGAAGCTTTGTATGGAAGGAAGTGCAGAACACCATTGTGTTGGGACAAAGTGAGAGAACGCTGAATGCTAGGACCTGAATTGGTGCAGCAAACAGCGGATATAGTCAAGATGATACGAATGCGTTTGGTAGCAGCTCAAGACAGACAGAAGAAGTTTGCGGATTTACATCGAGTAAATCGAGAGTTTGAAGTAGGCTCGTATTTATTTCTAAAGGTATCTCCTTGGAAAGGAAAGATATGCTTTTGAAAGAAGGGAAAGTTAAGTCCAAGGTTTATAGGACCTTTTGAGGTATTAAAAAGGGTAGGAGAGGTTGCTTACATGATAGCATTACCTGCAGACTTAGAATGAATGTAACGACCCCAAATTTCATACAATTTAATTCTCGACTTTGGTCGTTAATAATACATTCAACCTCTAAATTTACATCATTAAACGATAATACAACCATTGAAATTTGCGGAATAATTAAAATTTTCTATTACAAACTATCCTCGTTCCCAAAACCTTCAACCTTTACATCTAAACATCTCAGAATCATTTTAATACTACAATAGTTTACATCGCAAAACGTTATTACGATTCAACATTAATACATTGTTCAGAACCTTAAACATGGTTCAAATAATCATAACTCAGCCAAAGTATATAATTCTTCAAGTATCACATCTGATTCATATCTTTCAAGTAGCACATACTTTACCTTAAATCTTTATCCTGCAAAAGTGGTTATTTGCAAGGTTGAGCTCGATTGCCCAGCAAAATCTAGCAGTTTTCATGCATCATATAGCACATAATAACATGCTCAACATATAACATACATGCTACAGTTCATATAACAAGTATAAAGATTGAGTCATTACTCAATCAACATGCTTTAATCAATCAACATAGTCATAAATTTACTTTAACGTTTCATAATTTCAACATATATATAACACATCATGCTCTTTGAAATAAAGATTTAAAACAGTTAATCATCAAGTTTACATAGCAAATAGGAACTGAAAGACTTGCCTTGATCGTTGTTTACCAATAACAGTTTAACAACTTACAGTTATCTGTACTTTATGTGCCCTACACAATTATATAATCATTCACATCAACTATTAGTCACATAGCAACGCATAGTAGTTGTAATGTAAACTTTAATCTACATCCTATAACCCTTCCTATACCTATATTTCTTCAATACACAATGTTCAATTTGATTGTGTTAACTTTAGACTTATAACTCACTATATTTCTTCTTAGTCAAACTTGAAGTTCATTCAAGTCTTAAGTCTTGCTAGGACTACTTATTGATTTTATATTAAATCCATTCCATATCTTATAATATTCATTTCAATTGAATTGAAACACTTTTTAAGTTTATTAACACTTGGCATGGCGTTTCGACGTTCTTTCGTCACACGCCCGATTCGTCTCTCATGTGTGTGCTTAGTATGCTTATACAACTTATCTAATACATTATTTATTAATTCCATTGTTGACATTGTTTTACAAGGTTTAACACTGTAAACCACAATTATCCAATGAATTCATTCCTTTGAACTACATTCTCATTAAGTTCTTACCCAATTAACATACATAAGGTTCAATTTCACAATTAGCATACACTCACATACTATTTTTTTGTTATCCTACAAAACACGTTCATACATGTGTTCACTGTAAAACCAATTTCTTTTCTTGTAGACTTAATTTAGCATATAATCTTATCTATATGTTAAGCATACAATCATATATATATATATATATATATATATATATATATGCTAAAATATAACCATTACAATTACAAATACACAAAATTTCCTAACCAATTATAAAAACATGGTTTTATAGAAAGTTTGTAAAGAACTTTATATCACAGTCAAATTCAGGAACACAAAGACTTAGAATTTATAGCATAAAACATATATATTAAGGTTATGTAACATACCTTTTGTTGATTAAGAAATCCTTGTTAATCAATTGAGAATAAACAATGAACTTCTCGAACATTCTCTCTTGATTCTCTCTCAGGCTCTCTCAAACTCTCTCAAAATTCTTTTCTTTTCTTTCTTTCAGTATTAGACTAGGCTACTATCAGTAAGTGTAAACTAAAACCCAACTGATAATCAAATGCGTAAAATAAAAATGGATATGGCCATAATAAGCCTAATAATTAACATCAGTTACCAAAATATAACGTATAGATTATATTTTATTTATTTTATTAATAATTCAAATTTTAAAATCCAAAAGCCATAAGGCTCCATTTGGCAAAACTCTTTAAAATTAAAGACTTAATATATTTAAGCCTTTGTTTGGCAAAACTAAATTAAACTCCTTTAATTTATTTTAATAACTCCTTTATCATATAGTTATTTATCACACTTTATCTAATTAAGTTTTAATACTTAATTTAATTAATTCTAATAATAATTTATTGAATAAATCATTTAATCATTATAAAATCTCTAACTTAATTATTAAATTAAATTAGAATATTATCTTAAAACAATTAATTTCCTTAACCCATTAATTATTTATTCAACAATAAACACATCCATTAAATATTTATATAATTCAATAAATATTTATAATTACAATTAAAATTCTGGATTGTTACATTAATCAAATCGTAATAAGAATTTCAATTATTAAATTCTTATTTTAATAACTTATGAAAATTCGGGTTGTCACAACGAATACATAATGTATTTCATGTATCTGTGTTACGTCCTTATAAGCCAGATTATAAGCACGTAATAAAGTATGAGCTTATTCATATTGAAAAGGACTTAACGTACGAAGAGATGCTAATTCAAATCATCTATAGAAAAGAGCAAGTTCTAAGGAACAAGGTTACACCTTTAGTAAAGGTGTTATGGAAGAACCACGATGTTGAAGAAGCAACATGGGAACTTGAAGAAAAGATGAGGAAGAATTATCCTCAGTTGTTTGTTTAATATTTTAAGCAAGATTCTGGGGACAGAATCCTTATAAGGAGGGGTGAATGTAACGACCGAGAAAATCGGATAATTTATAAAATAATTTTATTTGATTAAATAATGAATAAAATTATATTATAATGAGTAAGCAAGATGAATGTTATTCTATAACCTAAACATGTTAGAATATCGTAGTATTTTGGCTACATGGTAGAATTAAAGTGTTTGAATTTCCAAGATGAAAATAAAAGTTTTCCAAGAATTTTTTTGAAAAACATTATTCATCAATATCTGCTCGGGAATTATTTTTGAATGTCCGAGAAATACGTAATGATAGAACAACAAGGAAAGATGGATCATGTAATAATAATTCAAGTATGACAAACGCAGTTTTTCGCCTGCGTACTAAGATCGAGAATGTTAGGGAAAGTGAAGCGTTAATGAATAAACGATTATATGATATGCAAGTATTATACGAGGTAATGAATACGAGTATGATACGAGGTATTATACGAGTATGTATGATGGTATGTCATATATGATGAATGAGTATACGAAGTAGTATACGACAAAGAATACGTAAACTATACGTTAAAAGGCTTAAAGCTAATTATAATGGACTTGTAGGATTTGTGTAGAAATTGTAGAAGCCCAAATGGAATAATGTTAAATCCCGATGATATGAAATGAAAGCCCAAATGTTAAGCTAAAGTTATTAAAACTTAAGCCCAAACCAAGAACCGGATCCGTGGATCGAACCGATGGGTAAACGGGTAAGAAAACCCATGGGGTAACTCATGTGGGCCCCCATAGGTGAGTCATGGTTGGCCATGTGTGGTGGACAAGCAAGAGATAAGATATGTGGTGACCAAGAAATGAATAGTAAGGAGGTGGATTAAGGAGGTGGAATAGCCTAAGTTACTAAATTGCCCTAACTTGGAATTTCCTATAAATGGAGAGGTTGCTAGATTATTTTTGCTTGTTCAAATTCACTAACATCCTAGAGCACTTATATTGAGAGAGAAAAGTAAGAGTTAGACTTGATAATTTAAGAAGGAAGAAGAAGAACCAAGCTAGAACATCAAGGGTAAGAGTCTTGACCATTAATCTTCCTCTCTTCAATTGTAGTTTGATAGAGAAGTGATGATTGATGGAGTATGTATGATAAGAAGGAGCAAGGATGGTTGTTAGAAGACTTAAACATTAATAAACCATGTGTAAGTGGAATCATAAGTATAAAAGTAATGAACCAATGAAAGACATTGAAGAATTATAATGTTGTTGTTGATGGACAAGTTTAAAACCATCATTTGTAGGCTTAGATAATATATGTTGTGTTAATGGAATGAATCCATTTGGAATGGTGTAAAAAAAATCTCAAGTAACGAAGTTATGAAGAAATTTACGAGATTAGACGATAATCGTCAAAATCGTTAAATTCTCAAAATGGAAGTCAAAAGTTAACATTGAACTCGAAAAGGATGATTTTCGATGGAGAATAGTCTAAGTTTGCATTTTAGAGTTGTGGACTAGAAAATGGTCAAATTTTGACTTAGAACAAAGAAATGAGCTATGAACGTTCATGAACATTTATCGTTTTTGTAATAACGAACTTAAACTGTGAATTCCATGTTAACAGATTTAAATTTATAAAATTCTTGAATCAACATACAGTTCATGTAACTGGTGAGCTAACGGCTTTTAAACGAGTTAATTCAGACTTAAAATGAATAAGTTACGAGCCCGGGAAATTCATAGAAGAAATGAATCGTGTATTCTGTCGCGAGGCTCGTGGTTCATGCACAAGACGGACCCGAGAGAGGTGAAGTCGGCGCAATGATAATGCCGAAGCTAGACCCTCGATCATCGTGTGAAGTGGCGTTGCAGCGCGACTAGTAGCATATAGAGTGGCGCCGTAGCGCCAAGGTTGGATATCAGGTACTGTGAACTCGCGCCACAGCGCGAGATGTATAAGGGAACCTGGCGCCGCAGTGCCAACACTAGGAAAAAGCCAGTAAAGAAAGCTTATGAATGTAAAAAGAATACCAGTTGATTTAAGGTGAATTAATACCTTAATAAACTTAAAGTAGCATCCTCAATGATGATTATAATGTTGAGAATTACAACTAAAGGTTGACGAAAGAGTATCTGAACATAAATAAGAAATAATGCGATAACCGTAACCAATGTTAAATAAATCTAATGAACGATTAGATTGAGAAGAAGGGAAAGATACGTTAGGGACCATGCATGATTGATTATGACCTAATGTGGTATGTTATGTCATTATGCATTGTAGAATCCTTAAAGACTCAAAAGGAAAGTATTTAATCTGTAGAAGACACTGAAGGCAAGTGTTCTAACCCTTGTCTATGTTCATTCTGGACAAGCTTTGTGATTCATGTCTCTTACACATGAGTTGATGTATAATAATGTTGAAGCCAATCCTTCGGCTAGACTTAATGTATTTAGTGGATTTCTTATAATCTATCGAAATGTTATCAATGTTACTATCTTTTGCCAAACTATTTTGGTATGGATTTCAAAGAAAGACTGAGTATAAATTAATAAATGTTTTGTCATCAAACGACAGGCACATGAGGTTGCCAAAACTTAAACGTAAATACGTTTAAAGAAGAAGTGTTGTACAATATAGAGTACTATAGGCTGATTAACTAGGCGTGCTCGTAAGATATACCAGACTTACGGACTTAGTGACGGGTTGTCCTTTTCAAAGAAAGAATGAAATGCTCAAGGTCTTGGACCCCAAAATTGATGTTTAATGAACGTGGTTCATTGTGAAATATTTTAAAGAAAAAGAAGTGCTATTTTGATTTATCTATAGTACTTCATAATTATTGCTTCAGTTATAGAAGATATACGATTTATATGATTCAAGCATGTTGTTTAATGAAATTGTCATACTTTCTGAGCTAGTTATGCTCACTCTTGCTTGAACCATTTGAATGCAGCTAAGATCGAACGACCTGAAGGATCGAATAAAGATAAAGGAAAGGCTAAGGCAGACCAATGAGCTGTCTATGTAATAGTATATGATTATTGTTATAAGTATTTGATATTATGACAAGAAACATATGTAATGGTTATCAAGAACCTGGGGAAGAGAATATTATTTTGGAATATAAATAAGACATATTCACTCTTTTGAGTTATTTCAATTGAATATATGTGTGAATGGTAGTACCGTGTAGCACCATCTGTTGAGTTGGAAGATACCCGAATTTGGGGGCGTCACAGTGACTGTCCTCAGGGTCATCTCTGAGGTCGGATTGACCTCCCGGGGTTGACTCCAGGCTTTGAACTTGATTTCTCGGGGTTGTCTTTGGGGTTGGAAACTGAATCTCCCGGGGTTATCTCCGGGGTTGGAACTGATGTTGTGGTCCTCCAAGGTTATCTCTTGAGTGTGAAAAAGATGCTTTTATCCTCCTGCATAGTGAGTAATAGGAAAATGAAATTTTTAGTGTCTACAGATGCCCCTCTTTATCATGCTCATGCGATACAATGGAATGAACATGATAAAGATTACTAGACGTTTGAAATATGACGAGGTAATTTTTAATGATGCAAATCACAATGTAATGAATGTTATAATGAATGTTAAAATGTTTTTGCAAATCGCATATTGAACTTCATTTTTGGCCAATCGCACGTCGCAACTCGCACATCGCATTTCGCATATCGCAAATTGTAAATCGCAAATCGCAACTCACAAATCGTAAATCTTAAATCGCTTTACCTTTACTGGTTGTTGCTGATGCCTTTGCTAATGTTGACTCTGACGGTTTGGCTTTTTATTGGTGTTGTTGATTCTTGTTTGATGAAGATAAGTTGAGATATTTTCTACATCTTTGTTGGGGATGAAGTTCTGAAATCACCGGACCTTCCCGATGCATACGCTGGTAGTTTACAATGGTGCCTACCCTGCTGGTAGTTTGACAACGGTGCCTACCCTGCTGGTAGTTAACTACACTGACATCGCCAAACTGTTTCGATTCCCACTCGAACGGTGGTATACAAAGCTTTCATCGCTGAACTGTCTTGATGTTACGCTGAATTAATTCAAATAGTTTAGAATACCGGATCATCCGATACATTCGCTGAAGTAATATTCAACGACTTGCTTCACCAGACTCCGCCTAATGTTACGCTGGATTGATGACAACCAACTGATGTCTAAGACAAAAATTTTCTCTAATCTAGACATTTAATGTGCATGCATATTTAAATCTACTTGATATGCATGCTAAACCTTAATGGAGATGTACGCTGATGTAGCGCTTTTGCACATGTGCAAATCATGCAAGATGTGATGACCTAGATTTATCCTTAGGAGCCTATTGTCCTAGGTTGATGCACATTTTAAAGTGTCTAGAATAGAAACTTACCTCATCGTTTCTGAGGTGATTTGGAGTTTCTTTTCGCTGTTGGGTGTTTATGCCCCATTCCCTTGAGCTTTTGATTCGCATGATCAAATTTGGTGATGATCCGAATGCACGACATCCACGGTGGGTGCAACCTTGCTTCTTTCACGCCCAAATTTGAACTTCGGTGTAGAGGCCTCGACTTGTGAGGACTTGACGTAGGTTGACCCATTTGATGGTGGATTTCATTCGTGAGACCTTTTGTCGTTGTGCTTCAGCTCTTGAGTTAAGGACTCTCTTGAGAAATTTCCCTTTCTTCTGTAGGGGAAAGCTTATGTCGCCATGATATTTTTTTAGGAGTTCTCCCCTTTCTTTTGATGAGAGTCTTGATTCCGCCTTAAACTCCTTAGAATTGGAAGATGCCCCAGTCCTTTCGCATGTTAATGCTGGGGATTCATATGAGAAACTCTCTTTGTTGACCAAGTCGCGAGTGAGCAATATCCTGCACATCAAAAGAGCAAAATGCAACATAAGCTTGACGACTTGGCCATCAGGATTAGTATACTCTAGTGAATAAGGAATTTAAAGTAAAATTTTATGAAATTGAATGAGTTATGAAATTGCAAGGAAATTTGAAAACATCCATGGTCATTATTCATAGGTAGGATTAGATTCAAAAAACTTATCCCCCTATATCAGAGATACTTCATCTTCGCTCTATACGTTATTCTTCGCAAAATTGACTTTATATGACACACGCAATATGAGTGACTCTACTCTTAGAAGGGGTTTAATTTCTATGTTTTCGTAAATTTTTCTTTTCTCTCGCCTAACTTGTCTCGTTTTCTTAGGCTATTCAGAATTACCCATGTAATGAATTTTGGACCAATGACTCCCAAACCAGAGGGCTTTAGGGCACTAGGTGTTAAGACACCCCTTCGGGTTTACTGGCTCGAGTAATAAAGGCCACGCTTCGAGACAAGTTAGGTGATCACTCTATTTTCCTCTTTACCTGAGCTTGACAGGTCCATTTTCTTAGGCTCTAAGTCATCCATGTAGGGAGCGTTGGGCCGATGACACCCAAACTAGATGGCTTTAGGGCACCAGGTGTAAAGACACCCCTCGGGCTTAATTACTCGAATAATCTACGCCACGATTCGGATCTGCTCAGGTTTTTCCTTTTTCCAATGCTCGTTTTCTTAGGCGCTAAGTTACCCATGTAAGGAGCTTTGGGCCGATGACTCCCAAACTAGATGGCTTTAGGGCACCAGGTGTAAAGACACCTCTCATGCTTAATAACTCGAGCAACCTAGGCCAGGATTTGAGACATTAGGCTGGAAAATTATCTTTTATCTCCTCATTAATTGCCATTATTTTTGCCATAGCTTCATACCCCATAACTAAGAGTTAGGGCAATCACAAAGTGCAGACATGCATATAAGGTCAAGTCTGTTCCAAAAAGCGCTTTAAACTAGGATGTCATGCCTAATCAAAAGGTTGAATAGTCTTAATTCTCTAAACATTCCCGTGATTCTCGCCCCACGGATGCTTATCAAAATTAATCCCATTCATAACAAGTTAAGCAAAAACCTCCTTCTAAGAATACTTAACATGTATATTATCGCTAACGCATGTAAATGGAGACTAAAAACTCATAAAGAGGTGAAAGAGTCATACCGCACATGTGGATTATTCATTCTGAAAATAATATAATTGGAAAAGACCAAATGATCATACCGAATCACTAGTGAGATGATGTGAGGGAAGCTCTGATGATGATGTACCATGCTGATGCTTAACATGTATATTATCGCTAACGCATGTAAATGGAGACTAAAAACTCATAAAGAGGTGAAAGAGTCATACCGCACATGTGGATTATTAATTTTGAGAACAATATGATTGGAAAAGACCAAATGATCATACCGAATCACTAGTGAGATGATGTGAGGGAAGCTCTAATGATGATGTACCATGCTGATGGTGCTGACTGGTGCATTTTCCTCTTTAGGATGGTTGATAAATGCCCTAGTATTGAGTTATCGCTGTTTTCGAGATTGCCCCATTCTTGTTGTAAGGGTTCCAATATCGAGTTATTGCTAATTCTGAAATTTCCCCAGACTTACTTGTTTTCTGGAATAATTTCTTTGACAGATGGGCTGATAAGATGTCGAGGTCGAAAGAGGCTTTAGCTCTGTACCATATGATGAACAAGTAGTGGATTTAGGCTTTGATGACCTCAATCATTATTCCTGACTTGTTTGTACAATCGACCTTGATAATTTTCTTCTAATTTGATGAAGACTTGTGATTGAGGGAGTCGACTCTTTAAAGGTCCTCGCTGCTGGTTGTCCTGGTGTATCACTGTTTCTTCCTTTCTGGGACTTATGCCAGATTTGATGGAAAGACATTAAAGTGTTTGTTTGGGTTTTTTGGGTTTTTATTTGGTTTGACTGCACCATAAATGGCTGCCTACGTACTCCCATTGACGAGGGGAGATCAGGTCTTTCATAATTTAGGCCTAATGAGCTGAGACCTGACTGGCTTGATTTTTTTTAATTTTGATTTTTTTTTATTTTTTGATTTTTTGATTTTTTTGATTTTTTTGATTTTTTGATTTTTTTTTTTATTTTTTGATTTTTTCAATATTTACATGCATGGAAAATAAAAGGCATACTGCGAAGAAAGTGATACCGTCCCAACATCTCCTGGAACTACCAACTTTATCCTCTGCATCTACATCTTCTTGGCCAGCTGAGGCCAGATAATCAAGCCGTTAGTGGTTATGTTGCCTTCAAGGCTCGCGATAGAGGTTACCTCTTGGTTTTGAATATCTTCACTTATGGTCATAATTTAATAGCCTCCTGATTCAGTACATTCCTCAGGGATGCTTGAACTGGACCCATCGCAAAAAGGGATGAACTCTTGATTCTCCAATGAGTTGGCTTTCCCGATAACCTCACTGTGACGCCCCCAAAATAGGTCCAATCCACCCAACCCATTCAAGGTCGCCAAATACATGGTACAGAAAACAACTATAACTTTTTATTACAATTGTCGTGCAAAATACGACAACACATATACTGTGAGTTTTAATACCAACTGTGACTCTCATCCCTTTACTTGGATAACACCTCACATTGATACCTTACATAAAGGTACAGTCAAGAACTGTTTTAGAAATTAAAATCTCTGGAAAATGCACAAGGAAACCTTCGTACATAGAGGCCCTACATCTAAGTTATAATAGATATCATATAACTCAAGAATTATCCTTGGTTGACCCAATAGACCCCAAAGAAATACGAGAAGATTGCTATCATGTTCTTTCCAATAGTGAGTCTTCTCTTGACATATAATTATCTCCATTGTCTCCAATTGAGAATTATATTTCAACCAAACTCCAAGATTATATAGGTAGTGCTCATAGATATAATCAGCAAGTGGATGTGCACAACCCTGTCTTATGATAACACAAAGTCGTATGTCATTAGACATCTTGTATAATAGTGGCAAAACACCCTTCCAAAGTTGGGTTCACCTCACTCTATTCGGTTCACCAAAATTAACGGTTAAATGACGTATAAAATACGACACATTTATCTAAAATTCTCAAGAAAATTATTTTCGTACTATTTTAGGGGAAGCCTCAACAGTTATCAACCACCGTTCTATTCCCATGTTACCCCCGCTTGACCCAGCTACACTCTTATCACCTGAAAGGAATTGTGAAACAAAAGGGTGAGCACAATTAGCCCAGTAAAGAATATCATGACTAAAGATAATTAAATTATCAATAGCCTTCCTCAGTAATGAATTAGAGATTTAGAACATATGGTAGATGATAAAACTTTTCAACCATAGTTGCAGCAGAACGAGCAATCCATTAGAAGAGTCAAATAGACCATAAAGTCTATTATCTTCTCCATGTTAAAAGTCCACCAACAATATTTTATCCTTGTAACATCAATCAACAGTTCCTGTCCACAATCATGTGAATAACTCATAATTATAATTATGGTTTTAAATTCCTCTTCGCACCCAAGACGAAGATAATTTTCATCACCTGTCTTTACCTGAAACATAAAAGATCATGGTTATACCAAATCACAGTTCCTGTTCATAATCATACTAATAAATTCATCTTTGCACTATAGGCTAAAGATATTCATCAACAATTCCTCTTTGCACCACAGGCTAAAGATATTCAACAACAGGTCATCTTTGCACTACGGGCCAAAGATATTCATCTCTCAAAGAAATATATAATCATTTCAGAATTTATATAAACAGTAATTATACCATGTTGATCAATTCACCTTTGCACTTAAGTTAAAGATATTCAATTATAAAACAATTATAAATTCAATGGTCATGATCATACCAGTCAACAATTCATCTTTGCACTACTGGCCAAAGAGAACCCATAGTCACGATCATACCAATAATCTACCCATCTTTACACTCATGTGAAAGAGAAATTTCATCACCAGGATTATAAAAATATTATATATGATAATAAAAACAATATAATCAAAACATGGATTTAATTTCAAGTGTAAGATTCATAAATCAACGACAGAAAAAGAAACTAATTTTGTCGTGAATAGTAACCCGTGAATAGTAACTCATAAATAGTAACCTGTGAATAGTGACTCGTGAATAGTACCCCATATTCGTAGATAGTATCGTATACGTAAATAGTGTCGTATACGTAAATTATACCATATACATGAATAGTGGCGTAAACGTGAATAGTGTCGTATACGTGAATAGTAACCCCGATATGAAAAAGATAAAGTTTCACAATAAAATTCATATCAATATTTCGGTATAATGATATTAAAGGAAATAATATCATTTACTTGATAAATAACATCCCTTACCATCCCTTACTATTCCTTACCATCCCTTATCATAATAATGACAATATCTCTTACCATAATAATGACAATATCCCTTACCATCCCTTACCGTCCCTTACAATTCCTTACAATCCCTTACCTTAAAAGAATAACACTTCTAACTAGAATATCAGATATAGTGCTGAAGGAAACTTGCACCGTATAGCAACACTTAAAGTATCTAAATACTCACAAAAATACACTCGATAATATAGAGTGAGAAAACTTTAAATTCTGGTGTGATTTTTAATTCTAACCTAAGCACCCTATTTATAGGAAAATGCTTAGAATACCAAAGCAAAAAATTTGATAAAATATTATTATTTATAAAAATTTTCTTACGCACACTTGAAATCTGAATTCAGAATTTTACACATGCAAGTGGGGCCCACCAACATGAAAAACATGTTTTAAACATTTTTTATAACAAAATCAATTCAGACACAATATTCTGGAACTTCAATAATTCATAATAAATAGCTCTTTTATCAGAAAAATTCGAATCTTATGTCCATTCCATAGGAAATTTAATTCTCTACAACTTTGTAGATTTAAGTTTTTCCAAATTCTAAACAGAAATTGACCAAAATCCACATACGGACGATTTTGCAGGCTATAATCAAATTTTAATCAAAAATGAGGTCCACCAACATGCTTAACATGTTTTTAGTATTTATTGTAACAAAAATACTTTTCCTCCTCATTTATTCATATATCACACATTAATTGTAAACATATCACCATTATTATATTATTATATTATCGCATTATACATTTATAATGTAATATAATAATATATTTGAATGAATTATTTTACCAGAAAAGATAAAATATCCATTTTCAACAATTGTAACTTTTGTAAAAATTCCTCCATTAAATAAATATTTTCTTATCATTTTTATCAATAATTAATTATTCATAAATAGTATTACATAATCACAATAATGATGAACCAAAGTCATTCCTGTGAAAGAGGGGCTTTAGGTAAAGAATTTCTCCTTACTGGCACACAATTAGATAACCTAACCCCTTTCTTCAACAAAATTTTCTAGACATTGTCAATAATGTTATCTAATAATATTATTCAAATAATATGAATTATTGGTTTGATAATGTAAAATACTGTGCAGTAACAATTATAAAAACAACAATAATATAAACTAATGTGCAATACCGTGTGCTACTGTGCAACAATGCGTATTACATTACTTTAACCACCGGGTATTTCAACAAAGGTTAACTTGTAATAACTACTGCAAGTTATTTTTAGAAAACTCATTCTTGTCATTTTCTTCATCGACAATTTTTTCGTTATGGGGCCCACTGAATGGCGGCTACCATACGAATATTCCCTAAGCGATAAAGAATATTCCACGACCAACCGAATATTCCCCGACAACAATGAATATTTTATAACCACTTGCTTATTTAAAAAATTTGCTCATTTTACCCATAACTAACCACATTAATCAAATCAACCCTTTACTATTTCAAAATAATAAATAGAGGAAATTAAATCTTTATTTATAAAAAGTTGGGGTCTTACACTCACCATCTTTTCCTTCATCTGTTCCTTCACATTTTTCCTGGGTTGAGAGGTTTCGACCATAAAATCTCCCTCGAATTATTGTTGCATTTCTTGTACGAAACTTTCCTTTTTGGCTTTTTCTTCCATGGAAAGGATTAGTATTTCCTCTTCATCATCCAAGATGATGAAATCAGGAACGTGGTTTCAATCTTTGGACCACAAGATGTTTGATATTGGCATAGGAATCTCCTTTGTCATTCCTTGCATTAGGATCAGTCCACCTTGTGTTCTACCAAAATTAGCGCTCATATCCTTCACCTCTTTGAATTGCTTGTCTCGAGTGGACATATTAAGCTTTTTATTTATTTTTTTGCCTTTTCTAGTCATGAGGAATTCTATCTTTAGCTCTTTATTTTCAATGAGATCTTGGATTTTATGTCACAAAGACCAGCATTCCTCAGTCGCTTGTCCAGGTGAGTTAGAATGGTAGATACATATCTTGGTGAAATCATAACTCTTTATCTTGGGATTTATAGGAGGCAGCAACTCGGTAATCCTTCCTTCACTGATCAAAAAGTTTAGCATTTCTTCATTTGATTTTCTTAGAGGGGTGAATTTTTGGGCTCTTGTGGAGGTTGTTTGATCTTTCTTCTTTGAGAATTCGCATTTCCCCGAGCGATTTTTTCGTTAGTGAGATCTTCTAACAATTTTATTATTCCCCTTTTCTTCTCCTTTCATCCTGCTTTGATCTTTTTCATTTAGCTGGCTCATTATGGAGAGATATGGGTTTGCATTATGGTTTACCTCTTTTTTCTCTTGGCTTTCTGATAGTTGAGTGAAAAACTACCTCGTATCCTGATGTTGGCGCACTATCAGCTTAGCTAGCAGATTTACTTGATTCTGGATCATCTCTAACTTTTACATAACTGTCATACCCTCCTCTGAGTTTTCCAACTCTAGGACATTTGTTTTGTGCCTTTGGGGGTATTCCTCCATCCTTCGTATGTACTTACGATTTGGATACATTTCATCGCTTCCTGACCCAATCATGTTTACTCCATCTGTATCATACTGCAATGGAAGGTTGGTGTTGACATTTTGTTGGTCAGGTTGTTGGACCACAATACTACCACTTTCGATCAAATTTTGAATTTTATGTTTTAAGGACCAACAGTCTTGTGTGTCGTGTCCTGGAGACCCTAAGTGGTAAGCACACCTCTGGCTTGGATTGTATCTTTTGCTTTCTGGTTCCAGAGGTGGAGCTAGTTCGGTAATTTTCTTGTGATCCATTAATATCGCCAATACATTTTCAAGGGAATCGCCCAGTGGAGTGAACACCTGATTTTAAATTCTTTTAAATTTTCTTTTCCTATCTTGGCATTGGTTGAATGCATCCTGTTGTTGAAATAGCATATTGTCTTACTTTTTCCAAATGGGGGGACTGTAGGTTGGTCTCCTAGCTTGCCCCTGTGAAACGAGGGATATATCTTCATTGCCTTTATCGGGTACCCTCTAAAAATTGCTCGCATACTTGCCAGTCTATATATACTTGGCGACTGCTTCCAAGGAAGTAAAGTCTTTAATCTTTCCTACCTTCAGGCCCATCTCTGCCATTTCACTGTGTTTGATCATTTCCGAAAATGGATTTTCTATGCCTGCTAGGATCCTCTCATAGTAAGGAGCCTCTTGGATATCAATAAATGTTATTACCGTCTCAGTTTTTGTCAATGATGGAATGACCTATGCTGCTAGATGTCTCCATCTTTGGGCATATTCTCGAAAAGAATCAGTACTTTTCTTTTTGACTTTAGTCACCTGGTATCGATCCGGTGCCATTTTTAACTGAACACTGTACTGATTTAGAAAGGTGTGGGCCAATTCTTCCCAATTGTGGATTTTAGCCTTGTCGAGTAGGGCATACCTGGCTTTAGCCTCCCCAGTAAGACTCTTTTAGAATACTGCATTCTGAGGATTTCATCTTCAGCATAAGACCCTAGCTCGCCAATGTATACTTTTAGGAACGTATAAGGATCGCCTTCCTCATTGTACTTTTCAAACTCTGGGATTTTGAATTTTTTAGGATATTTAGCCCTTGGGAATATGCAGAGATCTGAATAGGTGACACTTTAATAGTTTCCGATCGCTTTGATTAACCGGATGGTTTCCTCCATTTTTTGGACTTTCTTTCTTATATCCCCAGTTTCTCGATCATCCCTTAGTTTTGTGATTTTAGGTGTTTTATTGGTTCCTTTGTTGGAATGAGGTTCAGGTATCTGGGTTTCCATCTTTTTGCAAATACCCTGACTGCCCCCTGGTGTGAATGACTCTAGTTGAGTAGGCATTGTCTGGGCCCGAGTGTTTTTACTTTGTTCTTTTAGAAAGACAACCAATTCTACTATTTGATTCCTTAATCCTTCGAACTCCTCATGGGAAACAGGAGTAGGATCAGGCTGGGCACTTGTAGCCATGTGTGACGGTGGGCTTAGTGCTTTTTTGGACTTTGAACGGGTAATTGGACCAATTGCTTCCCTACAAAAAGACTTATGTAGTTTAGTCTTAGTGAATATAGAAAAGTTACATGTAATGTGAGTCCATTTTGGGAGTATTATCCTGCAAATCGGATGTCAGTTAGACAAGATAATATGCTATGTTTTGATATGAAAGGGAATGCATGTACACATATTCCTTTATACTTTCCATTATATTGAGATTGACATGGAAATGAAATTACAAGTAATTGATATTATAAGTAATTGAAATGGGAAAGTATGAAGAGACTTCCCTCCGCGTTTGGTTAATCAGAGGCTAACCTATCTTAGGTTACTCTCGCGGCTTTTTGGCATGAAGGTTCCCAGATCATCGTAATTTACTCGATGGGAAGTTAATCCGGTCTTTTAACTAGATCGAATCTGGGTGGTGCCTTTCCTGAGCCTCGTTGGAATTAGTCTCCCTACGAGTCCAGTAATAAAACACCGACAAGATAGCCTCCTGGTGGAGGGACCATATAACATACATTCACATATAATCTATCTCATTGTATGGAAATGATGACATATGCGAAACACTTATATCACAGGTAGATACAGTGCGAAGCACTAAGTATAGTAAGTAAATGCATTCGTACACATTTATCTAAATGTAAATGCAACATCCACACACAAGCATATAACAATTTTGAAAAGCTTGTAATAGCAGCTTAAGCCCTCTTACTGGAAGTCCCTAGCGGAGTCGCCACCTATCGACGTCGGGATTTTTATTTGTCCATCTTCTGTTCTTGTCTTTTGGTGTTCTCATGTTAGGTGAGATTTGTTTGAAAAAACAAGTTGTGAAAAAGTCCGACATATATATATCAACAATTGGACTGTAAGAGTCGCCAATTGGTATTTTTAAATGGTTGCACCAACTCAACCGAGAAAAGGTTTGCACATTCACCTAGTGATGTAACACTGCTTAACATGTCTATGAAACTAAGATTCATTAGGGTCCGGGGGCTTGATTATGCGGGGGGAATGTGTTAGGCACCCCCCGACATCCGTGTTACCACGGTGACCGCAACTTTTCAATTTAAACTATAATATGAATGTGTGTGTGTGTGGGTCAGTGTGCAATTATCTGGAAGTAGTGCTATGCCTCGTTTGCACCTATATACAAAGGGTTTGAATTTTGTATAAAAGTTCAGTTTTAACAAGATATAGCAGTGAGGTTTTGTAAAAGAGGTTTTTTAAACTCTTATGGTCAATAGTAATTGAGGCCTTTGATACTTCCATTTTATTATATATATTCGGCTTGATTGCTTTTATTTTTGAGATGCGAGGCATCTTCAAGAAAATAAGATACATAGCAGTGCCGAATTCCTTGTGGGCATGAGAGACATTTAAGGAAATTCAAACACCGTGAATAATTTACAAGCTGATTAAAGCCTAAAATGCCCATCACGGGAACCGAATCTAGATTCAGAAGACTGTGATCACATGATTCCTAGTCTTACATTATGTTACAGATTGTATAAAAGCCATGAATATATATATATATATATATATATATATATATATATATATATATATGAATGATCAACCATCACGAAGTAAACTCCATGAGGGATTGGAAATGTAAATATATAAAAGCTGTAAATATATATATAAGAACGATTAACCGCCACGAAGTAAACTCCAAGCCTAACAAAAATGTATATATATATAAGTATTTATATATAAAAGCAGTAAACACTCTGGATATATATCCAAGCTCAATCGAGGCAGAACTCGATGATGTTAGTACATATATATATATACAAAAGAAATAAAAAGCTACGGACCGAAGTCTGGGCATACGCACACAACACGACTCTCAACGTGAATAATTGTGTGTTCCAAAAGTGGAGAAAGGCTTTAAGAAATGTAAGAAGTCTTACATTGGGCTGCCAAGAAGACTTCAAATGGATTTAACTGAATGAACACTTGATTTCCACCAGTAGAATATAGCACAATACAAGCTCACAAGTGTTTGAAAAGAGAAAGCACTCAGTTTATAGTGTGTACAGAGCAAAATGGACAGGGCTTCCTCGCCTTTTTCTCTTTTTAAAATGGCCACCCTAAGCCCTCTATTTATAAAGGGGGAGCCGAAGGTGTACCTGCGGTAGCCCCTGGTTTACCTGTGGCTGCCCAGGGTGCCCCAGGCAATGTGGGTCCCACCGTTTCGAAGTACGTGCACTTGGACAACGCGCTGTTCGCTCGAACCTTCATAACTTTTTATCCGGGAGTTCGATGGAAATGTTCCATACCATTCCGGAAAGCTCTTTCCGAGAGCTACACAATAAAATAGGGTTTGCCCTTTTTTGATTCTGAGAAGATGAGTTCATGACCAAAATAGCATTTCCGGGTCTCTATCCGGCAGTCCGTTGAGCTGTTTTGCGTAGTTTGCATTCAAAAGTTAAGATATGGTTCTTGTGGGACTTCTTTTCAAGAAATTTGATTTTGAATGAGTGTATTTGATTTAAATTGAAGTTGAGTTGGTGAAATGACCATTTTGCCCCTCCCAGGGTTATCTCCGATTTTCGCGTAGTTGTAGTAGTCTTTTCTTAGGGTTAACTCTGAGGTTGGTCTGCTGTTGACTCTGACTGTCCTCAGGGTCATCTCTGAGGTTGGTTTGACCTCCTGGGGTTGACTTCATGCTTTGAACTTGATTTCCTGGGGTTATCTCCGGGGTAGGAAACTGAATCTCCCGGGGTTATCTCCGGGGTTGGAACTGATGTTGTGGTCCTTCAAGGTTATCTCTGAAGTATGAAAAATATGCTTTTATCCTCCTGCATAGTTAGTAACAGGAAAAATAAATTTTGAGTGTCTACACCCATGTTCAAGATCATAAACTCATGGTTCAAAATAACCAAAATAAAATACATAAACTTAATTAGGATTTAGCTTTAGCTAGTTTTCCTCCATCCCTTTGTTTCATAGTCTTTCTTCCTTTTTCATGCTCCATGGTTACATAACATTTGAGACATATACAAAACACTTTTCTCGGTAAGAATTTTCAGATTCTTAAAAGAAAGGAATAACCCAAAATTTCTATGGATTACGTTTAGAAATTACCTTAATTAAGTTTTTATTCCTTCTTCTTTCTTCTTCCTTTTTCCTTTCTTCTCTACTTCTCTCTTTCTCTTGCAATAACTGAGAGTGTGAGGTGAGGGAATGAATGTTGTGAAGAAATGATGATTTTGCCTAATTGGGCTAATTAGTTAACCACCATCAAGGGGAAATAGTCATTACGCCATCACTAGGAAAGGGCAAAATGGTCATTCCACCATCTCTAGGAAATTTCCTTCTATGACATATTCATCATTAGTAATTTTTATCAGGGGTATAATGGTTATTTGGCCATTTGCTAGGAAACTTCCTAGAAATTTCCCTCTAAGATACAAGGGTCATTAGTGAGATTCTTTAAAGGCAATTTGGTCATTTAATCATTAAATAGGAAATTTCCTAGAAATTTCTTACAAGGACACTATAGTTATTAATAATTTTCTCTTGGGATAAAATAGTCATTTCATCATTAATAGGAAACTTCCTAGAAATTTCCTCCTAGGAGTCATTGGTGATTAGTAGCTTTCTCCAAGGCCAAAAGAGTTAACACACCATTGCTAGGAAACTTCCTAGAAATTTCTTCTTAGGACACATAAGTCATTAAGCACTTTCTTTTGGCCAATATAGTCATTTCCCACAATTTTCTACCTTTAACTCAAGAATGGTTAGTTCCTAACCGTAGATATTCTACTAACACATGTCCCATTATTTTGGGCTACTAAATTAAATTCTCGTTGGGCTTCTTCATTGAATTTGACACAAGTTTTTAATTAAAAAACTTGGGTCATCTTAATTCTTTCATACTACCCACATTTTAACATATTATTGGACTTATTTAATTCTCACACTTGTTTAATATTTTCCATAGCACTTATGTCAATGCATAATTAATTTACTTATATTTTTCATGAGGCTTAATTCCATAAATTTTATTGGGCCTCCTATAATGCCATACAAGGCTTACTCAATAACTTGGTTATTTCATAATCCAAGTTTTAATTGACTTTCCTTCCAATTATAATTCTTCTTTCACACATAACCCATCTAATTTAAATTAATTAGCTTAATTTCTTATCTCATATTTTCAATTCATCTCCCCATGTCCACTTGGCATAATATAATATATTAAGTTATCTCGTAAATATATTACATTTATATGTAATATATTTAAAATAATGGGTTTAATTAACCTACTAATTACCATTTGCATCCAAAGACATACATTAATACGTTATTTTACTTAAGTTAACTAGTTACCTCATTTATGAGATTTCATTCTTCATTTATTTCTCTTCAAAATTTCAATCATTCACATTTAATTTCTATATATTCTTTCAAATATCAAACCGTGTAGGCTCTTTAAAAAAAATTAACTATTCCTCTATTTTCAAATCTAGGTTTTATATTTTAACCTTTATTTTAACCATTCAAGATCTTATAAATCTTATAAATTTTCAAGTTATCACATTCACCCCATCTTCTAAGAATTTCATCCTCGAAATTATAGCATACTAATCTCTGCTCCTTTTATTCACCAAAAATAGGTTTTTCAATTTAACCTTTATCAAATCACATCTGATCTCATTCTCAATCAATGAGTACACACTATTTTCTTCTATAAGGATCTCTTTTACCATCACATTCTATCATGACTTCTCTCTAAGGAGTTAATACCTTTCATATTATGCCGAGGGGTCATAAAAACCATGAATTTTGATGTTTAGGGGTATTACTACCTGCTACCTCTTTAAATTATGAAAAAGGTACTCTACCTCTGAAACATTTTATACTAGTTCTGTTTACAATCACGAAGAAGGTTAACTACTTCTGCAAGTACGTTAGGTGATCAGCCTATCGTACCCTTATGTCACGCACAACGTATTAATAATGTATAGCGACTATTTGTGCTCATATATTGGAATATGTTATCCAAGTGTATATCCCCCTTATTCGAGGTTATTCACCTCAGACTTAGCATAAAATTCTACACCAAAATAATTTGATTCAAAATTCTTAAATTATTTGTAAAATAATTTTATTTGATTAAATAATGAATAAAATTATATTATATTGTAAAATATTATTTAATTAAATAATGAATAAAATTGAATGTTGTTATTATTATAACCTAAAAAGTTGTTCTAATATAAAAGTATTGTATTATTAGTATTTTGGCTACGTGATAGAATTAAAGTGTTTGAATTTTCAAGACGAAAATAAAAGCTTTTCGAGAAATTTTTCGAAAAACACTATTCATCATTATCTGCTAGAAAATTATTTTTGAACTTCCGAGAAATACGTAATGATAGAATAATAAGGAAGGATGGATTATGTAATAATAATTCAAGTATGACAAACACAGTTTTTCGCCTGCATACTAAGTTCGAGAATATTAAGCAAGTAAAGATTGAATAAATGACGATTGTATGATACGCAAGTATTATACAAAGCAATGAATACGAGTATGATATGAAGTATTATACAAGTATGTATGAAAGATGGTATATCATATATGATGAATGATTATACGAATTAGTATACGAGAAGAATACGTAGACTATACGTTAAATGCTTTAAGCTAATTATAATGGACTTGTAGGATTTGTGTAGGAATTGGGCAAGCCCAAGTGCAAACTTGTTAAAGCCCAATGATATGAAATTCAAGCCTAACGTTAGGCCCAAAGTAATTAAAACCTAAGCCTGAACCAAGAACCGGACCAGTGGATCGAACCGATGGGTTACCGGGTAAGAAAAACCCATATGGGCCCCATGGAGCGCATGGCCAGCCATCTTGGTGACCAAGTAAAGTGATTTACTTGGTGAACAAGATAGGAATAGTAAGGAGGTAGAATGGCCTAAATGACCGTAATTCCCTAACTTTGTTATTTATATAAATAGAAGAGTTGCTAGATCATTTTTTGCTAGTTAAATTTCCACCAACATCCTAGAGTTTACATATTAAGAGAAAAGTGAGAAGTATCTTGCAAATTTAAGAAGAAAGAAGAAGAACCAAGTTAAGAACATCAAAGTTAATGAATCCCTAACCATTATTCTTCATCTCTTCAATTCTAGTTTGGTAGAGAAGATAATATTGGTGGAGCATGTATGATAAGGAGTGATAAGGATGGTTATTAGAGGACTTAAACCTTAATAAACCATGTGTAAATGGAATCATAATCATAAAAGTTATGAACTAATGAAGAACATTGAAGAAGTATAATTTTATTGTTGATGGACAAGTTTAAAACCATCATTTATAGGTTTAGATGATCTATGTTGTGTTAAAGGAAGAAATCCATTTGGAACGGTGTAAAAATATCAAGTAACGAAGATATGATGAAATTTACGAGATTAGACGATAATTGTCGAAATCGTTAAATTCTCGTAATAGAAGTCAAAAGTCACCATTGAACTCGGAAACGTTGGTTTTTGATGAAGAATAGTCTAAGTTTGCATTTTGGAGTTGCAGACTTAAAAATGGTTAAATTCTGACTTAGAACGAAGAAACGAGCTATGAACGTTCACGAACGTTTAACTTTTTCGTAATAAAGAACTTGATCGGTGAATTATGTGTTAAAGGATTCAAAAATGTAAGATTTTATAATGAAAGCACAGTTCATGTGATATATGAGCTAACGGATTTTGAACGAGCCAATTTGGACTTCAAATGAATAAGTTATGAACCCAAAAAATTTACTAAAGAAAAAAGCATGAAATTTGTTCGAGGCTGTAGTAGCGGTACTAGTGCTGACTTAAAGAAAGCTTTAAATTGGCGCCGCATCGCCAAGGCCTAACCCTCAGCCACTATGAAGTGGCGTACATGCATGACTATGGTATAAGGAGATGGCATGTGAGCCAGAGGTGAGAGGCAAGGCTAGGAACTCCAAAGACTCTGCATGCATGACGAGAGATATATATAAAAAAGTAGCGCATCATGGCGCTTGACACTAGGAAAGGACCAGAGGAGAATTCTCATGAATGTAAAAGGAATAGAAGTTGATTAATTGTGAATTAATACCTTAATGAACTTGAAGTAACATCCTTAAGGATGATAATAACCTTAAGAATTACAACTAAAGGTTGATGAACAATTACTTGAACGTAAATAAGAAGTAATGCGATAAACCGTAACCAATATTAAACAATTTAACGAATGATTAGTTTGAGAAGAAGGGTAAGATACATTAGTGACCATACATGATTTATTATGACCTAATGTGGTATGCTACGTGATTATGTATTGTAGAATCCTTAAAGACTCAAAATGAAAGTATATTAATCTAGAAGAAGACGCTGAAGGCAAGTGTTCTAACCCTTGTCTATGTTCATTACGGACAAGCTTTGTGATTCATGTATCTTACGCGCATGAATTGATGTATAATGAAGTCGAAGCCAATTCCTTGGCTAGACTTAATGTGTTTTTGGATTTCCTTATAATCTATCAAAATGTTATCAATGTTGTTATCTTTTGCCAAACTATTTTTGGTATGGATTTCAAAGAAAGACTGAGTATGAATAAACAAACATTTTGTCATCAAACGACAGGCACATGAGGTTGCCAAAACTTAAACGTAAATATGTTTGAAGAAGAAGTGTTGTACAACATAGAGTACTATAGGCTGATCACCTAGACGTGCTCGTAAGATATACCAGACTTACGGACTTGGTTCCGGGTTATCCTTTTCAAAGAAAGAGTGAAATGCTTAAGGTCTTGGACCAAAATTTATGTTTAATGAACGTTATTCATTGTGAAATATTTTAAAGAAAAGAGAAGTTCTATTTTGAATTATCTATAGTACTTCATAACTATTGCTTCCGTTATTGAAGATATACGATTCCTATGATTTAAGCCTATTGTTTAAATGAAATTGTCATACTTGTTGAGCTAGTTATGCTCACTCTTGCTGGAACCATATGAATGCAGCTAAGACCGAACGACCAGAAGGATCTAATAAGGATAAAGGGAAGGCTAAGGCAGATAAATAAATTATCTTTGTAATAGTATAGTTTGAACGTTGTAATTATTTAATATCATGACCAAGAACATATGTAATGGTTATAAATAACCTGGGAAAGGGAATATTATTTTGGAATATATATAGAAGACATATTCACTCTTTTAAGTTATTTCAATTAAATGTATGTGTGAACTATAACACAGTGTAGCACCATCTGTCAGGTTGGAAGATACACAGATTTAAGGGCGTCACATGTTGGTTTCAAAGCTATAGGTTATAAAACTTAAGGGGGAAAAAGAACCTTAAGTCATAACCTTAAGAAGAATTAAAGAAGTAAAAGATGAAGTTAACCCTAAAAATGCATTATATGTGATATGTGTTTTTATTATGCTAATGGCGTTTACTAATCAAACTAAATTGTTTTGTTGTAGATGTTAGGAGATAACGTGATGTATAGGGATATACATGTCATTAGTGAGGAGTCTGTGAATCAAGTAGAGATTTTACCGACACCTGTAGTAGAGTTTCCAGAAGTGGTGGTGATTGAATCAGAAGACTCGGAAAACTTAAACTTCATGTCTTTATTTGATGGCATGTCAGAGGAGGAGGTGGAGGTGGTATCGTTTAACATGGTAGCACCTGTAGAAGAGATGACTCCGGGGAAGTCAATGAAGGCGTTGTTCATGACAGTATTGGATAGAAATATCCAATATGTGAAGGAGGTGAAAGAGTTGAAGGAGGAGATCCATGATATCTTGGAGGACAAGAAAAGCATGGAGAAGATGTGGGAAGAAGAGCACGACGAGAAGGTGTTAGCCAAGGACAAGGTCCATGAGCTGAAACATGAGGTTTTTGAGCTTAGGCAGGAGCTAAAGACCAAGAAGAAGAAGGTTAGTAGGATGTCCTATATACATAGGAATTCTCACGGGGACTTTCAGCGGAAAGTGGCTGAGTATCCTGTGGAGACAGGGCAGACCCGACATACTATCAGTCGAGATGTGATAACTGGTCTTGCCAATGAAGATTATGAGAATTCCATTAGGCAAATGTAATCTAGTTACTAGATAGAGTAGAATAGATATGTAAATATGTTGTATCTATATAGTGACATAAAACCCTCTTTTGTATATCAAAGGGTAGTCTTTCGTAAATCCCAATTTTTGGAAAGTAATGGCGGGAAAGTAATGTAATCAGCTAAGGTTGTGTAATGATGAACGATGTAGTATTATACTACAAGGAAGAACATATCAATATAATCCTTTTATGGAACATAGTGTGAAATGAGTTTGAGTTATTGTTTAATAATGAATAATAACTAATTAACAAGAAGGAAGTAATAATGAAGTGTTATTTATTTTAACAGAAAGATGCAGCCAAGAAGAAGACAACAAAATCAAGGAACGAATGTGAATCAACTAGAAGAAGGACCGGTTAACCCGATGTAAGAGTTCATTAATTTATTAACGGACGCTTTTAACCAAAATAGGGCGAATATACCCATAAATCTTGTGGTAGTAAAAGCTATTACATTTAAGGATTTTAAGAGTGTAGGTCCACCAGAGTTCAAAGGAACTACGGACCCTATAGAAGCCCAGACTTGGGTGAAAAAGATAGAGAAGGCATTTGTTATTGCAAATGTCGATGAGGGGAAAATGGTTGCTTTTTCTACCTATATGATGAAGGGAGAGGCCAACTTTTGGTGGGAGGCAAACCAGGCTAGGTCTAAGATAGAAAATTTAACGTGGACACAGTTCAAGGAGATTTTCTTCAAGAACTACTTTCCCAAGAGTATGCAGGGGAGGATGGAGATGAGGTTTCTAGAGTTGAAACAAGGGGAAATGACTATTCCCCGATATCTTTGCCAAGTTCATGAATCGGCGAGGTTTGCTCCACATCGGTGGATCTGGAGGTAAGGAAGGCGAGAGAGATTTGACGGGGCTTGAAACCACAGCTCTATAGCCGGATATCAGTGTTTCAAAGTACTTCCTTTGGAACCATTCTGGAAAGGCAATAATTCTGAGGGGTGGTAATGAGGCTTTAAGCCAATACCACAGGAGAGAAGAAAAATAAGAATAAGGTAGATGGGGGAGTGAAAATCGAGGGAGCCAGTGGTAGTGGTGGCATGCGAGAAAGGAAGGGTTTTAACTCAGGGAATCTGGGAGTAAAGCAAGGAGATCCTAAGAAGAGGATGGAGGCATGCAAGAACTGTGGGAAGACTCATTTAGGAGTCATCTCAAGGAAAGTCGGTATGCTACAAGCTGGGACAGGAGGGGCACATTTTGCTTTAATTGTCCAAGTCAGAAGAAGAACCATGGATGCTTCGTATGTGGATCAACTGATCACATGGCGAAGAACTTCCCAAAGAAGGGGACGAATGGGAATAAGGGCACTAATAGTGGTAAGTTAGCTATTAGTGGTCCAACTTTCGACGAGGAGTAGCCTATGGCCCTTCACACATTTAATATGATGGTCCAAGATGCAGTTGCATCAGGGGATGTAGTTGCAGGTATTATCCTGATCAACGATATAAATGTTTATGTGTTGTTTGATTCGGGTGCTACTAGTTTCTTTATAGCATGTGATTTTGCTAGACGATTAGGATTACTTCCCGAAAGATTGCCTATACCTTTGAATATCAAGGTAGCAAATGAAGAAATAATTCCTGTTAAAAATATTCATAGGGATTGTTGTGTAGAAATACGAGGTTATAAATTATCGGTAGATTTGATACCAATAAAGTTGGGTGAATTCGATGTAATTCTCGGGATGGATTGGTTGTTTAATCATGGTGTAATTATAGATTTCCAAAAGAAGTGTAAATATTAGAATGTTGAGACAACCTTATGTAGTGTTTTACGGTAATAAATCACCGGGGAGTTCGTGTTGTCTTACCATGACACAAACTAGGAAATTGTTGAGGAAGGGATGTGTGGGTTATTTGTGTCATGTTGTTGATACCCAGATAGTGGAAGCAACGATGGAACAAATAACTATAGTAAAAGAATTCATGGATGTATTTCCAAGTGAATTACCAGGTCTTTCGCCAGATAGGGAGATCGAATTCATAATAGATATTGTGTTATGAGCGACACCAGTTTCAAGGGAACCATATCGTATGGCGCCAGTAAAGATGAAGGAGTTGATGGTTCAATTACAAGAACTGTTGGACAAAAAATACATTCAACCGAGTGTTTTGCCGTGGGGAGCACCGGTACTGTTTGTGAAGAAGAAGGACGGATCGTTGAGACTTTATATTGACTACCGAGAGTTGAACAAGTTAATGATAAAGAATAAATACCCACTGCCCAGGATCGATGATCTTTTTGATCAGTTGAAAGGGGAAAAGTATTTTTCTAAGATAGATTTGCGAACGGGGTATCACCAGTTGAAGGTTAGGAAGGAGGATATACCTAAGACAGCATTCAGAACTCGTTACGGCCATTACGAGTTTTGGTAATGACATTTGGGTTGACGAATGCAGCAGTTGCATTTATGGATATGATGAACAGAGTGTTCAAACAATATTTGGACAAGTTCATTGTAGTGTTTATCGATGATATTCTAGTCTATTCTAAGACGCCATAAGATCACTCTAAACACCTAAGGTTAGTGTTGGAGACACTAAGGAAGAGAAAGTTATATGCAAAATTCAATAAGTGTGAATTTTGGCTAGAAAGGGTATAGTTTTTAGGACATGTTATCGACCGGGATGGAATTTCAGTGAATCCAGTGAAGGTGGAAGCAGTGATAAATTGGGAATAGCCAAAAATGCCGACTGAGGTACGGAGTTTCCTAGGGTTAGCGGGATACTATCGAAGATTTATCCAAGATTTTTCTAAGATAGCTACTCCGTTGACTAATTTGACAAGGAAGACAGTGAAGTACATGTGGACTGAGAAGTGTGAAGACAATTTTCAAGAGCTGAAGAAAAGGTTGAGTGAAGCACCTGTATTATCTTTACCCGATGATACAGGAAATTTTGTAGTTTATAGCGATGCTTCACATAGAGGACTTGGTTGCGTGCTCATGAAGCATGGCAAGGTCATTGCGTATGCATCACGACGAGTTAAAGGATTATGAGAAAATTTATCTCTACTCATGATCTAGAAATCTGGTTATGCGGTAGTGTTTGCCTTTAAAGATATGGAGGCATTATCTTTATGGAGAAAATGTGAGATATACACGGACCATAAAGAGTCTAAAATATATCTTCACACAAAAGGATTTAAATATGAGACAAAGGAGATGGTTGGAGTTGATAAAGGATTACGATGCGATATCTGTATCATCCCGAAAAAAGCGATGTAGTGGCCGACGCCTTAAGTAGGAAGGGTCGGGAAAAGTTGTCTATTTTAAAGGCTCAAACTGAGTTAATAACAGAGATGGCTAGAATGGAGTTAGAGGTGAAGTTATTGAGTGAATCGGGATAGAGATTGTTTACAACAAAGATTCGCTCTACCATTGTAAAGAGAGTCAAGGAGGTACAACTCAAAAATAATGAGTGTGACCAGATGAAGAAGCGCCTAGCAAATGAAAAAGATATAAAGTATAGTCTTGATAATGAGGGGTTATTAAGATTTGAAGGAAGAATTTGGGTTTCGAATGAGACAGAATTAAAGGAGGATGTGTTACAAAAGGCTCATAGTTCGAGGTACTCGATTCATCCTGGTAGTACTAAGATGTATCAAGACCTTCGACAGAGTTTTTGGTGGTCGAACATGAATAGAGAGATAGCAGAATATGTGAGTAGGTGCTTAACTTGTCAAAAAGTTAAGGCCGAACATCAATGACCAAGTGGATTGTTACAGTCATT
Organism: Panax quinquefolius; assembly: GCA_020205615.1. Lineage (NCBI taxonomy): Eukaryota > Viridiplantae > Streptophyta > Magnoliopsida > Apiales > Araliaceae > Panax > Panax quinquefolius. The sequence continues at coordinate 117,106,888 of CM035155.1, forward strand.
GGAGATTTTGGAATTGAAATAGGAGCATATCACGAAGGACTTTGTGGTGGGACTTCCAATTACACAGAAAGGTTATGGCGCTATTTGGGTAATAGTGGACCGGTTGACGAAGTCGTCTCACTTTTTGCCAATAAGAGTCAAGTATAACTTAGAGCAGTTAGCTAAACTTTATGTTAAGGAAATTATTTCCAAACATGGAGTACCAATTTTGATAGTGTCAGATCGTGATCCACGATTCACATCAAACTTTTGGAGAAGTCTGCAAGAACAGCTGGGAACGCAGTTGAAGTTAAGTACATCGTATCATCCACAAACTGATGGGCAAAGAAAAAGGACAATTCAGATGCTAGAAGATATGCTGAGATCTTGCGTTATGGATTTTAAGGGTAGTTGGGATGATCATGTACCGTTAGTAGAGTTTGTGTATAACAACAGTTGTCATGCGAGCATAGGCATGCCACCTTACGAAGCATTATACGGAAGGAAGTGCAGAACACCATTGTGTTGGGATGAAGTAGGAGAAGCAGCAATGCTAGGACTGAATTGGTGCGACAAACAACGGATATATAGTTAAATTGATCTGAATCACGATTGGTAGTAGCTTTCAAGAGCAGAAAAGAAGTTTGTGGATTCACATCGAGTGAACATAGAGTTTGCAGCAGGCTTGTATGTATTTCTAAAGGTATCTCCCTGGAAAGGAAGGATTCGCTTTGGGAAGAAGGGAAAATTAAGTCTAAGGTTTATAGTTCCTTTTGAGATATTAAAATGGGTAGGAGAGGTAGCTTACATGATAGCATTACCTCCAGACTTAGAACGAATACATAATGTGTTTCATGTATCTGTGTTACGTCCTTATAAGCCAGATTATAAGCACATAATAGAGTATGAGCCTATTCATATTGAGAAAGACTTAACGTATGAAGAGATGCCAATTTAAATCATTGATAGAAAAGAGCAAGTTCTTAGGAACAAAGTTATACCTTCAGTAAAGGTGTTATGGAAGAACCACGATGTCGAAGAAGCAATGTGGGAACTTGAAGAAAAGATGAGGAATAATTACCCTCAGTTGTTTGTTTAACTTATAGCGATATTTTGGGGACATAATCATTATAAAGGGGGGGGTTGAATGTAACGATCGAGAAAATCGGATTAATTGTAAAATAATTTTATTTAACTAAATAATGAATAAAATTATATTATATGTTAGTATTAATAAGTAAGCAAGATGAAGGTTGTTCTATAACCTAAAAGTATCGTAATATCGTAGTATTTTGGCCACGTGATAGAATTAAAGTTTTTGAATTTCCAAGACGAAAATAAAAGATTTTTGAGAAATTTTTGAAAAACACTATTCACTATCTGCTCGGGAATTATTTTTGAACTTTCGGGAAATATGTAATGATAGAATAATAAGGAAGGATGGATTATGTAATAATAATCCAAGTATGACAAACACAGTTTTTCGCCTGCGTACTACGTTCGAGAATATTAAGTAAGTAAAGATTGAATAAATGACGATCGTATGATACACAAGTATTATACAAAGCAATGAATATGAGTATGATATAAAGTATTATACAAGTATGTATGAAAGATGGTATATCGTATATGATGAATGATTATACGAATTAGTATACGAGAAGAATATGTAGACTATACGTTAAACGCTTTAAGCTAATTATAATGGACTTGTAGGATTTATGTAGGAATTGGGCAAGCCCAAGTGCAAACTTGTTAAAGCCCAATGATATGAAATTCAAGCCCAACGTTAGGCCCAAAGTAATTAAAACCTAAGCCTGAACCAAGAACCGGACTTGTGGATCGAACCGATGGGTTATCGGGTAAGAAAAATCCATCGGGCAAACCATGTGGGCCCCATGGAGCACATGGCCAGCCATCTTGGTGACCAATTAAAGTGATTTACTTGGTAACCAAGATAGGAATAGTAAGGAGGTGGAAGTTATGGAGATGGGATGGCCTAAATGACCTTAATGCCCTAACTTTGTAATTTCTATAAATAAAAGAGTTTCTAGATCATTTGTTGCTTGTTTAATTTCCACCAACATCCTAGAGTTTACATATTGAGAGAAAAGTGAGAAGTATCTTGCAAATTCAAGAATAAAGAAGAAGAACCAAGTTAAGAACATATGAGGTAATGAATCCCTAACCATTATTCTTCATCTCTTCAATTCTAGTTTGATATAGAAGTGAATATTGGTAAAGCATATATGATAAGGAGTGACAAGGATGGTTATTAGAGGACTTAAACCTTAATAAACCATGTGTAAATGGAATCATAATCATAAAAGTTATAAACTAATGAAGAACATTGAAGAATTATAATTTTGTTGTTGATGGACAAGTTTAAAACCATTATTTGTAGGTTTAGATGATCCATGTTGTGTTAATGGAAGAAATCCATTTGGAACGATGAAATTTATGAGATTAGACAATAATCATCGAAATCATTAAATTCTTGTAATGGAAGTTAAAAGTCACCATTGAACTCGAAAATGTTGGTTTTCGATGAAGAATAATCTAAGTTTGCGTTTTGGAGTTGCAAAATTGAAAAGGGTCAAATTCTGACATAGAATGAAGAAACGAGCTATGAACGTTCACAAACGTTTAACTTTTTCGTAATCAAGAACTTAATCACTGAATTCTATGTTAACGGATTTGAAAATGTAAGATTTTTTAATCAAATCATAGTTCATGTGATATATGAGCTAATGGCTTTTGAACGAGCCAATTCGGAATTAAAATGAATAAGTTATGAGCCCAGAAAATTTATGGAAGAAGAAACTGTCAAATTTGTCTGAGGCTCAGGATCGGCGCTATAGCGTGGCCTAAAGCTTTACAATTGGTGCCGCAGTGCCAAGGCCTAACCCTTAGCCACTGTGATGTTGCTATCTTTTGCCAAACTGTTTTGGTATGGATTTCAAAGAAAGACTGAGTATGAATAAACAAACGTTTTGTCATCAAATGACAGGCACATGAGGTTGCCCAAACTTAAACGTAAATACGTTTAAAGAAGAAGTGTTATACAACATAGAGTACTATAGGCTGATCACCTAGACGTGCTCGTAAGATATACCGGACTTACGGACTTGGTGTCAGGTTATCCTTTTCAAAGAAAGAGTGAAATGCTCAAGGTCTTGGACCAAAATTTATGTTTAACGAACGTTGTTCATTGTGAAATATTTTAAAGAAAAGAGAAGTGCTATTTTGAATTACCTATAGTACTTCATAACTATTGCTTTAGTTATTAAAGATATACGATTCCTATTATTCAAGCCTGTTGTTTAAATGAAATTGTCATACTTGCTGAGCTAGTTATGCTCACTCTTGCTGGAACCATATGAATGCAGCAAAGAACGAATGACCTGAAGGATCCAATAAGGATAAAGGGAAGGCTAATGCAGACAAATAAGTTGTCTTTGTAATAGTATAGTTTGAACGTTGTAATTATTTGATATTATGACCAAGAACATATATAATGGTTATAAAGAACCTAGGAAAGGGAATATTATTTTGGAATATATATAGAAGACATATTCACTCTTTTGAGTTATTTTAATTGAATGTATGTGTGAACTTTAACACCGTGTAGCACCATCTGTCGGGTTGGAAGATACCCGGATTTAGGGGTGTCACACTACATCATACCATAGTGGGCTGACGATCATTAGATCACATCCAGCACTAGGTAAGACTGCATTGATAACTGCATCATTTTTTTCATCTCTGCACCAGGTTCAATGATGCATTAATGATATATAAGATACATTTTAATATATTTCAAATCATTTTTGTTTAGCCAAAATAATTAGTATATACATATGAATAATAGAACTTTTAAAAACTCATTGGTTCAATAATCTGACCCAATATTTTTCATATATACTTTTATTAGCAAGATGTCAATAAATTCAAAATCTAGCATAGCTAGAAGATTTGGAATACCTATGCTTCCTCCATCGACTCCAATTTTCTCCAATGCTTCATTGGTTAATAATTCTATCTATTTCTATCATTCTTAAAGTTTACTACACTAAAAATCCTCGGTTCTATATCCACTACTTTTTTATACTCCAGTATAGTTCATCAAACATACCACACATTATGAGTTCAGGAACTTTCCACAATACTATGAGTTTAGGAATTTGTCCTAGCAATATGTAGTCCAAGAACCATCTGGGACTGTCCATACGCTTAGGGGTTCAAAAACAAACTATAAGATTATGAGTCACAAACTTACAATAAGTATGAGTTTTAAGAAGTCACGCTTAATTCTTATATTCTCTAACTATCAAATATAAATATGAGAAAAGAATCACCTTCTCGCCATATGTATATCGATAGCGCGACATCAACGTTTCAATGATTATCAATGTGATAAACTAAGTGATCTTTAAACCAAGCACAAAACCTATGCCCATACAAAGTTTTGTACAACTTAGCTATCACATGAGTCCTCAGTTGAAATACCACATAATCCTAGCTTCCTCATTTCTCAATATGAATTTTCTTTAATTCGTATCTTAGCATTTACCACTCTTACCTAAGTTTACATCGTACAGTTTCAGAGTACGTTCTATTTATAGCGTCAGGCTATATCTTCTTAATCGTTTAACATATCATATGTTATTCAACAATTCAATCTGGTCACGTCATGATCTTATTTTGCAATTATCTCTCCTTATCCTTATGATCATTTTATTCTACGATCTCCTTTTCTCTTCACTTTAATCATATTATATTATGATTTTATATAAACTTTTCATCTTATAGACCTAGTCTATTTATCATTATTTTTCATTATTATTACTGCAGTCAGGTAACTCCGGATTCTTATCTTTTATAACTCTTCAAGATTCTTCTTTGAATTTTATTCATCTTCTTCTTTACTAAATAATGAATTTTCCAAATTCATCTCTTAGCACTTTAAACTCTATTTGAGTTTATTCCTTATCCTCATTTCTGCGGCTATAGCCTAAGGTACTCCTACCTAAGGTTTATAACCTACAACTTTGATACCAACTTATTTTGCACCCAAATCTGGGTCCCTTGAACCTCAGAACTGGTGCGTCACGATACATCATCTTCATACATATTCTATAAACTAATGCAAAATTATAAACATAATTTGTTTAATACAAAAGGTTCTTCATCATTTCCCAAAGTCCTACAACCTTAACTTAATACATACTTTAATAATTCAAAAGGTTTACATTATCATTTTACATAAATGTAATAGTTAAACATTCATATGGAATTATTCTCAAACTTTATCTTTGACTTTATCCTTCTTCGAACACTTGGGCTTAACTGAAATATTATCATGATATAGCAAGCGTGAGCAACTACTTTACTCAGCAAGTTTAAATACAATAAAGATATATCAAGATTGAAAAAAATAGGCTTTCAATTTTCTACAATATATAATAAATTGTTAAAAAACAATAATCAATTTCAACAAATGAATAACTGAATCATTAACCCTGAGTGGCCAACAATGACCATGAACAAATATTTTGGTAATCAAGGTGATCAACCTTTCATACCTGATGAACATATCAAACTTGCACAAAGTGCGAATAATCAATAATTATCATAGATGTGGAATAATTGACAATAATTAAACAAATAACATGCTTGAAACATAATAACTCGAGTTTGAGTTAGGAAACTTTTCTTGTACGTCGATTACTGCTATGCAATCTAATTTAATCTCTTATGAAAGACCTATCATTTATAAGATTGATCTTTCAATCAGCATAACATAACATACCTCATAATACTACTACTTTATAAATATATCATCTAACATTTAAACGCATAATCAAATATTAGAAAACACCTTAACCCATCAATAATATTACCGTCCTTTGATAATAGTACTTATCACTTAAACAACATCTTTAAACTCGTGTCTAATATTAATAATCACTTAATAATATTTTATTCACTTCTTAATAGTCACTTCATAATATCTTAATCGTTTACAAATAATATTAACTCTTTAATAATATTTTAACCACTTACTAATATTATTAATCATTTAATAATACTATAATCCCTTACTAATATTATTAATCCTTTAGTAATATATATTTTAATCCTTTACTAATATTATTAAACATTTAATAATATTCAACTCATTATCTAATATTATTAATCATTTAATAATATTCAAATCATTTACTAATATTATTAATTATTTAATAATATTTTAACCATACTTTAATATTATTACTCATTTAATAATATTGTAGACACTCGAAATTTCATTTTTTCTGTTACTAACTATGGAGGAGGGCAAAAACGTCTTTTTCACACTCTAGAGATAACCCTGGAGGACCACAACATCAAATCTAACCACGGAGACATCGTTGTGGAACATTAAATCAACCTTGGAGATCAACCGTAAGGGAAAAAAAAGTTGGCAGCAATCAAACACCGGTGACAACCCTAGGAGATTAAGACAAACCCCGGGAGATCAAATCAAATCCCGACGACAACCCCGGAAAATCATCAAATCAACTTCAGAAATAACCATGAATACAGACAGGAATCACTAGTAGTCAAACCCTGGAGATAACCCCAAGGAGGACAGATGCCGCTATGTCAAGCCCAGAACTAACTCGGGAGGGAAAAAGAGTAATTTTTCCAACTTAACATCAAATCGAGTTAAATCACTGCCATGAAGATCATGCAAAACCTGTAATAACCAGATATATTCTATATAAATTTTATTTTATTTTATTTATAAAGTTGGAAATATGTGCCAGGTAATGTGTGTGTGTGTGTGTATATATATATATATATATATATATATATATATATATATGTGTGTGTGTGTGTGTGTGTGTGTGTGTGTGACCCCAAAATAGGTCCATTCCATCCAACCCATTCTGAGTCGCCAAATACATGGTACAGAAAATAACTACAACTTTATTACAACAATTGTCGTGCAAAATACAACAACACATATGCTGTGAGTTTGAATACAATTAAATATATACCAATTGTAACTCTGGACACCAACTTTAGATAGCACGTCACAATGACACCTTACATAAAGGTATAGTCAAAAACTGTTTTAGAAATTAGAATCTTTGGGAAGTGCTCAAGGAAACCTTCATACATGGGAGGCCATGCTTTTAGGTTATGGTAGATATCATATGGCCACAGAATTATCCTCGGTTGACCCAATAGATCCCAAAGAAAAACGAGAAGATTACTATCATATTCTTCCCAATGGTGAGTCTTCTCTTGATATATCATTATCTCCACTGTCTCTAATTGGGTATTATACTACAAACAAACACCAAGATTATATAGGTAGTGCTTGTAAATATACTCAGCAAGTGGATGAGCACAACCATGTCTTATGATAACACGAGTTTGTATGTCATTAGACATCTTGTATGATAGTGACAAAACACCCTTCCAAAGTTGGGTTCGCCTCACCCTATTTAATTCACCAAAAATAACTATTAAATGATGTATAAAATACAATACACTAAAGTCCTCAATAAAATTATTTTCATACTCTTTAGGGAGAACCTCAACAACTATAGACCACCGTTCTATTCCCTTGTTATTCCCCTTCCAACCCAAATACACTTTTATTACACGAAAGGAATTGTGAAACAAAAGGGTGAGCACAACTAGCTCGATAAAGAATATTATGACTAAAGATAAATAAATTATCAATAGTCTTCATCAGTAATAAATCAGAGATTTAGAACATATGGTAGATGATAAAACTTTTCAACCATAGTTGCAGCGGAACGAGCAATCCATTAGAAGAGTCAAATTGACCATAAAATCTATTATCTTCTCCACGTTAAAAGTCCACCAACAATGTTTTATCCCTGTAACATCAATCAACAATTCATGTCCACAATCACATGTATAACTCATAATCATAATTGTAGTTCTAAATTCCTCTTCTTATCCGGAATGAAGATAATTTCATCACTGTCTTTACCCCGAAACATCAAAGATCATGGTTATACCAAATCACAGTTCTGCTCATAATCATACTAATAAATTCATCTTTGCACCACGGGCCAAAGATATTCATCAACAGTTCATCTTTACACTACAAAGCAAAGATATTCAACAACAGTCATCTTTGCATTACGAGCCAAAGATATTCATCAATAATTTATCTTTTGCACTACAAAGCAAATATTCATATTCAACAACAAGTCATCTTTGCATTACGAGCAAAAGATATTCATCAATAATTCATCTTTGCACTTAAAGATGCAGCAAAGATATTCATCAACAAAGATCATCTTTGCACTACGAGCCAAAGATATTCATATATCAAAAAAAATACATAATCATTTTTTGAAGTTATATAACAATAATTATAACCATGTTGATCAATTCACCTTTGCACTTAAGCTAAAAATATTCAATTGTAAATTCAATGGTCATGATCATACCAAATCAACAATTCAACTTTTGCACTCTTGGCGAAAGAGAACCTATAGTCACGATCATACCAATAATCTACTCATCTTTACACTCAAGTCAAAGAGAAATATCATCATTAGGGTTATAAGAATGTTATATAAAAATAATATAATCAAAACATGGTTTTAATTTCAAAAGTATGATTCATAAATCAATGATAATTTGGTCAAAGAAGAAACCAATTTGTAGTGAATAGTACCCCGTATTCGTAAATAGTACCATATACGTGCATAGTAACCTCGACACGAAAAGATAAAGTTTCATAATAAAATTCATATCCATATTTATAACACCTTAATCCAAATGTTATAAATCACTTAGAAATCTCATAATCTAATATTATTAATATTATAATAATATTTTAATCATTTCTAAAACTTATAAACAATTTAATTAAATTATTTACACTTTACTAATTAATGCATTTAATCATCATAAAATGCCAAACTCATAAGATTTCATCACCAATAACCAAAACCCTCATCAAAAATCTGCATATACCTCATATATGATTCTCAAGCCATAAAATCATATTTTCCAATTTTCTTACTTCACATAACATATTTAATTCATTTACTCATAACTAGAATATTTTCATGAAAATACCAAATCAGTTCCAAAAATATTTCTTTTCTGGGATTTAGCATAACATAGTCCCATATTAAACATATATTTTTCTCTAAATTTTAAAAATTCATTTACTATTTTTCATATGGCCAAAACCACACCGAATATTTAAACATTTATCATAAATTATACTTTTTTCCAAAATTCTGAAATTTACACGGTATACTGATATTATATAGATGTACTCCCAATAAAAATTTCATCAATTTTGGAGTTAATCACAAGGAGTTATAAATAGTTACTTTTAAAATAGTCTTTTCTCATAAAATCCATAACTCTAATCTATACATCCAAAAATCGCCATTTTGGACACACTCTAAAACCTCATCAAAATATCATTTCAAATTTTTTCAGAATTTTTTGAAGGTTCAGAAAAATTTCGAAACTAAAAACATAATAACCCTTAAAATCCACTTACTATCCCTTACCTCAAAAGAGCAAGATTTACATTGGAATAACGAATTTGAACTTGCACCGTATAGCAATACTCAAAGTATATTCAAAATACTCACAAGAATACGCTTCGATAATATAGAGAGAAAAACTTGAGCTTTACGGTGTGATTTTCAATTCTAACCTAAGCACCCTATTTATAGGAAAATGCTTAGAACACCAAAGCAAAAATTTATTAAATATTATTATTAATAACCAAAGTCATACGCCTCCTTTAAATTCAGATTCCAGCAATTCTCACATGCAAAAGTACACTTATGGGGGGGCTAACTAACATGAGAAACATGTTTTTAGTATTTTTTGTAATAAAATTAATTGAGACTCCGATATTACGGAACTTCAATAATTCATAATAAATAGCCCTTTTATCGAAAAATTCAAATCTCGCGAGTTTTTATAGGAAATTCAATTCTCTACAACTTTACGGAAGAAAGTTTTTCCAAATTTCAAACAGAAATTGGCCCAAATCCACAAGCAGACGATTTTACAGTGCTATAATCAAATTTCGATCAAGAAATGGGGTCCATGAGAGCATGTTTAACATGTTTTAAACATTTATTGCAACAAAATACTCTTCCTCCTCATATACTCATATATCCCACATTCGTTGTAAAAATATCACCATTATTATATTATTAAAATATAATAATATATTTAAATAATTATTTTATCGAGAAAAGATAAAATTTCAATTTTCAACAATTGTCACATTAAACTTTTTCTCCATCTATATCCACATAAAATCAATATTTTCCTCATCATATAAATCAATAATTAATTATTCACAAATAATATTACAGAAATCACAATATTGTAACTAGGCGGGTTCAGGAAAGAGGGGCTTTCGATAAGAATTTCTTCTTCTTTGGCGCAAATTAGGTGACCAAACCTCTCCTTAGGCGAACTTTCTAGACATTGCCAATAATGTTATCTAATAATATTATTGGATAATATGAATTATTGCTTCGATAATGGAAAATCTTGTCTTGTGACAATTATTGAAACAACAATAATATAAAATATCAACGTAGCAATTATTGAATCAATAAAAAAAAATATTGAACAATAATTCTTTGTAACAATTATTGACTAATGCCTTCTTACGAAAAAAAAATTATCATGCTTCATGAATAGTACTTGCGTGAATAGTAACTCGTGAATAGTAACTCGTGAATAGTAACTCATGAATAGTAACTTCATGAATAGTAACTTTCGTGAATAGTAACTCATGAATAGTAATTAAAAAAATTGAATACTTTTATTTTATAAAATTAGGGTTCTTACAATCTCCCTCCTTATGAAATTTAAGTCCCAAAAATTTACGTTACTGGTATTTCAAAGAGTTGAGAATACCTTGTTTTCATTTCGATTCTATCTCCCTGTCATCATGATTTCTCCATTGCTCATCTCCACATATTTTAGATATCATTCTAGAATCTGACTTCAAAACAAGGGTTAATTTAATAAATTAACATATCACATAATATCCCGATATTATGGTGACCAACAAATAAGCTTAGGTAGGACACACTTGCGAAGGATTTACTCATCTCTCCCTCCTAGTTCTAATCCCGATCTCCGCCAGGAGATCATATCCCTAAGCTCTAATACCAAATGTGACCCTCATGGTGCTTCAACCACGTGGACCTCACATGGGTACCTATCGGTTTGCCATCAAGAAAGCGGGCGTCCCTACGAGAGTCCGGCTTTGGTGCATCCCCATAAACAGAAGTCACCAAATGAGAGGCTCGGGGCTCTTTACTTATAGCTCTGATACCAAATGTGACGACCCCAAAATAGGTCCATTCCATCCAACCCATTCTGAGTCGCCAAATACATGGTACAGAAAATAACTACAACTTTATTACAACAATTGTCGTGCAAAATACAACAACACATATGCTATGAGTTTGAATACAATTAAATATATACCAATTGTAACTCTGGACACCAACTTTAGATAGCACATCACAATGACACCTTACATAAAGGTATAGTCAAAAACTGTTTTAGAAATTAGAATCTTTGGGAAGTGCTCAAGGAAACCTTCATATATGGGAGGCCATGCTTTTAGGTTATGGTAGATATCATATGGCCACAGAATTATCCTTGGTTGACCCAATAGACCCCAAAGAAAAACGAGAAGATTACTATCATATTCTTCCCAATGGTGAGTCTTCTCTTGATATATCATTATCTCCACTGTCTCTAATTGGGTATTATACTCCAAACAAACACCAAGATTATATAGGTAGTGCTTGTAAATATACTCAGCAAGTGGATGAGCACAACCATGTCTTATGATAACACGAGTTTGTATGTCATTAGACATCTTGTATGATAGTGACAAAACACCCTTCCAAAGTTGGGTTCGCCTCACCCTATTTAATTCACCAAAAATAACTATTAAATGATGTATAAAATACAATACACTAAAGTCCTCAATAAAATTATTTTCATACTCTTTAGGGAGAACCTCAACAACTATAGACCACCGTTCTATTCCCTGTTATTCCCATTCAACCCACTACACTTTTTATTACACGAAAGGAATTGTGAAACAAAAGGGTGAGCCAACTAGCTCGATAAAGAATATTATGACTAAAGATAAAAATAAATTATCAATAGTCTTCATCAAGAATAAATCGAGATTTAGAACATATGGTAGATGATAAAACTTTTCAACCATAGTTGCAGCGGAACGAGCAATCCATTAGAAGAGTCAAATTGACCATAAAATCTATTATCTTCTCTATGTTAAAAGTCCACCAACAATGTTTTATCCCTGTAACATCAATCAACAATTCATGTCCACAATCACATGTATAACTCACAATCATAATTGTAGTTCTAAATTCCTCTTCTTATCCAGGACGAAGATAATTTCATCACACGTCTTTACACAAAACATCAAAGATCATGGTTATACCAAATCACGAGTTCACATCATAATCATACTAATAAATTCATCTTTGCACCACGGGCCAAAGATATTCATCAACAGTTCATCTTTACACTACAGGCTAAAGATATTCAACAATAGGTCATCTTTGCATTACGAGCCAAAGATATTCATCAATAATTTATCTTTGCACTACAGGCTAAAGATATTCAACAACAATGTGTCGTCTTTGCATTACGAGCAAAAATATTCATCAATAATTCATCTTTGCACAAAGCTAAGATATTCATCAACAAGCCATCTTTTTGCACTACGAGCCAAAGATATTCATATATCAAAAAATACATAATCATTTCAAAAGTTATATAACAATAATTATAACCATGTTGATCGATTCACCTTTGCACTTAAGCTAAAAAATATTCAATTGTAAATTCAATGGTCATGATCATACCAATCAACAATTCAACTTTTGCACTCTTGGCCAAAGAGAACCTATAGTCACGATCATACCAATAATCTACTCATCTTTACACTGAAGTCAAAAAGAAATATCATCATTAGGGTTATAAGAATGTTATATAAAAACAATATAATCAAAACATGGTTTTAATTTCAAAAGTAAGATTCATAAATCAACGATAATTTGGTCAAAGAAGAAACCAATTTGTAGTGAATAGTACCCCGTATTCGTAAATAGTACCATATACGTGCATAGTAACCTCGACACGAAAAGATAAAATTTCATAATAAAATTCATATCCATATTTATAACACCTTAATCCAAATGTTATAAATCACTTAGAAATCTCATAATCTAATATTATTAATATTATAATAATATTTTAATCATTTCTAAAACTTATAAACAATTTAATTAAATTGTTTAAACTTTACTAATTAATGCATTTAATCATCATAAAATGCCAAACTCATAAGATTTCATCACCAATAACCAAAACCCTCATCAAAAATCTGCATATACCTCATATATGATTCTCAAGCCATAAAATCATATTTTCAATTTTCTTACTTCACATAACATATTTAATTTATTTACTCATAACTAGAATATTTTCATGAAAATACCAAATCAGTTCCAAAATATTTCTTTTCTGGGATTTAGCATAACATAGTCCCATATTAAACATATATTTTTCTCTAAATTTTAAAATTCATTTACTATTTTTCATATGGCCAAAACCACCGAATATTTAAACATTTATCATAAATTATACTTTTGTCCAAAAATTCTGAAATTTACACGGTATACTGATATTATATAGATGTACTCCCAATAAAAATTTCATCAATTTTGGAGTTAATCACAAGGAGTTATAAATAGTTACTTTTAAAATAGTCTTTTCTTATAAAATCCATAACTCCTAATCTATACATCCAAAAATCGCCATTTTTGGACACACTCTACAAAACTCATCAAAATATCATTTCAAATTTTTTCAGAATTTTTGAAGGTTCAAAAAAATTTCGAAACTAAAAACATAATAACCCTTAAAATCCCTTACTATCCCTTACCTCAAAAGAAGCGATTACTTACATTTGGAATAACTTATTTGAATCGAACTTGCACCGTATAGCAATACTCAAAGTATATTCAAAATACTCACAAGAATACGCTCGATAATATAGAGAGAAAAACTTCGATTTACGGTGTGATTTTCAATTCTAACCTAAGCACCTATTTATAGGAAAATCTTTAGAAACACCAAAGCAGAAAATTTATTAAATATTATTATTAATAACCAAAGTCATACGCCTCCTTTAAATTCAGATTCCAGCAATTCTCACATGCAAAAGTACACTTATGGGGCCAACTAACATGAGAAACATGTTTTAGCATTTTTGTAATAAAATTAATTGGACTCCAATATTACGGAACTTCAATAATTCATAATAAATAGCCCTTTTATCAGAAAATTCAAATCTCGCGAGTTTTATAGGAAATTCAATTCTCTACAACTTTGCAGAAGAAAGTTTTTCCAAATTCCAAACAGAAATTGACCAAATCCACAAACGGACGATTTTACGTTTATATAATCAAATTTCGGTCGAGAAATGGGGTCCACCGACATGTTTAACATGTTTTAAACATTTATTGCAACAAAAATACTCTCCTCCTCATATACTCATATATCCCACATTCGTTGTAAAAATATCACCATTATTATATTATTAAAATATAATAATATATTTAAATGAATTATTTTATCGAGAAAAAGATAAAATTTCAATTTTCAACAATTGTCACATTAAACTTTTTCTCCATCTATATCCACATAAAATTAATATTTTCCTCATCATATAAATCAATAATTAATTATTCACAAATAATATTACGAGAATCACAATATTGATGACTAGCAGCGGTTCAGGAAGAGGGGGCTTTCCAATAAAAATTTCTTTTTCTTGGCCGCATTGATTAGGTGACCAAACCTCTCCTTAGCCGAACTTTCTAGACATTGCCAATAATGTTATCTAATAATATTATTCGAGATAATATGAATTATTGCTTCGATAATGAAAAATCTTTGTCTTTGTGACAATTATTGAAACAACAATAATATAAAATATCAACGTAGCAATTATTGAATCAATAAAATAAAATATTGAACAATAATTCTTGTAACAATTATTGACTAATGCCTTCTTCGAAAAAAAAATTATCATGCTTCATGAATAGTACTAAATAGTGAATAGTAACTCGTGAATAGTAACTTCGTGAATAGTAACTCATGAATAGTAACTCATGAATAGTAATTAAAAAAAAAAATTGAATATTTTTTTTTTATAAAATTCGGGTTCTTCTGATTGTGTGTGTGTGTGTGTGTGTAATAAAATTTATTTTTTACATTAACTATTGTAAATAATTTTTAAGAATTATTGATCATTATAAAGTATATTCTTATAATAATTAATTTTATAGTAGAAATGATTTTATTATTTATTTTCTATGAAAATATGATTATATATTATTTAAATAATATATGAAATGATTATTAAATTATTATAATAATTGTTTTATTTTATTATATGAATTTAATTTATATTAATTAAGTTAATTATTTTAACTTAATTAATAAAGGTATATATGCAAGATAAATCAGATATGGAATTCAAACCCTAATTCTGGTTTTGGAATAAGGAAAGAGAATAATAATATTATATTAAGTATATTTCAGTGCTATAAATATGTACGTTATGTGTGTAAGGTTAATCTGGGGAACAGTTTTATTATAATCTGATAAAACCCTAGTATTAATGGTAAACCCTAGTTTTGAAGTCAAATGAGACTTTAAAATCTGTCTAGTAATTATGTTATGTGATTAATGACATTTATTATAAATATTAATTATATTTCAATCACTACTGAGAAAACCCCATCATTCTTGAGCAATCGCTTTGCACCGCTTTATGACTATAGTGATGTTGGCATTGAGGTCATTGGCGACGGGCACTGCCGTTGGCACAACCGTCGCCCCACAGGTCATCGCCCCTGGCTCCCGTCGCCAGCCGTCGGCATCATTGTCATTCCCGATGGGAGGCATTGACGACGACATAATGTCAATACCGACGGCTATACCAACGGCAAGGCCGTCGGCAAAGACCCCATAAATTTTTTGAGGGAAAAACTCATTACCAACGGCATGACCGTCGGCAATGCCTTTATCGCCGTCGGCAATGACCTTTTACCCATGTCTGTCGCTATATGTCATTGGTGACGGCATAGCCGTCGCCATTACCCCCGTCGGCAATCACTACAAAAAAATGGGGCTTCAGCAACAACCAATTTTCGTTGCTAAAGGTGCCAAATTTTGTTGTAAAAGAGTTTCGTTGCACAATGAGCGTTGCTAATTGTTCCGCAACGAACGTTTTTTTTTTTCGTTGCCAAAAGTAATACATTTTGCAACGAAATTTAGCTTTCGTACAGAGACATCGATCCTTTAGCAACAAAATGTATTGTTGCAAAATAATTAAAATTTTGTTGCTAAAAATCCCATTTCGTTGCAAAGGCCTGCTAATTGGCAACGAAATGAACTCTTTTTTTTTTTGCAACGACCATGCATTTTCATTACAATTGACACCATTTTGCAACACCATTTTTCGTTGCAGTAAATTATGAAAATTGTTACCTAAGCTTGCTTTCGTTGTGGAATGTAAACTTTTTAGCAACGATTTTTGTTGCTGATTATATTCTTTGGCAACGATATTATACTGAATCAGCAGCGAAAATTTTTGTTGCTGGTTATTTTTCAATAGCAACGAAAGTCGTCGATTAGCAACAACATTATATATTGCCGTTTCTTTATATATGCAACGAAAGTTGATATAATTTGCAACAATAAAAAATGTTGCCTTTTATGTTAGTATTAGCAACAATATCCTCTCCATTGTTATTAAGTTAATTTTTCGTTGCCAAATATTATATTTTTAATGCCATTAGCAACGAAAATTTGTTGCTAAATGTATAAAAAATTGTTGCTATATTAAAACTTGTTCAATGCTTTGGTAACGAATTATATTATTGCCAAATCAAAATTTGACATTCTTTTTTGTGTACCTGGCTGGCTCAATGTCCCAATAGCAAATAATGGAAAAAATACAAAAAACTAAAATATTATTAATTTAATAAAATCATCCACTACATAATCATTCATTATCTTTACAATTAACCATCTAAAGCTACCACAGTTCCTTTCCAAACACGATCAGTCACCAACTGGAATGGACGAGTGGAGATCTCTTGACCAGATGCTGCAACACCCATAATAACTGATGTTCCCCAGAGTACTTGATGTTCCTGATGCAAAGGTTGTTCCTGTCCATTGATGCAAAGAACAAACCATCAAAATTATAGTATGGGAAAGTTTGTTCCGTGTGATGTTTCACATGTTCCTTTATATACAACTTTATAGTTTATCATGTGGTATAAAAAATATTTATGGTAGGTGCATGGTAGATTTAATATTAAAGGTCCTTGCACAGCTCACAAAATATTAGTTTGAAAAGTAGCACCACAACAAGGTTAGTAATAGTATGCTTATCAGAAGTAGCTGTAATATAGACAATTCTTGTCAAAGACACTAGCATTAAATTATACTCCATGTGCTGACACCAACCAAATGTGGCAGCAACCAAGGCAGGTTACAAATACATGTTTACATCAGGCATTATTATTTGCCAATAATGTGAAAGCAGGCTGGAAGAGAAACTACATTAGCATTAAGTATATAATAAAATAAACAAGATATCAAATCAAATATTATATGCAATGCAGATTAAAGAAAAATGAAATCAATTTCATCATTTATAAATCTGTCATCACCCTTTAGCCAACATAATTTAATATAAACATACAGTTGCTAGCTGGGATAAATTTCTTGTGTCGGTGTTTGAAGTAACCATCAGTTTCACTTTTTTAGGATTTTCTCTCTAAGAAGATACACGTATGAGGTCATGTGAAAGGAGCATTATAACCACATTTGTGTATATACATATATAATATAGAAAGATAGAAAGACAGAAAGAGAGAGAAAGGAGAGACAGGAAGAGAGATGGGGGAGGAGAGAACAGAGAGGGAGGCAGGGAAGAAAAGAAAGAAGAACGAAGTTCAAAACTCAAGAGCTACTTCCAAAGTTGTTGCTTTACTATTCAAAATCTAAAAAATAACACATTATTTATTCCTAGGAAAAAAAAATCTTAAGAAAAGCATCAGACTACTTGAACCATGAAACAAGATGTTTATATTCGGCAAGCATCTGAAAATAGTCTTCATAACTGCTGATTAAAATTATGAAATTCTCGTTTATAACTTATAAGGCCTCTGTACTTCATGACTCTTGGCTAATTATTGACCTTAATCCGTTCCTCATTATTCAAATTGCATCTATATATGCCTAACAGGAAAGAAGAAACAGAAAACCTCACGCTGAGGACATTTTAAAGCACTATTTTGAAAAGTGATTCTACTATGTAATCCTGTTTTTAAGGTAAATAATGGATACCATCCAGCATGGATAACTTAGTTTCCAACATATTTATTTATTTTAAATTTCTCTTTTAAAATTTATGTTATGTACTCGGTAAATAACTGCAAAAGATCTATCAGGAACATAGGGACTAACCAATTAGAAAAAAGATCATATAGAATCATATCATAGAACAAAATTTAATAGCATATGGTTTAGTAAAGATGGATAAACCTTGCACTGAAATCAGTCGGAGCAGGACACCAGCCTATGACTCGAATATAAGAATATGAATAATCAATTTACTGTCTGTGGACAAATATTGAATATGAATAATCAGCCAACGGGGGACAAATATGAATAATCAATCATAATTTTAAATCGAGGAACAAGTTATGCAAAACCAGAAAATGAGTATGCATCTGCTGTCTGTGGATTTACCTACTTATAAACAAGTAAATCACTTTTCCTAACAAAATGAGACCCATTTTCAAGAAAAAATAATCCAAACGATTATAATCTAGTTAATTCTCACATAGATCAATCAATTTAACAAAAGTAGACAACAGTAAGATGTTCATTAAAGAAACTATGCATACAGATTGGCAGAGGGGCCTTTGTTGAAGCAGATTCTGGCTGAAAGACTTGCAATTACGCCCACAATTGTGAAGATGAGGGTTGCTATAGAGAATCCCATTTCGATTTCAATTCAGAATCTGTAAAATAGCTTTTTGATTATATCATCTCAAGGAGCCAGTAGCTACTATGCAAAGTGGGAAACCCGAAACAGTTGTTTGTATATGAAGTAATATTAAAGTCCAACCAAGCTTAACCTTTTCGAAAAAAGAACAAAAATATCAACGTCCAACAAAACAATACCTTTATATCTGAAGCTGTCAGTGTTTCATAATGTGCCTTTAGAGTTCCATAATGAGGACGCAAAAACTTTAATGGCTTTGGAAATGAAGTCATAGAGCTTGTTGGTGTCCGAATTTCCTGCCTACATTATAAAAACTATGCCAGGTTACACATAAAATTATACGAGACAAAGAGGTTTATGATAATTGAAATTAACCTATAATTGCATAGGTAATTAGGTACCATCTAATCTAAACTTCACATCTTCATTGAAAATTAAAAAATAAATATCGGAACAAACAAGACAAGCTTGCGGTGGAACTTAGATTTTGAAATTATCTGGGCAATTAGACACTGCAGCATATGCTTACCAAAGCAGGCCAATAACAGCAGCCGTTGTGTTTTTAAAGAGGATAATCATGTGTCATCAGAGAACCATACCTGGGGTATGTATTCAAATATTGGAGTCATAAATAAAAGTGCACAACACATTATGATCCCCATCACAATTCCAGATAAGCCAGTTTTTGCTCCGCTTTCATAATTTACAGCTGACCTAGAAAAGGAGCCTACATGACACATTCAAAGAATAACTGTTATTTAAATGCATTTCAAGTATTCAGCATAGAGGGTCATGATGCACAGAGCATTATATATGAAGTCTGCCTGTGTTTAAGTACAAATTTTCAAAACTTATTCTTGCATGACCACAGACTCACCTGTTGTGGGGTATGCTGAAAAAATGAACCAAAGATATTGGCCACACCAAGACCAAACAACTGGAGAATCCAAACAATAAATGTGTTAGTTTTTAAGTTTTCTGCTTTTGTGAATAGACTAAATAGAATTACCTGGAGAGATAACTAAAAGACTAAACAATAGCACCAGATAGCTTTCAGTTTCTGATTCTCTATATTTAGCATATATTTATAAATTATGCCACATAATATAGCTTTCAGTTTCTGATTCTCTATTTTTAGCATATACTTTACAAATTATGCCACATAAGAAAGCTTCCAAGTATCATCATCATCATCTCCATGGTGAATAATGAGAGAGAAAAAACTGGAAATCAGGGAGAACAACCTTCAAACCCTGAAGCCAATTGTTCGCAGATTGCAAGAGTGAGTTCTCCTGCTCGCATTCCTGAGGCCTGCAGGGAGTCATAATTGAACCTTTGTACTTGTATGAAGCAAGGCCAATGACTGGTAGAGAAATTTTTGAAGATGCACCACTCACACCATTGACCTTTAGACCACCACTCACACCTTGAAACTGTGGTTGACAACTGTCTGTACCAGTCACAAAAGATCACCACAAATTAGTTGTACAATGAAAGGCGATGGCTTTAATATATGAATAGACACACATACACACACACACACACACACAGAGAGAGAGAGAGAGAGAGATGTACTTCTATTGTAGGTGGACAAGGAATAGATTGTTAAGAAAGATGCATCCAGATCCTTTAGTGTTGAACCCATAGGTATTCTATATATTGGGTACCTGCAACAAAATTCATTTAATAAATGAAATGAAATCGATTATACAAATACTATACTAGTCATGAAAAACTTAACCAAAATACGAAGTATGCTGCAGATCAGCATGACAAATGCATACCAAGCTATAGAAATCCAACTGGAAGGCATTAGATCACAGCTCTTGTACAAACTCAGTTCTGGAAATTAAGATTCAAAATTTGTAATCTGTTCAGGTGAAAGGGGGATGTGCAACAAGCATCAGTTCTGGGCAAAGAAATAATTAACTGTAAATCAGAATACTCTACTTTCGCTCTGTTTCTGATGGTCTAGCTTCAATTATGAGGAAATTAGGATGGAAATACTAACAGACAAACAGAACTTTTTATCAAACAAATAGAGTCGATACAAAAAATTGAACAAGAATGACAGACTTACCCACTTGCATCAGCTATTTCCCTCGAGAATTTGGCAAATGAAATGGCTGGAACCTTATCATCAATAAGAGTCTTCAAGCAGGCGTCCAAAGCCGCATACCAAATTTTACAAGACCCATCGTGACTGCCGGAAACAATCAGCGATCCATCTCGATTGAAGTGGACGGAAGTAACCGGCATCGAGTGCGCCTGGATGACGAAGAAAATGAAATTGGTGTGGCCGCGTAGGATTTTGACGCACTCGGAGGTGAATGCGTCCCAGATACGGAGGGTTTTGTCGTCGGAGGCGGAGTAGATATAGTGAGAGTCGGAGGACCAGGCGAGGTCGTTGATGCCTTCAGAGTGGCCGACGAGGGTGGAGATTTTGGAGAGGGTTTCGGTGGACCAGATGATAGGGCGATTGAGGGAGATAGGGCTCGATTGTATTTTCTAAACTGAGGGAGTGAAAATTTAGGGAGAGAATAGGCGTGAAAATAATGGAGAGGGTCATTTTCGCGGCCAGCTTATTTTTGGCAAAAACTTATTTTATTTATTTCATAAAAAAAATATAATTCGTAAAATCTATAAATTTTAATATAAATTTTAAGAACATATATGTATTACGGCATATGTTTATTTTTATAAATCGGTAACTTACTAGTTGGTAGTGACATGATATTTATATGTTGACAAATTTATGATGAAGTTAAAATATAATTAACGTGAAGTTTTATGTGATAAAATAGAATAATTTATAATGAAGTTGAATTATAATTAATGTGAAATTTTATATGATAAAATAGAATAATTTAAAGCGTGGTCATTTTTAATTCCAATCTATCTTTTGTCATATGTAGCAGACTCTTAAAATATAATGATAAACTTAATATATTATATTATTTTATATTGTTATTTATAAAAAGAGCACTCTTTTTGTAGAATAAAAATAAATAATAAATGTGAATCTTTTGTGGGACTGAGGGAATAATTTTTAATACGTCACACGTGGAGTAAGGTTATGAACAAGTCAAGTTGAGTTTTAGTTTATCGAATTCGAGCTCTCTTCAAATTTAAACGAGCTCGAGTTGAGTCGAACTTTTAAATGTGTCCTAATATGTTATTCGAATTTTACTCATTTATAAAACATACTATTATGGACGAAATATAATTTCCTATAATATCTAAAATAATACCAAATTCTTAATTAATACTCAAAATACATATAAAAATAGGATTAGACAATAATAAAAAAACAATAATAATAATAAAAATAAAATAATAATTATAATAATTATTATTATTACTATTATAGTTATTATTATTATTATTACTATTACTAATATAGTTATTATTATTATTATAATTATTACTATTACTATTGTTGTATTTACTATTATTATTATTATTATTATTATTATTATTATTATTATTAGTACTATTATTATTATTATTATTATTATTACTGTAATTATTATTATAATAATAATAATTATTATTATTATTATTATTATTACTATTACTTTTATTATTATTATTATTAATATTAGCAATCCATCCAACCTATTCTGAGTCACCAAAAACATGGTACAGAAAATAACTACAACTTTATTACTACAATTATCGTGCAAAATACAACAACACATATACTGTGAGTTTTAATACCAACCGTGACTCATGTCCCAACTATGGACAACACCGCACAGTGATACCTTACATAAAGGTACAATCTAGAACTGTTTTAGAAATTAAAATATTTGGGAAGTGCTTAAGGAAACCTTCGTACATAGGAGGCCATGAATCTAAGTTATGATAGATATCATATGTCCAGAGAATTATCCTTGGTTGATCCAATAGACCCCAAAAAAAACGAGAAGATTACTATCATGTTCCTTCCAATGGTGAGTCTTGTCTTGACATATAACTATCTCCACCGTCTACGATTGAACATTATGTTTCAACCAAACTCGAGATCGTATAGGTAGTGCTTTCGTAGATATACTCGGCAAGTGGATGTGCACAACCTTGTCTTATGATAACACGAGGATATATGTCATTAGACATCTTGTATGATGATAGTGGCAAAACACCCTTCCAAAGTTGGGTTCACCAAAATTAAATATCAAATGGCGTATCTGATATGACACACTTATCTAAAGTTCTCAATAAAATTATTTCCATACTATTTAGGGAGAACCTCAACAACTATAGACCATAGTTCTATTCCCTGTTATCCCCGCTTCGACCCAACTACACTCTTATTACACGAAAGGAATTGTGAAAAGCAAAAGGTGAAACCACAACTAACTTCGATAAAGAATATCATAACTAAAGATAATTAAATTATTAATAGCCTTCATCGATAATAAATCGGAGATTTAGAACATATGGTAGATAATAAAACTTTTCAACCATAGTTGTGGCGAACGAACGATCCATTAAAAGAGTCGAATAGACCGTAATATACATTATTATCTTCTCTATGTTAAAAGTCCACCAACAATATTTTATCCTGTAACATCAATCAACGACTCACATCGACAATCATATGAATAACTCATAATCATAATTGTGATTCTAAATTCCTCTTCTCATCCAAGACGAAGATAATTTTCATCACATGTCTTTACCTGAAACATCAAAGATCATGGTTATACCAAATCACAGTTCCTGTTCATAATCATACTAATAAATTCATCTTTGCACTACGGGCCAAAGATATTCATTAACAGTTCATCTTTGCACTACATGCCAAAGATATTCAGCAATATGTCATCTTTGCACTACGGGCCAAAGATATTCAATAACAGGTCATCTTTACACTACGGGCCAAAGATATTCATCAACACTTCATCTTTGCACTACAGGCCAAAGATATTCAACAATATGTCATCTTTGCACTACGGGCCAAAGATATTAATATCTCAAAGAAATATATAATCATTTCAGAATTTATATAAACAATAATCATAACCATGTTGATCAATTCACCTTTGCACTTAAGCTAAAGATATTCAATTATAAATTCAATGGTCATGATCATACCAGTCAACAATTCATCTTTGCACTACTAGCCAAAGAGAACCCATAGTCATAATCATACCAATAATCTACCCATCTTTACACTCAAGTCAAAGAGAAATTTCTTCACCAGGATTATAAAAAATGTTATATATGATAATAAAAACAATATGATCAAAACATGGATTTAATTTAAAGAGTAAGATTCATAAATCAACAATAACTTGGTGGGAAAAAAGAAACTAATTTTGTAAATGAATAGTACCCATGAATAGTAACTCGTGAATAGTAACTCATGAATAGTAATTCATGAATAGTAACTCCGACATGAAAAAAATAGAAATTTCACAATAAAATCCATACCAATATTTCGGTATAATGATATTGAAAGAATAACATTTCTTAAACATATAAACAATTTATTTTAATTATTTACACTTTACTAATTAATGTATTTAATCATCCTAAAATGCCAAACTCATAAGATTTCATCACCAATAACCAACAACCTCATCAAAAATTTGCATATACCATATATAGGATTCCCAAGCCATAAAATCCTATTTTTCAATTTTGTTACTTCACATAACATATTTAATTCATTTACTCATAACTAGTCCATTTTCATGAAAAATACCAAATCAGTTCTAAAAATATTTCTTTTCTGGGATTTAGCATAATATAGTCCCATATTGAACATATATTTTTCTTGGAATTTTTAAAATTCATTTACTATTTTTCACATGGCCAAAACTGCCAAATATTTAGACATTTTCATAAATTGTACTTTTGTCCAAAAATTCCAAATTTTACGAATATCTTGATGTTATATAGATGTACTCCCAATAAAATTTCACCAATTTTGGAGTTAACCACAAGGAGTTATAAGGGTTTACTTTTAAAATAGTCTTTTCTCATAAAATTCATAACTCCTAATCTATACATCCAAAAATCGCCATTTTTGGACACAGGAAACTCATCAAATTATCATTTCAAAATTTTCCAGAACTTTTGAAGGTCCAGAAAAAGTACAAAATTGAAAAACATAATAACCATTAAAAATCCCTTACAATCCCTTACATAATAACGACAATATCCCTTACCTCAAAAGAAGCGATGCTTACGATTGAAATACGAGATATAGTCTTTGAAGGAACTTTTGCCGTATATAACAACACTCAAAGTATCAAAATACTCACAAGAATAAACTCGATGATAGAGAGAAAAGAGAAAGCTTATGTTTACGGTGTGATTTTCAATTCTAACTTAGCCTCTATTTATAGGAAAATGTTAGCAGCTTGTAGTAGCGAGACTTGACACTGCTACACGATGGCTTTACCTTTACTACTATTGCCCACCACATTTGAAATAAAATTCAAAGACATTTCTTTACCAACCACGGGTGGGGCCCACTCATTCTAGAATTTTCCACCAAAAATCATTTATAAACCTAATTTACGAATTAGTCACCTCTTAAAATTCATAACAATTCATACGTTCATTTTTAATGGTTCAAAATTTGTGGACATATACTCAACTTATATATGTATAACATATCCAAAAATCACAACGATCCAACAATCGGATTAAAAATTATAAATCACATGAATAGAGCTTTAAGAACAGATTTGATCTTCTAATACCTCCAATCCGACAAAATACTGATAAAACACCTCAACATTAATTCCTTCATTTATAACCACATAAATAAATCCATCATTTATATCCACATCAAATAAATATTTCCTTATCATATAAATCGATAATTAATTATTCACAAATAATATTGTTGATGGATTTACTGATCAATGAATACGTCTGCAGTATACACGATTGACAAGTAATAAAGTGAAAGTAGAGTATCGTTCCTACGAGGAATTATTTAATAAAATTACCAAATACTAACTCTTAACCAAATCAATTTTATTTAAACAATCGTAAATTGTGATTTTTCTAATTAAGAAAACTAAATTAACAATTAAAAGAAATTATTCTAAAATAAATCAAATAAACAAAACTAAGATTTGAATGAATTCAGATAAATAAGGATTAAGACTTTAATATCCCCAATTATGAACTCTAAATCAATTATCCAATTATCCCAATATTTATGCCTACTAAATTGTTAACAGGAATTCTCAAATGCCAAAAGTCCTTTTCCAAGTGATCAACTGCCTTTTATTTAATCCAGATTAATCTTGCTATATTCCTATGCAAAACAATTGAATTAAACTCTTTTCAATCCCAATTCCTTATGTGTTACATGCGGTGAACAGATATTTCCATTCAATTCACAAACCTAATTATTCACTTTGCAAATAACTAAGTCACATGATATCATGCCCAGTTCTAACCCTAGAATTCCTCTTCTAATTCCTTCTAGAGTAACAAGGTAATTATTAATCAGATAATTAATCAATAAGCATAAGGCAAGATAAACAACTCACTTTGACACAAATAATTGGAATAAATCAAACCATAAAAGATTCAATTGAAATCTTAATAAAATAGTTAGTTCATAATTAATGAATTAAAACCAAGAATCCACAATTGAATAGACATTAAAAGATAAAAGTATGATAAGAGAAGAGAATAGAATACATTTGTCAAAAAATCGATGCTCCCTCTTGCTTTTCTTGCTCTTGCTCTTGCTCTTCAGTGTTCTTTAATTTGCTTCAATCTACAATGGCTAATTAAGAACTAGGGTTTAGATTCTAATCTAATGGAGTGTTTTATCTAGTTTAATCTATGTAATCTCCCTTTCTTTTATGCCTTATATCATGTATTTATAGGTTACAAGTCCAATTTTTAGCTTAGGAACAAACCCAATCCAATTTGGAGTCAAAAAGGTGTCAAAATTAAGCCCCAAAAGCGTCCGAGGCCCAACTAACCTCTTTCCCAGTACCAAGTGCTTGAGCACGACGACGCTAAAGACACGCCTCCCCTAGTGCCTCAGCGCTAGGCATAGGTAAAAATGGGCGCCCGTGGCTGGCCCTTTTCGACATTTTTTCTCAAGCGTCCTTTGAGAAAATGGCCATAACTTCTTCGTCCGAACTTCGATTTTGATGATTCAAGATGATCCGGAAAGAGGAGAAGTAGATCTACGATTTTCATTCTTTAAATTTTTTGAAATAATGTCCGGAGAAATACTCAAATTGACTCTGAAGTTACTGTTGTGTAAAAGGGAAGCCGAAAACGCGAATCTAGCCACCCCAAACGTCGATCCAAGTAACTTTTGTCCCAATTACTATAAAACAACATAAAACATGCTTGAATAGACACAAACACTTAAAAAATATTCTAAAAGACTTGAGAACAATAATAAATTAAGCCCGAATGTATCCAATTCATGGGTATATTACCCATTCATCAAATACCCCAAACTTAAACCGTTGCTTGTCCTAAAGTAAAAACACAAAAGAACTAAAAATAAATAAAATAACTCAACTAAATGAATGCATATGCATGATCTACTTCCTAATATGCCTACGAACCGAGTAATAAATCAGTATGATATATAACAACATGCCTCAAAGATACCAATGATACTCAAACAATATATCCAATCAAGTTAAAATCCATAACTCTAACCAATTAGTCAATCCAAACCTGTCATCACCCATGTTGTGCGTGTGTGCTTGTTAACCATTCTAACCAACCACAATTCAAGATAATCACATAACAAACTTCTTAAAAGAAAAATTTCAGTTCCAATTCAATTACTTTTGTGAACATGACAACTCTAGTTAAAACTAAGCAATTACCAAGTTTAAGGGTAAATACAAGATTTATTTATACTCTTATTCAACCACGAGGGCATTTTTGCTCTTTCTCGTGTTTTATTCATTTTTTCTCATGGGTAGTGCAATGTCTTATTCCCTTAGGCTTTTCGATTGCTACCTTAACGAGCTTTACCCAGCGACTCCCAAGCCTACCTTAGGGCGCTAGGTGTAAAGACAATCCCCTCGGGCTTACTTACTCAAGTAACAAAGGCCACAAAACTAGACAAGCATGTCACGGTGTTTATTCTCTTTTTTTTTCTGGATTTTCTATTTTTTTTTTCATCATTTCTTTTTTTCTTTTTTTTTCTTTTTGTAATATATATATCCCATAGATTCCCCCAAACTCAAGCTTTTACGTCATTCCAATCTTTACTGCCAGTTCACTAATTTCCTTAAATTTTAACCAAGATTTTCCCTCAGAAACAAATTATGTAACCCTTGAACCAAGTGGATTCAAACAGTTAAACTTTAAATGCTAACCGGTTATATAAGTTTAAGACAGGCTCAGATTATCATCATGATTAAAATTAGAACTCATCATCAATTATCAACACTGTTCAAGTTAACATTTAATACCAATCTTATCATAGGCCGAGCTAAGACCACACCAACCGATCACACAGATTCATGCAAAAAAATAAAAATAAAAATGCAATTATACTACATGAACACATACTAATGCAACACATATATGAATATGCAAATAACTACCATGTATTATATGCAACCTAAAAAAAACACAATGCTAACACATAAAAAAAATGAACTACTATGCGATAACTAACTATATGCAATCGACACTAAAATGCCCCCAAACTTAAACTAGACATTGTCCTCGATGGATGAAATATAAAAAAGTAAAGCGGAGGACTTCCACGAAAATATAGCAATCTTCCTCCTTGTCCACTAAGTTTGGAGAATAAAGCTAAGCACATGGAACAAATTGGGCAACACACTTGAATTTGACTTGAATAACCTGTAAAACCGTGATAGAAGCAATTTTATTAAATCCTAAATAAATGTAAATTCAAAACTACTAATATAAAACTTAATAAAAACTAAAAATAAAAATTAAACTTGGGTTGCCTCCCAATAAGCACTTGTTTTATAGTCTCAAATTTGACTTCTTCAATTCTCTATCCAATTCCCTTGAAAATTGAGGAATCCTCCATCCATCGATGTAATGTCTCTTTTGGGAGGTTCCCATTAGCAAAAACCCTTGAATTAAAGTCACCTAGCATACTCTTTGTGTAGATAGGATCCCCATTAAAACGACAAACCACTAGGTGCTTTCCCCATTGTGTTTGTGATCAAATTATGGCATGGAAGCTTGTCAAACATAATGGGCTCTTCCTCTATCTTCTCCTTTTCAACCCACCATGACTCCATAGTTGTTTAGCTCTTATGTCACAAAGAGCTTTTGCTACTGACATGATTGCTTAGATTGGGCGTGGCTTTAAAAACTGCCGGATTCTTGAACTTTGGTGGAGGAGGCACATGGGATACTAATGAAATTGGCTCATCTTCGTTGGTACTCAAAGTTAGATCTTTACCGATCTCCTTTTCTTGGTCCCCAAGTCTTTCCTCTCTTTTAACATCTATATCATTTGGCACATCCGGTTGCAGATTTGGTTCGAGCTCACCATCAGTCTCGGCATCCATGTCATAGAGCCAAGTGTATTGAGGACGGTTGTTCAATGCATGTGCTCTCTGCCCCAATTGATTTTCCAGATTCTTGATCCACGCACCTAGGCTTTGCATATTTAGCTCTATTTGATTAAATTTTTTGTCTTTTTCCTCATTCTTTTTGTCAGACGCTCTAATAAATTTTTCCAAGGCTTCTTCCAAACTTGATTTCCTCTCTAGTTGTTGAGTCTGATTTTGAAATCCGGATGTGTTTTGTTGTCTCGGCGCTTGAGCTTGAGCTTGAGCTTGATTGTTACTCCATGAAAAATCTGGGTGATACCCCCAATCATGATAATAGTTGTTGGGATAGACATAATTATTGGGGTAGTCACCACTATACTGTACCGGTTCGAAACTGATGGCGCATTTATGACTCATATGATTTTCAGCACAATAATTATAAGTAACCGCCACACTTTGACGATGTTGAGCTTCAAAAGCTTCAAACATCCTCAAAAGTGTCTCAATCTGTGCTGACAATATAGAAAGTTTCTCGAGTCATCATCGATCTCCGCTCCCCTTGGTTGAGTCGTGTTAGTTGTATGGCCATTGATCATGAAAGTCATCCATGGTACCTAAAAGAGAGAAATATAGGAAGAGAATGAAAAATAAAATAGAAATAAAAATGTTTAAATTAAGACTAATTTGATTGAAATTAATATTGGTAAATAATTATTAAATTAATTCACCGGCAACGACGCCAAAAACTTGTTGGTCAATTTCGCAATCAATGAATACATGCAAGTATACACAGTCAACAAGTAATAAAGTGAAAGTAGAGTATCGTTCCCACGAGGAATTATTTAATAAAAATTATCAAATACTAACTCTTAACCAAATCAATTTTATTTAAACAACTGTAAATTGTGATTTTTCTAATTAAGAAAACTAAATTAATAATTAAAAGAAATTATTCTAAAAAATCAAATAAACAAAACTAAGATTTAAATGAATTCGAGATAAATAAGGATTAAGACTTTAATATCCCCAATTATGAACTCTAAATCAATTATCCAATTATCCCAATATTTATGCTCTTGAATTGTTAACGAGAATTCTTCTCAAATGCCAAAAGTCCTTTTCCAAGTGATCAATTGCCTTCTATTTAATCCAGATTAATCTTGCTATATTCCTATGCAAAACAATTGAATTAAATTCTTTTCAATCCCAATTCCTTATGTGTTACATGCGGTGAACAAATATTTCTATTCAATTCACAAACCTAATTATTCACTTTGCAAATAACTAAGTCACATGATATCATGCCCAGTTCTAACCCTAGAATTCCTCTTCCAATTCCTTCTAGAGTAACAAGGTAAATTACTGATAAGATAATTAATCAATAAGCATTAGGCAACATAAACAACTCACTTTGACACAAATAATTGGAATAAATCAAACCATAAAAGATTCAATTGAAATCTTAATAAAATAGTTAGTTCATAATTAATGAATTAAAATCAAGAATCCACAATTGAATAGACATTAAAAGATAAAAGTATGATACGAGAAGAGAATAGAATTTGTCGTCAAGAAATCGATACTCCCTCTTTTTCTTGCTTCTTGATTTGTTTTCTTGATTTGCTTGATCTCCAATGGCTAATTAAGAACTAGGGTTTAGATTCTAATCTAATGGAGTGTTTTATCTACTCTAATCTATGTAATCTCCCTTTATTTTATGTCTTACATCATGTATTTATAGGTTACAAGTTCAATTTTTAGCTTAGGAACAAACCCAATCCAATTTGGAGTCAAAAAGGTGTCAAAATTCGCCCCAAAATGCGTCCAGGCCCAACCAACCTCTTCCCGGCCCCAGTCTTTGAGCACGGCACGACGCTTTGCTTTGCTCCCAGCCCCCAGGCCCATGCTGAAAGGCATAAACAAAAATGGGCGCCCGCCTTTGGCCCCTTTTTTCGACATTTTCTACTCCGACGTCCTTTGGGAAAATAGTCATAACTTCTTCGTTCGAACTCCGATTTCGATGATTAAAGATGATCCGGAAAGAGGAGAAGTAGATCTACAACTTTCATTCTTTAAGGTTTTCGAAATAAGGTCCGGAGAAATACTCAAATTGGCTCTGAAGTTACTGCTATGTAAATAGCAAGCCAAAAATGCGAATCTAGCCACCCCAAACGCCGATCCAAGTAACTTTTGTCCCAATTCCTACAAAACAACATAAAACATGCTTGAATAGACACAAACACTTAAAAACTATTCTAAAAGACTTGAGAACAACAATAAATTAAGCCCAAATGTATCCAATTCATGGGTATATTACCCATTCATCAAATATTACAGAATCACAATTATGACAACCAGGTGGTTCCTAGGAAAGAGGGGGCTTTCCAATAAGGATTTCTCCTTACTGGCGCGCAATTAGGTGACCAAACCTCTCATTGACAGAACTTTCTAGACATTGCCAATAATGCTATCTAATAATATTATTCAAATAATATGAATTATTGATCTGATAATGGGAAATATTGTTCAGTGACAATTATTGAAATAACAATAATATAAAATATCAATGCAGCAATTATTGAATCAATAAAATAAAATATTGAACAATAATTACTGTAACAATTATTGAGTAGTGCCTTCTTACGTAAGAATCAATAATTCAAAATCTTGCATTACTCTGGTGTTCTCTTTATGCGACCCACGCGTATTCATCGTATTTTAACCACTAGGTATTCCAACAGTGTTGACGGTAACTACTACATCGTTATTTATAAAAACTCAAACTTGTCGTTTTCTTCATCCGAAGCCATTACTCATTATGGGGCCCATAAATGATCTACTGTCGTCGTTTAATATTCCCAAACAACAAGAATATTCCACGACCAAAACGAATATTCCCAAGCGAAATGAGTATTTCATAACCACTTGCGTATTTTAAAATTTTTACATATATCATCCTTAACTTAAACTTTTTTTTTCAATTTAACCATTTACTAAATAATAATTATAAGAAAAATTGAATAATTTATTACATAAAATTCGGGGTCTTATTATTATTATTATTATTATTTTTATTATTATTGTTATTTTTTATTATTATTAGTACTATTATTATTATTATTATTATTAGTACTATTATTATTATTATTATTATTATTATTATTATTATTATTATTATTATTATTATTATTATTATTACTCCTTTTATTATTATTATTAATATTACTATTACTTTTATTATTATTATTAATGTTAGTACTATTATTATTATTATTATTATTATTATTATTATTATTATTATTACTATTTTGAGTCAAAAGGTGTCAAATTACCCCCCAAAATCGTCGAGGCCCAACCAACCTCTTCCCAGTACTTCATCTTTGGGCACGACCTCTTTCTTGCTCCCAGTATTTTTGCCATTGGCATAAAACAAAAATAGGCGCCATGTACGGCCCCTTTTTCGACATTTTCTGCTCCGACGTCCTTTGGGAAAATAGTCATAACTTCTTCGTTCGAACTCCGATTTCGATGATTCAAGATGATCCGAAAAGAGGAGAAGTAGATTTACAACTTTCATTCTTTAAGGTTTTTGAAATAAGGTCCGAAGAAATACTCAAATTGGCTCTGAAGTTACTGCTATGTAAATAGCAAGCCAAAAATGCGAATCTAGCCACCCCAAACGTCGATCCAAGTAACTTTTGTCCCAATTCCTACAAAACAACATAAAACATGCTTGAATAGACACAAACACTTAAAAACTATTCTAAAAGACTTGAGAACAACAATAAATTAAGCCCAAATGTATCCAATTCATGGGTATATTACCCATTCATCAAATATTACAGAATCATAATTATGACAACCAGGTGGTTCCTAGGAAAGAGGGGGCTTTCCAATAAGGATTTCTCCTCATCGCGGCGCAATTAGGTGACCAAACCTCTCCTCGATGTGAACTTTCTAGACATTTCCAATAATGCTATCTAATAATATTATTCAAATAATATGAATTATTGATCTGATAATGGGAAATATTGTGCAGTGACAATTATTGAAATAACAATAATATAAAATATCAATGCAACAATTATTGAATCAATAAAATAAAATATTGAACAATAATTACTGTAACAATTATTGAGTAGTGCCTTCTTACGTAAATCGATAATTCAAAATCTTTGTGCAATCTGGTGTTACTCTTTAACGACGCCAGACATTCTTTGTATTTTAACCACTAGGTATTCCAACAGTGTTAACGGTAACTACTACACCGTTATTTATAAAAACTCAAACTTGTCGTTTTCTTCATCCGAAGCTTACTCAAGTTATGGGCCCCCTGAATGATCGCTGTAGTCGTCTGAAATATTCTCACAAACAAGAATAATATTCCACGACCAAACGAATATTCCCAAAAAATGAGTATTTCATAACCACTTGCGTATTTTGAAAATTTTACATATATATCATCCTTAACTTAAACTTTTTTTTTTCAATTTAACCATTTACTAAATAATAATTATAAGAAAAATTGAATAATTTATTTCATAAAATTCGAGTCTTATTATTATTATTATTATTATTATTATTATTATTATTATTATTATTATTATTATTATTATTTTTTATTATTATTAGTACTATTATTATTATTATTATTATTACTTTTATTATTATTATTAATATTACTATTACTTTTATTATTATTATTATTATTAATATTAGTATTATTATTATTATGATATTATTATTATTATTATTATTATTATTATTATTATTATTATTATTATTATTATTATTATTATTATTATTATTATTATTATTATTATTATTAGTACTATTATTATTATTATTATTATTATTATTATTATTATTATTATTATTATTATTATTATTATTATTATGATTATGATTATTATTATTATTATGATTGTTATTATTATTATTATTATTATTATTATTATTATTATTATTATTATTGCTTTTATTATTAATATTAATATTAGTACTATTATTATTATTTTATTATTATTATTATTATTATTATTATTATTATTATTATTATTATTATTATTATTCTTTATTATTATTATTATTGTTATTATTAGTACTATTATTATTATTATGATTATGATGATTATTATTATTATTATGATTATTATTATTATTATTATTATTATTATTATTATTAGTACTATTAGTACTATTATTATTATTATTATTATTATGATTATTATTATTATTATTATTATTATTATTAGTACTATTATTATTATTATTATTATTATTATTATTATTATTATTATTATTATTATTGTGACGCTCCCAAAATAGGTCCAATCCATCCAACCTATTACGAGTGCCAAATACATGGTACATAAAACAACTACAATTTTATTACTACTGATTGTCGTCTGCAAAATACAACAACACATATCTTTGTGAGTTTTAATACCAACTTTTACTAACTTCTGACCCGTCACTTTGTCTCCATGTCATCGAGTCGTGGTGTCATCACCTTGTCTTGGAAGCAGGCTACTACTCGTCATTAACTTGGCGGTCATCATACTGTCTTTGGAGGAATTTTCATTATCATTTCGGCCATCACCACCGGTGCCTCCACCTCCACCTCCACGAGTCTCGTCAACAAGACCCTAAGTTGTAATCGAGTCCTATCAGTTGTAACGCATGTCTATTGCCTATGCGGTGCTATTGTCTGTGTTCGCGTGTCAACTGGACGATCGGGGCGGGTTTTGGGCTCTTTTTCGGCTTTTTGCCTAACTGTTGGCGGGTTTTGTAAACTGGGACTTAACTCGGTCTTCGTATGTCAGAATCAAGTCCCCTAAGTTCTAACGCATGTCTAATACCTACTCGGTGCTATGTGTGTGTTTGCGTGGTGTTCGGACGACCGAGGCAGGTTTTGACGTGTTTTTCAGCTTTTTACCTAAGTGTTGGTGAGTTTTGAAAACTGGGCGATAACTCAGATTTCGTATATCGGAATTGAGTCCCATAAGTTCTAACGTGTGTCTAATACCTACTCGGTGCTATGTGTGTGTTTGCATGGCGTTCGGACGATCGATGCGGGTTTTGACCTATTTTTTGGCTTTTTGCCTAAGTGTTGGCGAGTTTTGCAAACTGGGCGATAACTCAGATTTTGTATATCGGAATCGAAACCCGTAAGTTCTAACGCATTTCTAATACCTACTCAGTGCTATGTGTGTGTTTGCATGGCGTTCGGATGAACGAGGCGGGTTTTGACTTGTTTTTTGGCTTTTTGCCCAAGTATTGGCGAGTTTTGTAAACTGGGCGATAACTCGGATTTTGTATATCGGAATCAAGTCCCATCAATTGTAATGCGTGTCTATTGCCTACTCGATACTATGTGTGTGTTTGCATGGCGTTCGGACGATCGAGGCGGGTTTTGACCTGTTTTTTGGCTTTTTGCCTAAGTGTTGTCGAGTTTTGCAAACTGGGCGATAACTCAGATTTTGTATATCGGAATCGAGACCCGTAAGTTATAACGCATTTCTAATACCTACTCAATGCTATGTGTGTGTTTGCATGGCGTTCGGATGAACGAGGCGGGTTTTGACCTGTTTTTTGGCTTTTTGCCTAAGTATTGGTGAGTTTTGCAAACTAGGTGATAACTCGGATTTCGTATATCAGAATCGAGTCCCGTCAGTTGTAATGCGTGTCTATGGCCTATACGGTACTATTGCCTGTGTTCGCGTGTCAACTGGACGACCGGGGCGGGTTTTGGGCTCTTTTTCGGCTTTTTACCTAATTGTTGGCGGGTTTTGCAAACTGGGACTTAAGTCGGTCTCCGTATGTTGGAATCGAGTCCTGTAAGTTCTAATGCGTGTCTAATACCTACTCGGTGCTATGTGTGTGTTTGTGTGGTGTTCGGACGACCGAGGCAGGTTTTGACCTATTTTTTGGCTTTTTTGCTGAGTGTTGTGAGTTTTACAAAGCTGGCGATAACTTTCGGTTTCGTATATCGAAACCGAGTCCCGTAAGTTCTAACGCATGTCTAATACCTACTCGGTGCTATGTGTGTGTTTGCGTGGCGTTCGGACGATTGAGGCAGGTTTTGACCTGTTTTTCGGCTTTTTGCCTAAGTGTTGACGAGTTTTGCAAACTTGGCGATAACTCAGATTCTGTATATTGGAATTGAGTCCTGTATTTCTAACGCATGTCTAATACCTACACGGTGCTATGTGTGTGTTTGCGTGGCGTTCGAACGACCGAGGCGGGTTTTAACCTGTTTTCTGACTTTTTGCCTAAGTGTTGGCGAGTTTTGCAAACTGGACGATAACTCAGATTCCGTATATTGGAATAGAGTCCCATAAGTTCTAATGCGTGCCT
Source organism: Panax quinquefolius (assembly GCA_020205615.1). Lineage (NCBI taxonomy): Eukaryota > Viridiplantae > Streptophyta > Magnoliopsida > Apiales > Araliaceae > Panax > Panax quinquefolius. Next base: position 117,143,914 of record CM035155.1, read on the forward strand.
AATACCTACTTGGTGCTATGTGTGTATTTGCATGGCGTTCGGACGATCGAGGCTAGTTTTGACTTATTTTTTGGCTTTTTACCTAAGTGTCGACGAGTTTTGCAAACTGGATGATAACTCTGATTCTGTATATTGGAATCCAGTCCCGTAAGTTCTAACAAATTTCTAATATCTACTCGGTGCTATGTGTGTGTTTGCGTGGCGTTCGGACGATCGAGGCGGGTTTTGACCTATTTTTTGTCTTTTTGCCTAAGTGTTGGCGAGTTTTGCCAACTGTGTGATAACTCAGATTCTGTATATCGGAATCAAGTCCTGTAAGTTCTAACGAATTTTTAATACCTACTCGGTGCTATGTGTGTGTTTGCGTGGCGTTCGGATGACCGAGGCGGGTTTTGACTTGTTTTTCGGCTTTTTGCCCAAGTGTTGGCGAGTTTTGCAAACTCGGCGATAACTCGGATTTCGTATATCGGAATTGAGTCCCGTAAGTTCTAACACATGTCTAATATCTACTCGGTACTGTGTGTGTTTACGTGATGTTCAGACGACCGAGGCGGGTTTTGACCTGTTTTTTGGCTTTTTGCCTAAGTGTTGGCGAGTTTTGCAAATTGGGCGATAACTCGAATTTTGTATATCGGAATCGAGTCCTTTCAATTGTAACGTGCATCTATTGCCTACTCGGTGCTATGTGTGTGTTTTCATGGCGTTCGGACGACCGAGGCGGGTTTTGACTTATTTTTTGTCTTTTTGCCTAAGTGTTGGCGAGTTTTACAAACTGGGCGATAACTCGTATTCCGTATATCAGAATCGAGTCCCATAAGTTCTAACGCATGTCTAAAACCTACTCGGTTCTATGTGTGTGTTTGCGTGGCGTTCGGACGACCGAGGCGGGTTTTAACCTATTTTTTAGCTTTTTGCCTAAGTGTTGGTGAGTTTTGCAAACTAGATGATAACTCAGATTCCGTATATCGGAATCGAGTCCCGTAAGTTCTAATGCGTGTCTAATACCAACTCGGTGCTATGTGTGTGTTTGCGTGGCGTTTAGACTACCGAGGCGGGTTTTGACCTATTTTTTGGCTTTTTGCCTAAGTGTTGGCGAGTTTTACAAATTGGGCTATAGCTCGGATTTTTTATATTGGAATCGAGTCCCGTAAGTTCAAATGCGTGTCTAATACCTACTCAGTGCTATGTGTGTGTTTGCGTGGTGTTCGGACGACCGAGGCGGGTTTTGACCTATTTTTCAACTTTTTACCTAAGTGTTGGTGAGTTTTGCAATGATGCGATAACTTAGATTCTCAGATATCGAAATCGAGTCCCGTCAACAGTTATGCTGCGTGTCTATTGCCTACTCGGTGCTATGTGTGTGTTTGTGTGGCGTTTGGACGACCGAGGTGGGTTTTGACCTATTTTTCGGCTTTTTGGCTAAGTGTTAGCGAGTTTTGCAAACTGGGCGATAACTCAGATTCCGTATATCGGAATAGAGTCCCGTAAGTTCTAACACGTGTTTAATACCTACTCGGTGCTATGTGTGTGTTTGCGTGGCATTCGAACGACTGAGGCAGGATTTGACTTATTTTTCAGTTTTTTGCCTATGTGTTGGCGAGTTTTGCAAACTGGGCGATAAATCGAATTTCGTATATCGAAATTGAGTCCCACAAGTTCTAATACATGTCTAATACCTACTCGGTGCTATGTGTGTGTTTGCGTGGCGTTCGTACGACCGAGGCGGGTTTTGACCTGTTTTTCAGCTTTTTGCGTAAGTGTTGGTGAGTTTTGCAAACTTGGCGATAACTCAGATTCCGTATATTGGAATCGAGTCCCGTAAGTTCTAATGTATGTCTAATACCTACTCGGTGCCATGTGTGTGTTTGCATGGCGTTCAGACGACCGAGGCAGGTTTTGACCTATTTTTTGGCTTTTTACCTAAGTGTTGGCGTGTTTTTCAAATTGGGCGATAACTCGGATTTTGTATCTTAGAATTGAGTCCCATCAGTTGTAACGCGTGTCTATTGCCTACTCGATGCTGTGTGTGTTTGCGTGGCGTTCGGATGACTGAGGCGGGGTTTGACCTGTTTTTCGGCTTTTTGCCTAAGTATTGGCGAGTTTTGCAAACTGGGCGATAACTCGGATTCCGTATATCAGAATTGAGTCCCGTAAGTTCTAACGCATTTCTAATACCTACTCGGTGCTATGTGTGTATTTGCGTGGTGTTCGGACGATCGAGGCAGGTTTTGACCTATTTTTCAGCTTTTTGCCTAAGTGTTGGCGAGTTTTATAAACTAGGCGATAACTTGAATTCTAGTATATCGAATCAAGTCCGTCGATTATGTAACGTGTGTATTGCCTACTCGGTGCTATGTGTGTGTTTGCGTGGTGTTCGGATGACCGAGGCGGGTTTTGACCTATTTTTTGACTTTTTGCGGAAGTGTTGGCGAGTTTTGCAAACTAAGCGATAACATGTATTTCGTATATCAGTATCGAGTCCCGTAAGTTCTAACGCATGTCTAATACCTACTCGGTTCTATGTATGTATTTGCGTGGCATTCGGACGACCGAGGCGGGTTTTGACCTATTTTTTGGCTTTTTACCTTAAGTGTTGGCGAGTTTTGCAAACTGGGTGATAACTTGAATTCTGTATATCGAAATCGAGTCCCATAAGTTCTAACGCGTGTCTAATACCTACTCGGTGCTATGTGTGTGTTTGCGTGGTGTTCAGATGACCGAGACGGGTTTTGACCTATTTTTTGGCTTTTTGCCTAAGTGTTGGCGAGTTTTGCAAACATGTCGATAGTTCGGATTCGGTATATCAGAATTGAGTCCCGTAAGTTCAAATGCGTGTCTAATACCTACTCGGTGCTATGTGTGTGTTTGCGTGGTGTTCGGACGACTGAGACGGGTTTTGACCTGTTTTTTTGACTTTTTGCCCAAGTGTTGGCAAGTTTTACAAACTAGGCGATAACTCAGATTTCGTATATCAGAATTGAGTCCCACAAGTTCTAACACATGTTTAATACCTACTCGGTGCTATGTGTGTGTTTGCGTGGCGTTCGGACGGACAGGCGGTTTTGACACATGTTTTTCAATTTTTGCCTAAGTGTTGGTGAGTTTTTGCAAACATGGCGATAACTTCATTTTGTATATCGGAATCGAGTCTGTAAGTTCTAACGTGTGTGTCTAATACCTACTCGGTCTTGTGTGTGTGTGTTTGCATGGCGTTCGAGACACCGAAATTTGGTTTTGACCTATTTTTGACTTTTTACCTAAGTGTTGGCGTATTTTGCAAACTAAGCGATAACTTCGGATTACATATCTCGAAATTGAGTCCGTCGAGTTATAACATGCGTGTCTCTTTTTTACTACTCGGTGCTATGTGTGTGTTTGCGTGGCGTTCGGAAGACTGAGGCGGGTTTTGACCTATTTTTCGGCTTTTTGCCTAAGTGTTGGCGAGTTTTGCAAACTGGGCGATAACTCCGATTTCGTATATCAGAATCAAGTCCCGTAAGTTCTAACGCATTTCTATTACCTACTCGGTGCTATGTGTGTATTTGCGTGGTGTTCGGATGACCGAGGCATGTTTTGACCTATTTTTCAGCTTTTTGCCTAAGTGTTGGCGAGTTTTGCAAACTAGGCGATAACTCGAATTCCGTATATTAGAATCAAGTCCCGTCAATTGTAACGCGTGTCTATTGCCTACTCGGTGCTATACGTGTGTTTGCGTGGTGTTCGGATGACCGAGGCGGGTTTTAACCTTTTTTCGGCTTTTTGCCGAAGTGTTGGCGAGTTTTGCAAACTAGGCGATAACTTATATTCCGTATATCAGTATCGAGTCCCGTAAGTTCTAACACATGTCCAATACATACTCGGTTCTATATGTGTGTTTGCGTGGCACTCGGACGACCGAGGCGGGTTTTGACCTGTTTTTTGACTTTTTGCCTAAGTGTTGGCGAGTTTTGCCAACTGGACGATAACTCGGATTCCGTATATCAGAATCGAGTCCCATAAGTTCTAACGTGTGTCTAATACCTACTCAATGCTATGTGTGTGTTTGCATGGCATTCAGACGACCGAGGCGGGTTTGACCTATATTTCGGCTTTTTGCCTAAGTTTTGGCGAGTTTTGCAAACTTGGCGATAACTCGGATTCCATATATCGGAATCGAGTCCCGTAAGTTCAAACGCGTGTCTAATACGTACTCGGTGCTATGTGTGTGTTTGCGTGGTGTTCGGAGGACCGAGGCGGGTTTTGACCTATTTTTTAGCTTTTTGCCTAAGTGTTGGCGAGTTTTGCAAACTGGGCGATAACTCGGATTCTGTATATCTAAATCGAGTCCCGTCAGTTGTAATGCGTGTCTATTGCCTACTCGGTGCTATGTGTGTGTTTGCGTGCCATTCGGACGACTGAGGCGGATTTTGACCTGTTTTCGGCTTTTTGCATAAGTGTTGGCGAGTTTTGTAAACTGGGCGATAACTCGGATTCCGTATATCGGAATCGAGTCCCGTAAGTTCTAACACGTGTCTAATACCTACTCGGTGCTGTGTGTGTGTTTGCATGGCATTCAGACGAATGAGGCGGGTTTTGACCTATTTTTCGGCTTTTTGCCTAAGTGTTGGCGAGTTTTGCAAACTGGGCGATAACTCAAATTTCGTATATCGGAATCGAGTCCCGTCAGTTGAAACGCGTGTCTATTGCCTATGCCTAGGCGTGTTAACTAGTTATTTGATAGTTTATATAAGCAATATAATTAGAAACAAGTAAATACATCAATAATAAGTTTTAATTGTCGAATATGTGGAGGAAAGATGTTGGCCAAGATAACTGCACATACACGGATGGCCTCCTCCCGGACTACACCCATGAGGTCGTCAGCGGCAACTGCAGGATCTATGGAGTCGTGGACAACCTCCTGAGCAAGCTGGTAGATCCGCTCGCATGATGATGTGCCTGACTGCACGACACTGCTTGCTATGCACCCCTCTATGATCCGCCTGAAGAAGTCGTCAGATAATGAAGGGCCGATACCTGATCCACTCGCACTACTACCTCCGGTGGGTGGGCGACGTCGAGATCTCGAAGCAGGGACTATAGTGTGAGGGTTGGGACACGGGGATGCCTGAACTCTACCCTTCTTTGGCCCCAGAGCAGCTGCGGCCAGATCCTCCATCTCCTCGTCCTCACACTCGGCGCCGACCCGCTGTGTCACCTCTCTGGGTGCTCCAGACCACAGAAAGGTCCTCGAACCATGTTTGAAAAAACATAGAAATAGGTGAAAAGAAAGTATTACACAAAAAGATTCAAAAGAATTTCAAAGCCATCAAATACATACTAAATGAAATAATTAAATTACATACCGTAATGCGATCTGCCTCAGGTGAGATATAACCACCGTCACCTTTCTTCTGGTGAGCGTGCCACCAAAACTCGAGGTGGGAAGGTCAGTGCTTTAGACTCGCCTCGAGTCTCTCCACAGAGGTCGTCGATCGACTCCCGTCTGCGATGTTGGAGGCGACTCTCTTTGTCCGGCAAATTGTCGTTGTCTTGACATCTTCTTGAACGCCTTTCCCTCCCAAATATTGCACATCTGCTCCCACACCGCAGCACCAATGAAATCTGGCCAGACATCTCTAACTGTCTGTCGATCAGCCATCTTGGTCTAGGCCTTCTTCTTCTAGTCGTAGACCCACTTGTGCTAATTCATCTCGAGATACTTCCCGAGAATAGTCATCCCATGGGCTTCTTGTCCGTCCTCGAAGCGATAATATCTCTACAGTACAACATATGAATATCAGCAGTTACTTAGTAGACAACATAAAGCAAAGCAGTAAATAAATATTCAAATGCACAAATTAAAACTAACATATGAATGAATGACTTCTTACCCTAAACTTAGCAATAATAAGCCCACGTGTGCGGTCATCCACATCCGCCCACCTCATCCACGGGCTGGAGAATCGGTTGAGGACGATCCCAAGCAATGTGTTCCTTGGCGTCGCGTCAAGGATACTAAAATTGAAATTATTAAATTTCAAATTACAAAGAATATATAAGAACTAAATAATTGATACAAACGTAATGTATATATTACCTAGTAGTCCTGACCCGACATATAAGCGGCGCCTGGGGGGATTCCCTAGCAATCCACGTGCTAGTCCCCGTGGAGGCCTACGTCGATCACTTATGTAGTAAAATACAATAATATTTATATAAACGAATATAATGTCAATATTATATAAAATTAAAAATAATAAGATGTATAACAACAAAACATGTAATTATACACGATGATCCTACTGATCATCACCAAAGACTACCTCCACATTTACAGAATCTGAACTACCACGACGCCTACCACGACGATCATTTGTGTGGTTATGCCATATAATATCTGTATATATACTGTCACATGATCATCAAGAAGATAATATGCGGATAGAACTAAAATGATACAAACACAAATATTAGAATCATCATGCACATACAACTTGAAGGATATAATATGCATATATATATATATATATAACTAAAAGGAAACAACCATGACATTTGAATACAACTAAAAGGATACAATTTCACCAAAGTGGAATATGACCTATAGTTTAGGGTACTAATTTATATTTAAGCCTAACTAAAAAGAAACAACTATGACATTTGAATACAACTAAAAGGATACAACATGCAGATATAACTAAAAAAGAGACAACTATTACGTTTGAATACAACTAAAAGGACATAAAGAGTACATACTCCTAATCATTTATATCATCAAAGCCATCAATATTAGAATCGTCATCTTCGAGCAGTAGATCTTCACTATCGTTGTCATCACCATCTTTGTCTTCCTCAATGATTTCTTCAATTATATCTACCTCCTCAACCACATCGTCTTCACTTTCGACAGCGACAACATCATCCTCTTCTTCACTAGACTCACTAAAATTTATCACATCAGCAGGTGTGACACTAGTAGACTAGACTTGTAAAGGTTCATCGTCTGGACGAGGAGTTGTGCCTTGAAAACCACGGGCTTTGGTGGTTATAACAGTGTAGACACTCGAAATTTTCTGCATGTCTGTTACTAACATTGTAGGAGGGCAGATTCGTCTTTCGGAGATAACCCTGGAAGACAGCTTACATCCATTCCGGATACTACCGGAAGTCAATCCCAAAACCCAGGACACACACTGGGAACATCATTTCCAACCCCGGAACACACACCAGAAGGATCATTTCCAACCTCAGAGATAACCCCGAGTTTCGTCCTTGGCAATAACCCCAAAAAGTGCTGTTGCAGTTCTGGCGATAACTCTGGAAGTGCTTGTTTCAAATGCATGCTATCAGCTTCAAGCTCAGACCTCCTGCCGAGGCACTCATACCTTAGACTTGGAGCTAACACCAAGGCGAGCATGGCACTCTCACAAGATGACATTCATGGCGATCTGAAACAAGTAGTCCAATCTCAGATGTAACCCTGAGCAACGTATGCTTTCAACTCAAACCGGCGATAACCCCGGCGAAGAGTAAAACGTCATCTTGCCCCTTCAACACCTGCGCGTTGTCTCAACACTTCATACATACATACATCCAATGATGTCCCACAAGAACCGAGGAGTTACAATCCTGAGTGACTATTACGCGTGACAGTACCTTGGATAGAATTTGAAGCTTCAAGACTATGGGCATGGACCCCTCTTCCTGACTTCGTACAACCTCTAATCCATGTCATTGCATAACTCTTAACACAAGCGGTCCGAAGAAGGTCATATATACCTCGTTCGGATGCTTGGATTGAAGTTCTACAAGTTTGAACGGACATTATAGTGCGCAAGTGCACGTACTTCAAGATGACGGGACCCACGAAGCCCGGGGACACCTCGACCAGCCACAGGTGTAAATGCGGCTGCCGTAGGTACACCTGCGACCATCAGTCTATAAGTATAGACCTTGGGGTCAGCCATTTGAGAGAGAGAAGGAGAGAAAAAGGCGAGGAAGCCCTGTCCAATTTACTCTGTACACACCCATATGGAGTGTTTCCTCATCTCTAAACATCTGTTAGCTCACATATAGCTATCTTTTTATTCGGTGGGAGCTGAGTGTTTATCCATATAGAGTCATAGAAGTCTACATTGGCAGCCCACTGTAAGCCTTCTCACATTCTATAAAGCCTTCTTCTCATATTAGCACACACTGTTATACACATTGAGAGTCGTGTTGTGTGCATTTGCCCGGACTTTGGTCCGTGGTTTTCATTTCTGTCTGTATATATATACTTATATATGTATATATTTTATATATGGACTAACATTATCGAGTTATGCCTCGATTGAGCCTAGACTTATGTCTGGAGCGTTTACTTGCTTTTATATATATATATATATACACTTATATATATAATTGTTGTCAGACATATCTGATGAGCCTGGATTTTACATCCGGAGCATTTATCTGCTTATATATATATATATATATATATATATACAGGAAAGTTCAAAAGAAACCCTAGCTTCTCTCTTCTCCTTTCTCTCCAAATCAGGTATGTGTATGTAATTGCTTGAAGTTCTTTTTCCTTCTAATTTTTCTAGTGAAAAAGCTGTTAATTCTCTCCCGCTTTCTCAATTCACTTTTGGGAGAGACCTAATCTAAAGGCAAGGCAAAATCTGTAAGCCATTTTCTTTTTTATTTGTTGCTATAATATAAAGGCAAGGTTTCTTTCTTCTCTATTGCCTCTGTATTGATTAAGTTTTATTTTTATGGTTTTATTTCAGGGCCAATTGATTTAGAACAAGCTTGTATTTGTATACGATATTATCCAGAATATCAATGGTAATTCATAGTCCATGTGAGCCAAGTTTGAAGCTTTTTTAGAACTTTTAGGGCTTAATTTGGATACCCATTTAGTAATTTAAAATAAAAGATTGTCCTTTGTTATTACCAGCTTTCAAAAACCCTAACTTAAGGTATTCTGTATTGGGGCTTTTGCTTTGGTTCTGAAGGTATAATTATATGGTGGGTTTTGGGCGTATTTTGTATTGTGCTTGTATCCTTTTGTAGGAGATTTTGGTAAAAAGAGAAGGATAAATCTCCGAACATTGATGGAGGTGTTCTCCCTACCTCGTGGGGTTAGAAACATATTTAGGAACAGAGAGGATAACATTCAGCATATAGTTATCCTTCTACTATCTTTTTTATAAGCATGGTGGTTTTTCTAGAGCTTTAAGAGTTTCTCTTATTTTGCTGGTTTGGTTCCTTTATCTTTTCCCCTTCATTTATGTATTCAATCCTCACTTTTGTCATCAACCACTCACTCTAGTCTGGTTAAGTTTTTTTTCCTTGTGTAAAATTTGAGAAAAAATACTTGTTTTACATATCTGCGTTCACATTGTTTGCTACATTTAACTGTGATTTCTTTCTTCTTCTTTTTTCCTGTAGGTCACAGATGCAGAAGTCCATGACTATGAGCCAGATTGAAAATTTGGACTCGGTTACTACCCAGATAGATACCGTTCTTTAATCTTTTTTCTAGTGGAAGTCACAATTTAACTTTCGCACCGAGTTGGATTTGCCTGCAGGTGGTCTTTCTTGTGTGTAGTTTTTGTGAGATTTTCTTAGGGGTAATAGAAAGGAAAAGTTTTTTTGGAGGCTTCTATTCTGTTATAGTATAACATGTAACATATAGGTTCTTGCTAGTTTCCATGTGTCAACTTTTTTTTAATTCTTTTATTTTGTTTTTGTTGTAATAAAAGTTGCACTTGTGGAATAAATAAAAGTGCTTTGACAAGTTTTGGAGAATCAGTGCAAGTATACCAAGAGCCTCATCTTTTTCATTCTTATAAAAGTCTAATGGCAAATGATGAAAATGACCCTTTAATAAATATAATACTTCTTTTAAAAACTAGCTTAGTTTGATAAAATATCTCAAGAAAACCAACAAAGAGCTCTCCCCTACAAGCTTGATCCACTAATGGTGTCTTATTCTTGGAAGTATCAGTTACCAAAAGGCGAACACAATGTAGACATGTTTTTACATATGAAAATTTCAATGACAGAAAAAAACTATCAAGTAAAGCAATTGATTGAGTATAAAAAGGACATGCTCATAAACTAGATCAAGTTCAAACATCTCAAGGACCCATAATTTAATAGTTCCCCTGTGAATGGATACACAAGGGGTTGGTTTCTCATAACTAATAAAAACTTAATCACTTAAATTAGATTCTGATCCCCATCCTAACCCTTAAGCAGATTTGTTATAGAAACGGACGCCAACAACTACACCCAAGATGACGAGGGGAACTAAGAACTAGAGAAGCTTGACGATGAATTCTGGAGAAACTTAACTAAAAATTCTTCCATTAATCTTTGAAATCAACGATAGCTTTGTCAAATTTCAAAAGGTTCACCTCTGACCAAAAAACCAATTTGGGATTTTGAGCTGAATTTCACTGCAAATAACATGAACAGTAATCAGTGCAAGTAACTTTAGAGCCTATAAGTTAAATGATTACTGCAGCATCAACATCATTATTGTTAGCATTCACTTACAATAACAGTTCTAGAAATAAGAGCAGCCTCAATCATGGTAGATTAATGAGTAATACACCCAGATAAATGCATTCATGATGTGCTATCCGTATTAAAACACAAATTCTACTGTTTCTGAATAGGCCTTCTTGTACTTCATAACAAATGAAAGAAAATATTACCTTACCATATACTCTATTAAATTAAAATTAAAATTAAAATTGATCACAGCAAACTAAGAATTTAGCTCACAACTCTGTTTTAACCTTACCATATACCTCAATCTCCAGAAACAACTGTATTAGGAGGTATTGCCTTTCCTAGTTGTTCAAAAAATCCATATTGACAACTCTAGAAAACAACTTCCTAGAAAGAAAGAAGTCTTCACCTGATTTATTCTCATAAGATTAACACTAAAATTTCACTACTGGGCATTTTGGCTTTTGAAACATACAATTTGATTGTTTTCAGTCCTAAAAAAACATACAATTTGATTGGTAATGGTCAAAATTACACCGCACCTAATAGTCAGTCCTAAAAAACAAAAGCCATTTGAGAATAAAAACTTCAAAAGATAGAAAACCAATGAAAAACTAAGAAAAATATGACAACTTCAAATCACATAATTCACAGGCCCATATCAAAAATCAATAGAAATCAATAAGTTATATATATATATATATATATATATATATATAGCCCGGATTTATATCCAATGCGTTTACTACTTATATATATATATATAGTTTATATATATTTACTTTCTGTGTGGCCTTTTTACTTAGCATGGCTTTATTTACATTTCGTCTCCTTTTGAGTTTACTTCATGGCAGTTGATCGCTTTTACAGATTTATTTACATTTCATCCCACTTGGAGTTTACTTCGTGGTGGTTGATCATGTCCATATATATATATATTTACCGCTTTTATATATTTACATTTTTATCCCCCCATGGAGTTGCTTCGTGGTGGTTGATCAAGTCTATATATATATATATTTATATATTTTATATATATATATATATATAATCGCTTATCGCTTTCCATATAAACTCGCAAGATCATGTGAGCCTAGGAATCATGTGATCACAGATTCAGTTTCCATCAATCTAGATTCTGTTCCTATGATGGACCTTTTTTCAATTGTGAGCAACTTGTACATTATTTTACAAAGTTTGAATTTCCTTGATGGTCATTATGTGCCCATGAGGAGTTCGCAAGATCACAGATATTATTTTCTCAAGATGCTTCACATCTCAAAAATAAAAGCAAACAAGTTTAACATTTAATAATAAAATGGAAGTATCAAAGGCCTCAATTACTATTGAGCACATGGTTTGAAAAACTCTTTTATAAAAAACTTCATTGCTATATCCTCTTTAAAACTGAATTTTTCTATAAATTCAAACCTTTTTTATATAGGTGCGAACGAGGTGTCAACACTACTTCCAAATAATTGCACATTGATCCACACACACACACACACATTCATATAATAGTTTCTTTTTGAAAGTGGCGGTCACCGTGGCAACACTTGGATGTCTGGGGTGCCTAACACCTTCCCTCCGCATAAATCAAGCCCCCCTGACCCAAATGAATCTCGGTTTCACAGACTTCGCTTAGCGTTGTCACATCATCGGGTCAATGTGCAAACCTTTTTCGGTTGCGTTGGTGCAACCAAATTAAATACACCAACCGGGCGACTCTTAAAGTCAAATCGTCGACATTATACATGTCAGACCTTTTTCACTTGTTTTTTCAAACAAATCTCACATTAACATGAGAACACCAAAGAACAAGTAACGAAAAGGGACACTAAAAAATCCCGACGTCGACAGGTGGCGACTCTGCTGGGACTCCAGTAAGAGGGCTTAAGCCGCTATTACAAGCTTTTCAAAACTGTTATATGCTTGTGTGTGAATGTTGCATTTACATTTATGATGAATGTGTACGAATGCATTTTACTTACTGCACTATACTATATCTATCTGTGATATTAGTGCTTCGCATATGTCATCATTTTCATAAACGGTGAGACACGTTGTATGTGAATGTATGTTGTGTGGTTCCTCCATCGAGGCTATCCTCCTTCATTGGTGTTTGATTATCGGACTCGTAGGAAGAATAATTCCAACGAGGCTCGTGAAAAGGCACCACCCAGATTCGCTCCAGCTTGAAAGACCGGATTAACTTCCCGCAAGTAGATTGCGATGATCCGGGAACCTTCATGCCAAAAAGCATGAGAGAAACCCTAAGATAGGTCAACCTCTCGATAAACCAAACGCGAGAGGAAAGTCTCTTCATGCTTTCCATTTTCAATTACTTGTAAAAGCATTTACTTGTAATTTTATTCCATGTTCATCTTTATGTAATGGAAAATATGAAGATTATCTGTGCATGACATGTTATCAATTAACACCCGGTTTTTGCAGACAATATTCCTAAAATGGACATGTTATGATAACATTTACATTATTACCCAAAGACTAAACTACATAAGTCTTTTTAGGGAAATCATTGGGCCTCATTACATTCTCAAAATCCAAAAGGCCACGAGCCTACAACCAACCAATCATGTCTTCTTCGACCGGTCTAATCTGCTTTCTCGAGAAGAATTTGATGGATTAAGTAAACAAATCACAAATTTGGTTGTTCTTGCTTAAAGAATTGCATCACCACTCAGGTACAAAAGATGCCTACACATACGTAATCCTCTACACAAGGGAGGAACACAAGGTCTAGATAAAACAAATCTAGAACCTCCGCTTGGATACGACCAACAAAGACCCCGAAAACACCCATCTCAAAGGAGATCCGCACACCGGTGATATCGGAAGAAAGTCCTCCAAATGGAGGAAACTATCCGTGTTCTCAAAGGGATTGGAACACATGGAAGTGTTTCATATGTCGACCTTTGCATCTTCCCCGTGTTCATTATCCGTAGAAATTCAAAACCCCGATTTTGAAAAGTATGATGGATTAGGGGATCCTTATACACATTTAAAAGTGTTCATTGGAGAACTTGGATCTTATGCGAAAATGAAAAGCTCGTAATGCAAATTGCTTTTAAAAAGTCCGAATCGAGAAGCCTGCTTCATGGTATACCGATTAGACAACTCAAAGATCCATAGTCAAAGAGCTAGCTCACGCCTTCCTCACTCAATACAGCTTTTCAATCTCGGATGGCTCTCTGACCGGTACTCAAATTACCAAGGTCAAGAAACAGTCTAATGAGTCTTTTAGAGAGTATGCTCAAAGGTGGAGGCGCCTTTCTGCTCAAGTTATTCCTTCCATGACGGAATCAAAAATGGTCATGACTTTCATAGATGTACAGGAAGCTCCTTTCTATGAGAGAGTCTTAGCTGGTATTGGCAAACCATTCTCTGAAATGATCAAACACGGAGAGATGGCTGAAATGGGATTGAAGTCCGGTAAATTCAAGACCTAGCCGCTCTTAAAGTCATTCTTTGAGCACATCCAAATCCGGATCTTATGGAAACAACCCCTGAGGGTCCATATAAAAAGAAAGAGGAGGATGTTTCCTTGATACTACAAGGTCAAAAAGGCAATCAAAGCATGCCTATACAGAGGAGAAACTACTCCCCTTTTCAAGCACAATCTTCAAACCCTCCATTGCCTAAAGGTGGAGAAGTAAAGCGCCCTCGAACGTTCACACCCTTAGGGGACTCGCTCGAGAATATTCTTGCTCTTCTGACTACTCAGAAGAAAATTACACATCTTCTTCCACCAGCCAACCCTAATGGGAGGGGTTTTAATGCTACTCGAAAATGTGCTTATCATGCCGGAGCACCTGGACATGATACTCAAGATTGTTGGGCCTTGAAACACAAGATCCAAGATTTAATAGACAACGGTGAGATCGTGGTCACCAAACCAGATCAACCTCATGTGCAAGACAACCCTCTTCCTCAACACAAAGAAGAAGAGGTCAACATGATCAGTTGGAGCACTGGACAGAGTTCCAATTTTAATGGTGAATCATCCCAGACCATCAAAGACGGTGTTGACAGATGGGATTATGCAAAGTTCCAGTTTACTATGGAACGAAAGATGAAAGCTCTTTGCAAACAAATTGAGCAATCGCGTAATCGGTGACCCACCAAAGATCAAGTCACACGCCAATTAATCAATCAGAGCATGCCTATCTCCTTCCTTTTGTTATGAATGCTCCATCACCACCTTCGTAAAAGCGAAGCTATAGAGGATAAGGTTGCAAAGAGAGCAAATGCTAAAGCCCATCGAGATTTTGCCAATCAAAGGGAATTTACCTATCTTGGCCAATCTATGGAGGAGATATTTCAAATGTTGATCAATGAAGGAAGAATTACCTTCTTCTACCTCCAATCAATCCCCGCTTCAGATTCGGTTCAATTCGATGAAGTGTGTCAATATCATTCACATTCTCGCGGTCACAACACGTAAGAATGTTGGGCACTCCGCCATCTCATTCGTAATCTTATTGATAATGGTGTCCTGCAAATAGCGATGATGATTACACCATGCTCAACTCAAGGGTGGGAATGCATGTCCTACCAAATGGAAGGGATCAAGAGCGCTTATATCCGAAGTGGATGATGAGATCTGCCAAAATATTTCCCATACAACCAATTCAACTCAAAGGAGCCGATAATCCTTTGAAAGTGGCCGCACTGTAGCCAATTTCTTTACCTTTCGCACCACAATATCTTGTTGTCACCACACAAAGTTCCATGGAATTATGGAGAAGTCAAGGATCCACGCCTCATATCTACTCTATACGAGTGTCGAGGAAAAATCCACTATATCTTCCTCAATGGGTTATGAAACCTACTTGCAAAGCAAAAGGGAAGATTCCCATGGAGAAGATTGAAAATTCCTCCGCACTATGGGCCATAATGAAGCCAAGGTGGTTTTAAGCTTAAGAGAAGCTCCACACCGATATCTATATCGACTTGGTTTTCTTCCGAGGATCATCGGAGATCTTATTGAAGGTTTTGGAAGAAGCCTACTTGCCAAAATCAGTGGATGTGGAAAAATTTCAACATCTGGTTGATCACATTTGCAACAATAATGTGATATCCTTCACTGATGACGACATACCGCCCGAAGGGACCGGTCATTGCAAACCATTACACATTACAGTTTTATCTTCTGGGTATATGCTAGCTAGAGTTTTGATAGATGGAGGTTCATCTCTAAATATCTGTCCTTATGCCACCTTGATAAAGATGAATGTCAATCTCAAGCGGATCCAAAGCAGCCATACGGTTATCAAAGCTTTTGATGGATCCCGACGAAATTCCGTTGGAAAGATTGAGTTGCCAATTGAGATTGGTCCAAATACATTCAATGTATCCTTCCACGTCCTCAAGATAGATTCAGGATACAACCTGCTATTGGGGAGACCATGGATACACATGGTCGGAGCCGCCCCTCCACACTACATCAACAACTCAAATACATTATCAATAACAATCTAATCACCATCAACGCCGAGCCGAATGTCCCGAACAAGGAACCTACCAATCATCGCCTTCAATTCGTAAGTTGAACCGCCGCTTTTATACTTTGGAAGTGAGTACCACACAATACCATTCTATTGAGCGCCACTTCCCATACCCAAGATTTCTTCCGAGGTTATGTCGCCACTCAAGAAATGATGTCATTGGGTCATCAACCGACAAGGGCTTGGTAAAGATAAGCGGTATTAAGCACCCTATTCAAGTGTCCAAATCAAATTGGAACAAATTTGACTAGGCTATTCTCGCCAGCCCCAAATAGAATCCTCATAAGCACAAACATGTTCTTCAAGCTTCCGCACACGGCATGATTTTCTCTACCTTTACCACATGAAGTGATATAATCTCCAAAAAAGGTGCCAACCCATGTTATGGCTATGTTTTTTCCTAAACCAAAGCATTCAATCAAAGCAAAAGAGGTGCTATTCCCGATCCCAAAGTGGAAGAAAAGGAACGAAAACGTAAACATGACATCGCCTTGATGATGTCGGCGTATACGCGCATCATTGTTCATGATGAACATACAAACAGATACACCCTGATGATGATTGCCCAGATGTCATGGTTATCATTCGAGAGAAGGAGGACAATGATGATCCTTCCATCATCTGCAGTCCATCAGACTTTGCCCTCGACAATTGGAGCAAAGACTCCATGCATTGGTCGACGAGGGGGTAAAATGGGCGTAAAAAATCCTCCGCCTCATAGATAACTTTTTAATTGCTTGCTTTTCTTTTACAAGATTAGCAGCTATTTTATCAAGTACATGCTAACACTTTTGTATGATCGAACAGCTTTCATATATTAAGTGAAAGCATATTTTGTTTCAGACTCTGAATTTAGATGTGCTCAGTACTTGTCGATGAGGTGCCTTCTCTCCACAAGGGTCAGAATTTTGATGCAAAGTTGGACTCGCACTTGATGGATATACAAGAGGACATTGAGACACCTCAGAGATTAAGGAATGGGTCGCAGACAAACCTAAACCCAATCTTCGATCAAACCACTTTTCAATCTTGGAACCTTAGAAACCCTAAGCTAATCCAAATTGGTTCGCACCTTACCACAAATCAACGGAATGACATGGTTGCACTATTAACCCAATTCCAGGATGTGTTTGCATGGTCTCATGAAGACATGGTGGGTTTGTCCACTGACATTGTTCTTCATCGCCTTCCCATTAAAGAAGGATTCAAGCCGCTTAGTAAAAAACTCAAAGCGATTGAAACCCGAGAATGGAGTTTAAAAGTTAAAGAAGAAATTGTGAAACAATTTCAAGCTGGCATTATCATGGTGTCTACATATCCGGAGTGGATATCCAACATTGTTCACGTACCTAAACCAGGAGGAAAGGTGCGAGTTTGCATGGATTACCGGGATTTGAACAAAGCTTGCCTTAAAGATAGCTTTCCTGTGCCCTTTATCCACATTCTTATTGACAATATCGCCTCAATACGGCATGTACTCCTTTTGCGATTGCTTTATGGGTACCATCAAATTATGGTCACCGAGGAGGACCGTGAGAAAACTACTTTCATCACGCCTTGGGGAACCTTTTTTACTATAGATGGTTGTCATTCGGCCTCATCAATGCCGGGCAACCTATCAAATGAGCTATGATGGCTCTTTTTTCCACGATTTAATGCACAAAGAGATAGAGATCTACGTGGATGACATCATTGTCAAATCCCGAAAGGAGGAAGACCACTTAGACCATCTCAAAAAGCTTTTCAACAGGTTGCGTAAGTACAACTTGAAGTTGAATCCAGCCAAGTGCGCCTTTGGTGTTAAGTCAGGCAAGTTGCTAGGTTTCCTAGTCAGCCACAAAGGGATTGAACTGGATCCTACCAAAATCCAGGCCATCAAGGAAATGCCCATTCCTCAGATAGAGAAGGAAATACGGGGATTTTTGGGAAGAATCAACTTCATTAGCAGGTTCATTTCTCAACTCACAGCAACCTGTGAGCCCATCTTCAAGTTGTTAAGGAAGAACTCCTCCATGAAATGGAACGATGAGTGTCAGAAAGCCTTCCTTACCATTAAAGAGCAACTGATTAACGCTCCTGTTTTGGTACCACCCAGGGATGATGTTCCCCTATTCATGTACCTGTCCATAAATGACAATGCCATGGGCTGTATGCTGGGGCAAAAAGATGATAGAGGCCAAGAACGAGCTATCTATTACCTCAAAGCAAAAGATTCAAAGATCGGTGAACACAAGTACACTCTGATTGAGAAGACTTGTTGTGCTTTAGCATGGGCTTCCATGAGGTTACAACATTACCTCCATGGTCACACAACCCATCTCATATCCCGTGGATCCTCTCAAGTATGTGTTCAGTAAGCCCATACTGAATTGTCGACTGTCCAGATGGCAGTTGATCCTACAACAATTTGACATCGTCTACGTGATGCAAAAGTCTGTCAAAGGTCAAGGAATTGCGGATCAACTGGCCGCCGCACCTGCAGGGGACTACAAACCCTTGGAAACATACTTTCCCGGTGAAGGGGTAATGATATTCAAAGAACAACATCAAGACGATACATGCCATACGTGGAAAATGTATTTTTTGGATGGAGTCATTAACACGTAAGGTTCTGGAGCGGAGCAGCTTCTAGTATCCGACGGGAGAGCATCCCCCGTCATCATTAAAATTGCGCTTGTCAAAGACCAACAACACAAATTGAGTATATGAAGGTCAGATCATGGGCTAAAAAACTTGCCCGCTCAATGGGCATCAAAGGTTAACTATCTTTGGGGATTCCGAATTGGTAATCAGACAATCCACGAGAAATCTATCAAACCAAAGAATTACATTTGCTGCCTTACCATCGACAAGTTCTACAGATGGCTTTGGAGTTCGAAGAAATCTCCTTTCTACACATTCCTCGTAATAGGAATGATTTTGCGGATGCATTAGCAACGTTGGCCTCCTCGATTCACATACCGACGACAAGGAAAACATGCCAAGCATCACATTTGCTCGCAAAAGGCCCCAAATCTATGGGAACTATGTTAGAGAAGTATCGGATGAGCTACCTCCCATCCACAACCCTTGGTATCAACATATCAAGGAGTATCTACGAGATGGATCTACACCCGCTGAGGCGAGCCTAACTGAGAAGAGGCGGATCCATCGACTTGCTATGAAATTCTACCTGAGCGGAGATGCACTCTACAAAAGAGATGCAGGATTAGGTCTCCTCAGATGTCTGGATAAAGACCAAGCTCAGAGGCTCATGGATGAGATCCATGGTGGAGTATGTGGCCCTCACATGAGCGGACCCCTACTTGTCAAGAAGATCCTCAGAACAGGGCATTATTGGCTTACACTCAAAGCTGACTGTGATGATCACGTCAAGAGGTGCTATCAATGCCAGATTCATGGAAATTCCATCCACGCCCCTCCAAGGGAACTCCACAATATGAGTTCGCCATGGCCCTTCTCAATGTGGGGAATGGACGTGATCGGGCCATCGAGCCCAAAGCCAAGAATGGACATCGATTCATATTCACACATGATCGACTACTTCACCAAATGGGTAGAAGCAACCTCCTTCCCTAGGGTTACTAAAGAAGTCATCATTGCTTTCATCAGAAATAATGTCATCTGTCGATATGGACAACCAGAGGTCATTGTGTCAGACAATGCTAAGAACCTCAACAACAAAATGATGGAGGAGTTATGCAAAAAATTCCACATCAAACACCTTAACTCCGTCATCTACCATCCAAAGATGAATGGTGCTGTTGAAGCGGCTAATAAAAACATCAAAAGATCATGCAAAAAATGTCCGCCAATCACAAAGGATGGCCTTGACCTCTTGCCTCGACTTTTATTAGCCTACAGAACTTCTATGCGTACTTCCACTGGGGCAACCCCCTACTCATTAGCCTATGGGATGGAAGCAAAGGTTCCCATAGAGGTGGAAATGGAATCCTCGAGTGTTGATGGATGCTCAGTTGGATGAAGACCAATGGGTACAAGACAGTATCACCAATTGTCTCTAATAGAGATGAAAGGTGAACCGCGACTATCTTCCATGGTCAATTATATCAAAAAGGATCGCATCGATCCTACAACAAAAAAGTCCGACTACGGCAGCTTTAAACAACACGACTTGGTTTTAAAGAAGATCATTGACAACCAAGATCAATCTAAGGGAAAATTCGCTCCTAACCGGAAGGCCCATTTGTTGTCAAGGAGGTATTGACAGAGGTGCTCTCTCATTGCGTGAAATGGATGGCGATGAATTTCCACAACTTATCAACTCGGACACCGTGAAACGGTACTATGTCCGGTTACCATCAAACAAACATCCCGGTTTTGATCATCAAATCACCAGTCATTCCGGCTTTTGAACCCTCTCCTTTTACATACTCTTCTCGCCCCTCGTGGAAACATACACTTCAAACCAAAGAAATTTCACTTCATTTCAAACCTTTCAAAATTTTTCACAATTTTTCACACTTATCCCAAGACGGATTGAACCTTTCACACTTGCAGCTTTATCCCGAAGACGGGATTAAACTTTTCTACGCTTGCAGCTTTGTCCCGAAGACGGATCAAACTTTTTCCACACTCGCAGCTTTATCCCCATTATGGGATCAAACTTTCTTCTCCCCGCAAAGATAGCCTCGCATATGGGATTCACACTTTCTTTAGTCATGCAATTCGTCCCGATTACACGATCATCTCCTCGATACCGGGGTAACTAATTCTACCTGATCTCCCGATACATGGAGACGTAAAAGGCAACAACCATATTCTATATTCTCTATGGCGGTTCAAAAAAAAAAAAAACAACAAAAATTTCTTTCTCTTCTTTCAAAAAAAAAAAACAAAATTTCTACACCTTTCTTCATCCATCAAGCTTTTCACACCCATCTCATTCACATTCAACGTTGAACCTCTTACACCGTGTTCGAACTACGCAGACTTGATCTCCTCTTCAATAGGAGTACGTAGGCGCCACCATTTATGGTTCAAATTCTAACCCCTACCGTAACAAAAAAATTTGTCACACAAGATCGGGATCAACCTTCAATTCACCACATTTCATCGGCTTTTAGATCAAAGGGATGGAATTACCCAACCTCTTCTCACAAATAGAAGATTCGGTGACCATCTAAGTCTGCGATCGTGCCTCAAAGAGCAATACCAACCCATAAGAGATGGAATTAACTAGGCTTCTCACAAATAGAAGTATCAAGCGACCATCTCGTGGTGCGGTCAATCTCGAGAGGAAAAAACCACCTCCTCTCCACATTTCCATACGATATACCAGTCCCCCAAGACACCAAAGATGGTAGGGATATATACGTAAATCAATGATCCGCTTCGAGAGATCTTATGACGCCTCAATGTCCACCTATCAAGGATAAGTTCGTAATGCATCAAGATCACAAGGCCCTCAAGAAACAAAAATATCAAGCAAGTATCAAGGCATAACTAAAAGGGAAGTGAATCAAAATATATTTCCTCGCCATATATAATACTCGTTTGATATATACATATGTGTTGTACATGAAATGGCTAAGCTAGTCTGCAGCAGAAAAATACAAAGCTATCTACGAGATCTGTGTATATGCGATCTATCGATCTAACATAGCATCCTCTCTCAAGAAGGAGGTAACGCCGCAAGCTCCCGCCCAAGGGTATCTACACGAGCTAGCGATCGAGGGCTAACTGCATGGTGGCATAATGCTCATCAATGTAAGCACTCATATCGGCAAGACCGATAAATATCTCGGGATCTCATCAAGTACTCGCTTCTGCAATGGCCACATCCCTAGCGCAGATAAGGCGGCATCCCGCTCCACAATCAATGCATCCCGGCCGATCTAGCCTCATCCTCTCTAATAGAGCGAGGCGTCTCTCATCAAGAGTCACAACATCGCGCCCTAGCCCGATCTCTATCATAGGTCATCGATGTAAGCTCTGCTCCAAATGTCTTGCCATCAATACCGAAAGTAACAAAGGGCACTTTCGGGTGGGAGAATCCATCACAAATGTCGGCAACCCAAAGAAATCAAGTCATCGATGGGAATATCGCCTCCTCTATAGGCTCCTCATCGTCGTAATCAATCCCTCAGACTGTGGATACTACCATAGCCGATGCGCTGTCTCTCTCTCCATCCATGCGAATACTCTACAGAATAAACCTGGATGATCGATAAAAATCAAATAGCTCTCACGATCCCAACAGTATACAACCTGGATCTGTCCTCCGATGATAAACGGTGGCGAAGCGAAGCAGCCGACTCACTCACCTCATCAAAAGGATGAAAATCCTAAATCGGTCAAACCGACACATCACGGCCAAAGTGGGTGGTAAGTAATCATGCCCTCAAAACCAACCCAGAGGGGAGATAATCCATGCCCGGAGCATGAGTAATGAAGTCAGTAGGGTGAGCTAAGCCTCAACACGGAAATATAGCAAATGGATCTCTAATCCCCTACCAGAAAGTCACCAAGATGCAAAGATTCTCAGACACTCAGCAGTCGAAAGGAGTACGACATGGCTATATCATGGGTGAAACAAAACCCATGCCGCCTAAAATGTGCTAATCGGTCTCAAGTGTGACATAAACCACACATACACAGATGACCGAAGCTACTACTGAACACTCCTCACGCGGGATAAGTGCAAAGAAGATGTGTAGTCGACCTCGTAGTCTCTACGAATGATCATCGTATATAATGGTATGACCCTCCCCGAGCTCTCACCGCCATAATGACGCCGATATCCAACTCATCCATGTACCGCGGCATGTAGACGATACGATGATAATACGCACAAAGTAGTACATCCACTCCGGCCGAACGCCAATGGTCCTCCTCAGGTGTGGTGAAATCCCGAATGCCGTGCATAACTATCCTCGAGCCAAATCACAAACAAAAATGCTTGGGATATCACGTGGTCGGATGTAATCTCATCCTCGCACCACTCTACGCCTCAATCCGGTGAGGGTCATGAATCGCTCTACCATGTCTCCGATAGCCATATGCACGCAAGGTCTCGTCCAGCAATGGCAAGATCTCAACCGTGCATACTCCTCCAAAGTAGAGTCAACTCTCGGGTCCCAAATCGAAAAACCTCGCCTCCGATACCCAAAGGTGCTCTAGCATACCCTCTACAAATCCGGGGACTCTAAAACATCAACAGGTCATAGTATGTCAGAAAGAAATCATCTACGATCACCATGTTCGATGGTGATATACTATCATACCATGATCGCATACTCGATACCACCAAAAATGGTGGGGTATGATCAATACTGCTAACTCGTCAAGAAGACATCTCAGACGGGCCGTGTCATAAGACCATCCAGGGTCAATGCTGAAATATCTCTGGATATACATACATATGCATAACATAATAATATGCATGATATAATAGATGGCAATATGATATAGGAATGGAAAATTGTATATACATTCCTAAGTATATCATCATCTAATACATCTCTATACAATAAAATATAGGAAATGGGGCGAAGCTACCCAACATCTAATAGAGGCCTATCAAAAGATATAGGAGAATGGGGGGTTAAGCTACCCAAAGAGCTAACAGAGGGCCTATCAAAAGAGATAACGAGAAATATACATCAGAAAAAGTCAATGGTGTCGATGTCTACATCATCGATCCTGCCCACCTGATGTAACTCCTCCTGAGTCACTGGATCTCTATCTACAGGGATGTCGTGCCTATACAATGGAGGATCTGCACCGCAGAAAACCATATATGGGTCACCCGAGGGGCCAACACCAGAGCCGGAAGGATCAAAAGTATCTACCTCTCAAGGATCTCTACCCAAATGCCGGATGAAAAGATGTGTCCGGCCCAACCAACCGCCAATCAATCTATCAATGCGGTCACATGAGTCGATCTCTTACATAAAGCTAGCCAATCCATCATCATCACGGATCCTCGAACCATATCCCCATAAACCGTGGCGGCGGGTCCGAGCTCCAATGGTACGAGGGATCCACCAATGCCGAACATCTCCCGAGACCAGGGGCCCTCCGACAATGTAAAAATCGTCAATCCCCATCAATGGGATGTCAATGACGGTGATCGCGAAATAAGCCAATAACGCCTCGGGCAGAGGCAAGATCGGCATACGGATCTCTCCTAGTAGTGCTCCCGATAGCACGCTCTCTAAATAGAGCTCCCATCCTCCATCTCAAAAGAGAGAGAATCCTGCGGGTGGAAATGACGCACTTACTCCAAATCGGGTACCCATCCTCAAATCCAACTCCCAAATGCTCTCCGTAGTAGGGAACCCATGTGATGACATCCGCCATCAACAACTCCAAATTAGAGGCGACAATGAGTGAAACCTCAAAGAATGTGGACCTCTCGCCAAGATGGAATGATGCCATCTCCGCCCTCGTGGATAGGTGTCTAAACCTAACACGCTCACAGGACGCAAAACATGGAAGCCTCTCATAGGCCCAAAATCGCCAACACAAAGGCAAACATCTCACCGTCACCAACACTCTTAACCTATACATGGGAAAAGACAAGAGAAACACTCACCACCAAAGAAGAAATGGGTAGAATCCTAACCACGCCTCGGTCAAGCCCCCTCATGATCGATGTGCGCATTCCCCGAGGAAGTAGGCAAAGGTGTAGGAACCCCAATCATACTCTCCTATACGGTCCACGTGTCGAGTGGCGCCGATCAAAGCGAAGGACACCATAGAAGAGTTATCTACATGAAGCGCCCCTAATGATCATCAGAACAATCGCCAAGAATGCGATCCCGACTCACATCATCGGTATGGGCTCACTCAATAGCCCGCTTATAACATCTACGCCAAAGGACCTGTCATGAATAGTCCTACCCTCGAGCGCCTCCGCGAAAACTCCCAACAAGGATCCGACGGCAGTAGGGGTATATCCACCGCCGTGCGCAAGGCACTCGGATCCCTCCAAACTCCATACCGTGATAAACCGCCAATCCATCGGCATCATCATCACCTCACAGCCCAAAGAAATGGAGGATCGAGTCGTGAAACCACCGCTCAGACAATGCCCCGAGGTAACCCCAGGGACAACGACGGGAAGAATGGAAAAGAACGTCCCAAATCCCCAAACATGTATAATCGCTTCTATAGTCATCATGCAAAGCCCGATATATAGAGTGGATGCTAAACCAGCCCTCGAGGTCGTGTGTGAGCCGGAACCTACATCAAATGCAGATCAACATCGTAATCCTTTACTCCTCATCAATAGGAAATAAGGAAGATTAAAGATCTAACTTCATACCTCGTTTGCATGCAGTAGTATATCAAGGATGCCTACTCAAGTCACCCAGAAGATCCGGGTTCGCCACTTGAATACTCGCAAAATCCTACACGGAACACGTATAGCAGGAGCAGAACCTCGATCGGTAGACATCCTCCTCCTCGCCCTCGACATTCGGCACTTCAACCCGATAGATAGATGTATCACCGCCTCCACCAAACGACGAGGTCATCTAACGTAATCTGGCTCGAGGCTCTTCAAAAGCCCTCCTCCGTACACACGTAAGTGGTCCTGCAGGAACTACTACTCGGCTGATCCGGATCCATAATATCTCGGACAACAAGTCTCCAAATCACCTCGTAAAGGGTGTGGTAAATTCTTACCTGGAGCTTTTCAAAATGCATTTTATGATTACATGCATGCATGCATTGTTTTAACATACATCTATAGTAGAGTTAAAAATGCATGACTACCCAATGCCTATATTTTGGAAAAAAAATTTCCATAGCCCCCTTTGTAAATGGGACTATCCACATGCACATAGGCATGACTAGGTGGCCATTCAGTAGCACACCTATACACAGTCATATACATCCTACATGCATTAATCACATCACAGTAAAAAATCCATAAGTGTAGTCTAATTACCAGGATTATTTTGCTTTTCTACCTTTACTCATTTGTCCTCAAATAGGATAAGAAATGACAGTAAAAGGTGCCAATTTGACTATTTCAAAAGTCAAATTTTTTCACATCATTATGTTCAGCATGGTTTAATACTAACATTTGCTATGTTGAATATTTTTTATCAAGTCATATCAGCATGCATATTCACTACTATGTGTCTAAATGCATTTCATGTGATAAGTCATTTTCCAACGGATAGAAATTGGAAAAAATACATGCATATGTTACTAAGATGAAAAGAACGCTTGTACGGTGGCGTATATATGCATGAAGTTGCCCAAACTCAACAGATCCGAAGAAGAGCTCTCGATTTCCTTCGCAAAGACAAACTTGAAAATGACTTATGAAAGCAACCTTTTGGCTTTACATAGCCACGGTTGGTCAGTCCACTCACTGGGCTCTATGCAGTGTACTCACGGCACTCCTACGTGGGTCCCACACCTCCGGCTCACTCCAGTTAGAGTTGCAAAGGAGGTCTCACAAGCTGAAAAGGCCAAATCAGGAATAAAAATGCTACGCGATTGAGCGAAATAGCCTAAAATCCTGGTTTTCATACGAGTTAGTATTAAACTCCCATCATCTCATCAGTATTCGCCTGAATGTAGGGTATACTATACCAATGAGCTCAACTTTCATAAATCATGCTCGTGATACCCACAAACAAAAGGTCCGATGTCATCATTGCGTGGTCACAACCCTAAACCTCCCTACGGGGAATACAACGCCAAACCACGAAATGCTAAACCTCCCCTACGGGGTTACAACGTCAAGATCAATCAATCGATAAAGTATCCCGTGAGGTCACAACGCATATCCTTCAATCATCGACGATCCCCATCCCGGGTCATCAACGCACATCCTTCAATCATCCACGTATCCCCAAAGTTACAACACATAATGCAACCATTGATACACACATCAATGAAGGTCAAGCAACCTCGATGTCATGTCACCGATGGAAAACAAACCCATCAAGCAACTTATATAAGTATCCTCAATGGGGTTACAACGCAATGCGACCATTGACACATACATCAATGAAGGTCAAGCAACCTTGACAATGCACCTAACAGGATCTATCCGGTGATACACACATCAATGAAAGGTCGAGAAACCCGACGACGATACAACATCGCGATAAACTCTACGATGTAATGAGGGAATATGTTATACACATCCTCAAATGCATAAAGCTTTATCCCCACGGATCTCTTACAACGCAAGAGGCACCTCTATGGAATATAAGCCAGTGTCTAGGATTCAAGACTTTGGTGATAGCCCCAACATCAACATCCTTGAAGACTTGGATCGCATGTCCAAGCCATCACTGATTGTCATCCCGACAGGATTACCGAGGAACTGACAATCATTTCCATCATGCATCATACATTTGCATCATGTTGCTGCATATAGCATCATGTTTACCTTACGTGCATTTTAAGTGTCTAGGATTCTTTATCCTATCCATGCCTTGCATTGCATGAATATGATAAAGAGGGACATCTGTAGACACTCGAAATTTTCTACATGCCTGTTACTAATATTGCAGGAGGGTAGATTCGTCTTTCGGAGATAACCTTGGAAGACAGCTTACATCCATTCCGGATACTACCGGAAGTCAATTCCAAAACCCAGGACACACACCAGGAACATCATTTCCAACCCCGGAACACACACTGGAAGGATCATTTCCAACCTCAGAGATAACCCCGAGTTTCATCCTTGGCGATAACCCCAAGGAATGTTGTTGCGCCCCAATATGCGATAAACTCCAAAAATGCTTGTTTCAAATGCATGCTATCAGCTTCAAGCTCAAACCTCTTGCCGAGGCACTCATACCTCGCACCCGAGCTAACACCGGAAGAAGACAGGCACTCACACAAGATGACATTGCGGCATTCAAAACAAGTAGTCCAATCTCGAGATGTAACCCCGAGCAACGCTCTGCTTTCAACTCAAACCAAAACCGATAACCCCATGAAGAGTCAAACATCATCTTGCCCCTTCAACACCTGTGCATCGTCTCAACACTTTAAACATACATACATCCAACGATGTCCCACAAGAACCAAGGAGTTACAATCCTGAGTGACTATTACACGTGACAGTACCTTGGATAGAATTTGAAGCTTGAAGACCATGTGCATGGACCCCTCTTCCTGACTTCGTACAACCTCTAATCCATGTCATTGCGTAACTCTCGACACAAGCGGTCCGGAGAAGGTCACATATACCTCATTCGGATGCTCGAATTGAAGTTCTGCAAGTTTGAGCGGACATTACAGTGCACGAGTGCACATAATTCGAGACGACGGGACCCACGAAGCCCGGGGAACCTCGACACCACGTAGTGTATAGCTGGCATGCCGCAGCAGTACACTGCATGCCCCATCGGCCTATAAATATAGACCTTGGGGTTAGCCATTTGAGAGAGAGAAGGAGAGAAAAAGGCAAGGAAGCCCTGACCAATTTACTATGTACACACCCATATTGAGTGTTTCCTCATCTCTAAACATCTGTTAGCTCACATATAGCTATCTTTTTATCCGGCGGGAGCTAAGTGTTTATCCATATAGAGTCATAGAAGTCTACATTGGCAGCACTGTAAGCCTTCTCACATTCTATAAAGCCTTTTTCTCATATTAACACACACTATTATACACATTGAGAGTCGTGTTGTGTGAGTTTGCCTGGACTTCGGTCCGTGGTTTTCATTTTCTATCTCATATATATATACTTATATATGTATATATTTTATATATATGACTAACATTATCGAGTTATGCCTCGATTGAGCCTAGACTTATGTCTGGAGCGTTTTGCTTGCTTATATATATATATATATATATATATATATATATAATTGTTGTCGATATATCTAATGAGCCTGATTTTTACATCCTAGCATTTACTTATATATATATATATATATATATATATTGTTGTTGGATATATATATATATGAGCATATCCCATGAGCCCGGATTTATATATATATATATATATTATATATTTATATATATATATATATTTATTTATATATATATATATATATATATATATATATTATATATATATATTTGTGGCATTTTATAGCTTTATTTACATTTCATCCTCGCTGAGTTTACTTCGTGGTAGTTGATCGCTTTTATGTACTTTTATTTACATTTCATTTCCCACAGAGTTTACTTCATGGTGGTTGATCATGTCCATATATATATATATATATATATATATATATATATATATTTTATATATATATTTACATTTTCGATCCCCATGGAGTTGCTTCGTGGTGGTCAAGTCTCATATATATATATATATATATTATATATTTATATATATAACTGCTTATCGCTTTCCATACAAACTGCAGATTATGTGAGCCTAGGAATCATGTGATCACAGATTCATTTCTCAATCTAGATTCGGTTCCCATGATGGACCTTTTTCAATTTGTGAGCGACTTGTACATTATTTTACACGTGTGTCTAAATTTCCTTGATGGTCATCATGCCCATGAGGAGTTCGAAGATCATTTGATATTATTTTCTCAAGATGCTTCGCATCTCAAAATAAAAGCAAACAAGTTTAACATTTAATAATAAAATGGAAGTATCAAAGGCCTCAATTACTATTGAGCACGTGGTTTGAAAAACCTCTTTTATAAAACTTCATTACTATATCTTGCTTAAAACCTGAATTTTTCTATAAATTCAAACCCTTTGTATATAGGTGCGAACGAGGTGTAGCACTACTTCCAAATAATTGCACATTGATCCACACACACATACACACACACATTCATATAACATGCTTTCTTTGAAAAGTGGCGGTCACCGTAACAACACGGATGTCGTCTGGGTGCCTAACACCTTCCCTCCGCATAATCAAGCCCCCCCTGACCCAAATGAATCTCGATTTCACAGACTCGTTTAGCAATGTCACATCACTTTGGGTCAATGTGCAAACCTTTTTCTATGCGTTGATTGGTGCAACCATTAAATACACCAACCGCGACTCTTAAAAGTCAAATCGTCGATATTATACATGTCGGACCTTTTTCACTTATTTTTTCAAACAAATCTCACATTAACATGAGAACACCAAAGAAAAAGTAACGAAAAGGTCACTAAAAAATTCCGCCATAAGAATAAATCTATGATGGTAGATTCATTGAACTTGTAAAGGTTAGACTTACATGATCTTTAAACCATTACACAAATTCTCCATTTCTCAAATTTTGCAAATCCTCGTCTGATATACTCGGATTCACTTCATGTACTTCAACATCATATTGACTGCATCACAGTTATATACTCAATGTGTTTGTAAAGGAACTTGACACAATTACACCAGACATATATTGTTATGACTACTTACTTAATGTATGGCGTTACTTCATTCATGTTGACAAGTGCATACAATGTGGCAGCTGCATACTGACTATTGGTCAAGAATCGCCTTTTTTTACCGCTGAATGGGCGTACAGGATGACTAAAGGCCGTTAATTCTCCATTTTCCTTGTGCTCAAAAGCTTGATTTCGACGTGCGCGATTGTGCTTCGTCTGAACATTCGGCTCAAAGTACAATGAGCAGAAATTAACAAGTTCCTCCATAATATAACTTTCAGCATTCGACCCCTCTACACGGGCTCTATTCTTCACCTTTTAATTTAGACGTCGCTTATACCTATGTGATATATAGATTAGCAAGAAAAAATGAACATTTTACCGTATTAAAAACATTAATGTCTTTACCTCTTGAATGGATACATCCATTTATTTTGTACGGGACCGCCAAACTTAGCTTCGTATGGCAAGTGAATAGGCAAATGCTCCATTGAATCAAAAAACGATGGAGGGAAGATCATTTCTAACTTGCACATTATTTCCACTATCCGCATCTCCATTTTATCTATGTCTTTGACTTGAAGCTCCGTCAAGCATAGATCTTTGAAGAAATTAGAAAGCTCTGTTAGTGCTTCAACCATATGTTTCGGTAACAAGTCGATAAATGCCACAGGGATCAACTTCTACACGAATACGTGACAATCATGACTTTTGAGACCCCGAAACTTCAGCTCTTCGACTTTACAACACCTTTCTATATTTGAAGAATATCCATCTGGGAGCTTCAATCCACTAATCCAATTACATATCAATATCAACTGTTCCCTGGTCAAAGTATATTCAGCTTTAGGCGTTACCGTCTTACTACCCTCTTGATACAGTCACAGATCTTCCCTAATGTTCATTTCTACCAAATCAAGCCTCGACTTGTTGTTGTCCTTTGTTCTACCAGTGACATATAGGACTGTATAAAAAATGTTATCAAATACGTTCTTCTTAGTATGCATCGGATCTAAACAATGACGGATGCAGAGTATAGCCCAATAAGGCAGGTCAAAGAACATAGATCTGTGTGTCCAGTTATGAACCTTGCCGTAACCATAAGCTCGCTCTAATCTGTGATTCTTCCCTGGAGGTGGAAACTTCAAATGACTAATCCAACTCAACACCGCTGACCCAGAAAGACGGCCAGGTACTTGACATTTCTCTGTTTTTCAATTGAATTGTCTACTCATCCGTCGATAACGATGTTCAATCGACAAAAACTATCTGGATGTTGCAAAGAAACTTATTTTCCCCCCATGTTTAAGCCGCACATCTTTAACTGACCCCATGCACACGGGACATGACAAGCCCCCGTGAGTCGACCATCCACTGATCATTCCTAACGCCGGGAAGTTATTTATTGTCCACAGTAAAGCTGCCCTCATGTCCAAGTTCTGCTTAAGAGATACATCATAAGTTTGAACCCCTTTTTCCCACAACATCTTCAACTCATCAACTAACGGCCTGAGGTATACATTGATGTCTTTACTTGGACTCTTATCACCCGAAATCAGTAAAGGCATGAACATTTAGGGATCTTTCATGCACATCGAAGGCGGGAGGTTATACACCACAATAATCACCAGCCAAGTTGAGTAGGGCTTTGTGTAAGGCCCGTTAAAAAGATTAAACCCATCTGAAGCAAGTCCAAGCCTAACATTACGAACCTCTTCAACAAACGAGGGGTGATTGTTATCAAAATTTTTCCAATCAAGCCCATCTGCCGGGTGCGTCAGTTGACCTTCGACTATGTCCCGTGTAGAGTGCCACCTCATATCCTCGGCGGTATGTGTTGACATGAACAACCGCTGAAGCCTCGCAATGGGAAAGTAACGTAAGATCTTTCTCAAGACGTCTTTTCCTTTTTTTCTTACTGTTCACGATCTACTTGTACCACAAATATCACACGACCTCTTATCTTTATTGACATCACCGTAATACAATATACAGTCATTCTCACAAGCATCAATCTTCTCATACCCTAGATTGAGCCTTTTGACCATTTTCTTCACATCATAGTAAGACTCCGGTAACTTATTGCATGCAGGTAAGCACTCCTTCACAATGCTTAACAGTTCATTAAAACTTCTCTCGCTACAGTCATGCTCGTTCTTGAAGTGTAAAAACTTAGTCACGGCAGATAAGACGGTGTGCTTTTCATGCCCGTCATACAGTGGCGTCGCTATTTCGTGCAATAACTCACAGAAATCCTTAGCCCCATCATTCGACTCTTACTCGACGCTACTGCCATTCCTGTCTATATTCCACTGAAAGTATGAACCAGCAGCTTCGACTATCATGTTAGTACAGTCAAAGGTTTCATCACCTCTGGATTTCGGTTCTGATTCATGTTCATCCAACCAGGTTTCCCCATGATAGATCCATGTCGTATAACCCTGCTTGAACCCATACGCAAATAAGTCGCACATGACATCACTCCTTTCCTTCCACACTTCATTCACACACCTCTTACAAGGACATCTGATGTCATCGCCGCTGACTTGCTCAAATGCGAAGTTGAGAAACTGTTCAACCCCACTACGATACTCAGAGCTAAGCCCACTCTTATCAGTGGCTACCC
Source organism: Panax quinquefolius (assembly GCA_020205615.1). NCBI lineage: Eukaryota > Viridiplantae > Streptophyta > Magnoliopsida > Apiales > Araliaceae > Panax > Panax quinquefolius. The sequence continues at coordinate 117,176,869 of CM035155.1, forward strand.
TACGTTCCATCCAACTTCGATCAACAGACATCTCGGACAACTGTCTGGTATATATATGAAAAGTTAGACAAACACAATCAAGTCTCCAAGTTAATGTATATGTAAGCTTATGAGTTTCCTAACTTCATCTCCCACTCTAACGGGTCAGGCTTCTATCCCATTCCCGGATGTGTCGCCTCACTTATGCCAACAACATGAACACATCTTTAAATTTTTTAGAAATTTCGGCAGTACCTCCCCATGGTCTTCAAGTACACGAAATAGACTAACACATCATAGTCTAAATATGCACCCGAAGAACATCAAGAGATATATACTGACCAAAAATTCAAAAAATATAAGGACGTGCTCAAGTCGTCAACATTGACCTAAGTGAGATCGAAACATACAAGAACAGTCCCAAAACGGGAACTATTTGAGATTCACTCCTACTAAGTGAATCTCAAACGGGTTTCTAAGCTTCCTAAACTATATGAAACTATGCACATGTTCAGGACAACTTGCTCATAAAATTAAATAAATGTATCAAATTAATTCCATTTCTGTGTTACCCATTTGGTATAATTAACTAAAGTTTCCTTTGATCTAATTCAATCATCAAATAACCAATTCGGAAAGTACTCAAGGAGAATAAAATAGATTTTAAAGATTAACACAAGATATATATATATATATATATATATATATATATACATACATATATTATACTGTCATATTTGAATAAGTAAATGAGTTCAGTATTAATAATCTCACCTGAGTAAATGAGTTCAGTATTAATAGGAGTCGTTGCCGTCGGAACTAGGGCATTTAAAAAAAGGACTCATTCTAGACTCAAAATATCATATTACCAATGTTCAAACAATTTTGTAATCCTACTAGAGAATTTATAGTAACCGAAACATAGTCACAAGTACCTACTTAATTAATAATTGTACCCTCGTAATAAGATTCTCCATATAGGCACTTGAAAGTTGTAATCAATAGAACAATCTACTGTAGAATAGAAAATTACTGAAATACTTTAACATTCATACAATTCTTTTGCAACACCAATATATGGGTAACTAAACAAGCTATATTTATTGCAATAACAAGAGCACTGCATAAACTAGCAAATCGAGTTCATAAAAGGGCATTTCTTATTATAACACATGATACTGAACTTCAAGCTCTAGCCATGTGAAAGAAAAATACATGATTCGAACTCAGATTCCGTGAAGGCCATATTAAGATAAATTAAAATAACTAATAAATTAGCAGCGATAAGTACTATATATGCCCCAAAGCCAAAAAATCTTGATTATCAAAATGCTACTTGCATGACTTGTAAAAATGTAATATAATTTTTATATTGCTTTTAGTTAATTAGTGAAGAATTGAACAATGATAATATATGTTGCAGAAGAAATCTCTTGTTCCAACCAAAACAAAAGAATTAGGTAAAAAATGTTAACCTGGCACCAAAAGCAAGCAATTCATAAGAGTAAATGAACCAACATAGAAACTAAAAAAATCTTGTAAACATCAAATCTTCACATACTAAAAGTGCATATATACCCACTAATTTCAAGAATCAAAACCAACTTAACAATCAATTATCACAAGAAAATAAACTTACCTTGTAATGGGGAACCAAGAGTAAAGAAGAAGAAGGTAGAGGGCGGAGGTTCGATTGACCAACCGAATACACAATGGGTCTTAGGTAGCGCGGTGGGGAGAGGCGGAGACCATCTTGTAATCTCCACTGGGATGGCGATGGGCTGAATTGTGTGAATCGATTAGAAGAAATGGGATTATCAATTGAGCAAATGGGCTATTGTGATTGAAGAATTGAGAGGGAAAAACAAAAATCTGAATGAAAATTAGAAGAGAGGGGCAAAAAATAAGTGTCGCTGCCATTAGAAGTAAGGGTTTTTAATAAAAGACTCATTCTCGACGGTGAAGCCGTCATTATTAGTCCCGTCGAGTTTGACTCACTAGCGACGACATGCTCGTCGCCTTAACCAATATATCCCGTCGACAGTGAGTTTTCCCTCCACTGTGAAAACCTAGTCATTCTCGACGACCATCCCTTGGCCACCAATCTGGAAAAGGAGGGAAAATGGCATTATCGACGGGTACCATTGGCGACAGCAATCCAGTCATGAATGAAGTCATTAGCGACGGGAGGTAGGCCGTCGGCAATAACCCATTTTTTTGTAGTGAATGCTATAAATATGTACTGTATGTACGTACTGTAAATAATTGGTCAACTATAGTGTGACAGTAGAAAACCCTAACATTGCTTTATTGAACCCTAATTTGAAACTCAAATTAGTGTTTAAGACTGTTATATAATTGTGTTATGTGATTAATGTTAATTATTATAGATTTGATTAGGTAAACCCTAATTAAAATTTAAAAACCCTAATTTAGTAATTAAAAACCCTAATTACTAACTTAGAACCCTAAGTTCTAAAAATAAAAACCTAATCGCTAATTGTAAGCCCTAATTGCTAAATTAGCGATCTTAATTATAATTTGGAAAGCCTAAACTAATTTTCAAGTATAATGTAATTAGAAAACTAATTATAATTAGTAAACCCTAAATTACATTGTTAGGAAACTAAAATTTTATATTTTTAAACCCTAATCGCTAAATCCTACAAATTCAATGTGCTAAACCTTAGGGTTAAATCCTAAGGGTTTGCCAAGTTACACTTATGCCATTAATATAAAATACACTTTTTTTGTATATTTTTAATATGTAACTTGTCAATCTTTCCATATATGGAGTGGGTAACCTACTAATTTGACTTAGTAACTTAAAATCTCCAACAATATCAGTTCAATGTATCAGCCATTGCATTATATCATCATATATAAGAGAATTAGAGAGAGAAAGTCATCAAAAGTTGGTCATTTTTCACCGAAGCTCTCAAAAACTCTCTCTCTCACCAAACCTCTGAATTTCTCAAGTATTTCAGTCACACTATAGCCCTCTAAAACATCTAGATCAGATTGATAAGACGAGATCAAAGATTGGTACTAGAAAGGTATAAAGCCCTAACCCTTTTTGATCTTGTATGCTTAGTCTATGTTTGTGTTTAAGTGTTTAATTTTGTGTTAAAAGATGTTTTATGGTGATCTATGTTGTTATAACATAGATCCATAGCATCAAAATACTTTAAAATTATGTTTTTCAAAAATTGTCAAGGTGGTCTGACAAGCATATGTCAGGAGCCACAAATCTTTCCCCGTTTACGATTTTTCTTGTTTTATATGTTAGATTCATAGTCTGACATGAGGTCTTTGATCTAGAAGTGAAATCATAGCAATTGGATGTCCAGATTTGAAGATATTGGTGGTCTAAACCGTTGACTGGGCATGACCAGTCGATTTCTGGGTAACCCAAAAATCCATAAACAGTGTTTGACAACGTTTTGTAAAGCCTTGATCTTTTAGTGTTTAAATGTTTTGATGATGTGTTTGTATCCACTTTGTAGTCTATCATGTGTACTTTATATTTGTGTCTGTAGATCGTGTAAATAATCAATCGATCAAGCGTAGCAGATGGTCAAAGTAAGCCATTCGGCCATGACTTTGAATTTCTGGAATTTCCAGAAACGGGAAGAACACACGCCTTTCCGGCGGCGTTTGACGATTGTGCTAGATCTGGAGAATAAGATGTGTTTGGACTGATATATTGATGTGTATGTGTTGTTTTACATGTGTACTATATGTTAGAATCATGAGATCGACCAGATAATGACAAGAACCTAGCTTAAATTGAACTAGAAAGTGCCTACTCGAACTGCCTGGGTTTCTGGGTTACCCAGAAAACCAAGAAACGTTCTGACAATGAATTTAGGGGCTTGGATCTTCAAATTGTATTGTTGTATGGTCTAGATTCTTAGTGATAATTGTAGTGTTACATAAACACTACAAGATGCAAGTCTAGGTTGATATAGAAACATAATAATCAGAGAATTAAACGTGGTCAAAGTAAGGACCTTGAACTCTGTCTGTCAGTGTTCTTGAGCCTCGAGAACACCTACAGCGACATAAAGCGTCGCTAAAGGCTACAACGACGATTTTAATTATTTTTATTTTCTGAATTTTCGGAAAATGATTAAAAATAGAAAATAAATTATAAAACTTATAAAAATGGTTTTAAAAATTATTTTAAATTATGAAAATTAACTTTTGACTATTTAGGATATTTTTAATTATTTGAATATTAATGATATTTAATTTATTTAATTAGTGTATTAAATAAATTAGAGAAAAATGATTTTAATATTATAAAAATCATTTTAAATAAGAATAAAGTGTTTAATAATATTTTAAATTTTTAAAATATAAATTTTAATATTTTTGATAAATTTCATTAATAAATTTATATTAATGATAATTAAGTTATTTAATAAATGTATTAAATTAATTATGAAAAATAGAATTAATGATTTAAAAATCATATAAAAATGATTTAAAGGTTATACAAATATTTCAAGTTATAAAATATAACTTTTGATATTTTTCATGAAAAATATTAATATTTTAATATTAATGATATTAGACTTATTTAATATTTATATTAAATAAATTAGTTTAAAAATGATTTTAATATTAGAAAAATCATTTTAAATGAAAATAAAGAGTTTAAGAATATTTTAAGTTATAAAATATAACTTTCAATATTTAAAGGTAAATTTCATTAATAATTTAATATTAAATGGTATTTGATTTATTTAATAATTATATTAAATAAATAGTTTAAAAATGGTTTTATTAATTTAAAAATTATTTAAAAATGATATAAATGAATTAAAAATATTTTAAGTTATAATTAATGACTTTTAATATTTTGATAAATAATACATTAATATTTAAATATTAATGGTAATTATTTAAAAATGATTTTAATTATTTTAAAAATCATTTAAGGGTAATAGTAATACTTTAAAAATATTTTAAGCTATTATAAATAATTTTAATATTTTGGCAATGGTTTCATAAATAGTTTAATATTAATTAAATATTAATGATAATAGAATTATTTGATATTTAAATCATTTTATAATTATTCTAGTGTTTGAAAAATCATGATAAATTATAATAATTATTTAAAAATTATTATAAGGCTATGAAAAATAATATGATTGATATTTACAACTATTGAACTATAGAATAGAGTCTCAGACTTGATAATTACCCGATACAGCCGTTGGTACACCGACATGTTTCAGAAATTAATCTAGACATAGATAATTTGACTAGATACGTGTCTGTTTGTGATCCAATAATTGTTAAACATGTGTGACAATGTGATTAGGTTATGTGCTGACTACAATGAGCAGTATTATGTGTTACGATATGTTATTCTAATCGGTAAAATGATCTTATTAATGATAGGTTGCTATATAAAAAATAAAACTAAGTTCTGTAAGCAGCAGACTAGGAAAGTATCATACATTTGCATTTACTTTATTCAATGGATATAAGTAAGAAAGTTTCAGAATTATATTATCATTGTGCCAGAATATTAACTCTATTGTTATCGATTATGTATCCGATCATTATTTATCAGTACAGTATTATTATATAAATTAGATATTATTCTGTTCGTTAATTTCTAAATATGGTTATATAAGTGTCCTCACTTGGATAATCATTGTATTTAATCACATGTTGATATGCACCTATGGATCTCCGATATGTATACATTAATTAAAAGTCGTCTAAGCTATTTGACCCAGCTAGACACAGATTTAGAAATATCATTGAACATGATAAAACTTTATTGTATCCAATCAAATTGCTTTGGTTTGGATTCTCGACTAAGTATGAACATCACGAATATGGGAAAAATTTTATATGCCTAAGGCGGATAGAATGAACGATAATATCATTCTTGCATGTAGTATTGATCAATACACGGCGCATTGGGATGATCACCCTCGCGCCCATAAGTTATGATGGTTTACGGATGAAGTTCTGCTAAACCTTAGCAAAAATTAAAAACAATGTTCATAGTCTGTCGACTACTACTTATTTATAGTCAGTACGCAATTTTAAAAATTTGATATAGAATTGATATGTTATTATTATTAGTTCAGCTTACTTCACAACTATTGATTCATTGTAGAAGTGTCTTAAAAAGAAAATATTTACTTCTTCCAGCTAATATTTATAATTTCTATTACTTGCTGGGCACTCAAATGCTCATCCTTACTTAATTTAAATGTTTTCAGCTAAGTGTAAACAACTAGAGGCTTCGGCCAAGAACAAGGGAAAAGGAAAGTAAACAGAATAAGTGTTATGGTACTCTATTTAATAGTATGACTTTGTTAAGACAATGATATCTATTAATTATCATGTAATGAATGTAGTAAAGGTTATGTACTTGGGATTAGACTCTGATAAATGTAAGTTAAGTTTGATATTCATATTATTTTTTTTATTATTAGTATTATTCTGCTCATAGAAATGATATCATAAAGCATCGAGTTCGGGTTTCAAGTACCTGAATTTGGGGGCGTTACAAAACCATAACGTCAATCCCGAGTGAAAAAAACACAAAACAGCTCAACAGACTGACTGCGAAGATTTGAAGATCGGGTTATGGACTCTTCTTCCCATATTTGGAAAAAGTCAAATCCTATGTCATTGTGTTGCTCCCAAAAAGGTATTTTCGAAAAGGTATAACACACCTCCATCGGATTTCCAAATTGAAAGTTATGAAAGTTCGAGCAGACTACGCGTTGGTCCGAGTGCAAGTACTTTGAGACAATGGGACCCACGTGGTCGGGCCCACCCGGGTCAGCTGCAGGTAGATCTGCGGCTGTCGTGGTTAGACTCGTGGCTGATTTGGTCTATAAATAGATCCCCATATCAGCCATTTTAAAAAAAAGAAAAAAGAGAAAAAGATACGGAATTCCGCCCATTTCAGCTCTTAACCCCTCCTACAATGTTCCAAACTTCGATATTCTTCTTTGTAAACACTTGTATACATATATATTACAACATATCAAGTTTTAACGGGTGGCAACTGAGTTTTCAAGCTTCAAAAATAGTTTAAAGCCTTCCTCACTACACATTATAAGATCTTTTTTGATCCGAAGCTTTTATCTAATATATATATATATATATATATATATATATACCAATTAGTTGTGCCTGGATTATCAATCTGTGGCTTTTTCTTACTTCAATATATATATATATATATATATATATTTATTTAATAGTCATGTTGGGATTGTAAATCCTTGGCTTTTTACTGCTTTAATATATATAAGTAATATATATTAATTGTTTACTATGATTAAATATCAGTTTTAACTGTTCATTCAATATAAATCTGTGGACTAGATTTATCTAAATCTAGCCATATCTAACTTTTAACTTGTTCAAAAGTTGTAAAACTTGAACCATTGAGCTAGAATGGCTAAGATTTATTTAAATCTAATTTTCTTTCTAGTTTTGTAAATATTAAGCAACAACGTGACCCAAATCTGTATCTAGAGGGAACAAGAAGCTTGGGGCATGGGCATGCAAGGATTTAACTGATGAATCATTTGTTTTGCGACGTTTAGATTAAATATCTATTTTATTTTAGAATATTTGTTATGCAGGCTATTTATATGATATTATGTGAGCCTAGGAGCAACGATATCTAAGATCCAACTGACGGATCTAGATCTGATGGACCTTTTTCAGTTGTATAGATAGCTTGCAAATCATATGTGTGGTGCTCAGACATACTTTGATGGCCAGACATACTTTGATGGCTTTCATGCCCATAAGGAGCCCGACACTTATATTTATATTATTTTGTCGAAGATGTTTTGCATCTCGAGAATAAAATCAAAATAAGCCGAATACGAAATAAAATGGAAGTATCAAAGGCCTCAATTACTATGTGAGGATAAGAGTTTGAAAACATGTTTTCAAAACATCATTTTATATGTCTTATATTAAAATTGAACTTTTATACAAATCAAACCATTTGTATATAGGTGCAAAAAAGGCATAGCACTACTTCCAAAGAAAACACTTATTAGGCCCAATTAACTGCAACAAACACACACACACATTTTATATAAATTAGGGAATTAAAAAGATGCGGTAACCGTGTTTTCACGAAAGTCGGAGGGGGGTGCCTAACACCTCCCCCCCGCTTAAGCAAGCCCCCAAAATTTATGAATGTCAATTTCTAAGGTCTGTTAAACAAAGATTTTGCAAAACTTTTCATAACTCGGTTGAGTTGGTACAATAATTTCACTTCTACCGACTGACGACTCTATAAAATCAATCTTTTCAAGTCATCGACATTTCATGTCGAAATCTTTTGTTAATTTCACCCTTTTATACAAAATTCGAACCACATAGAAAACATAAAGGGTAGGAAATATTTAAAAGAAGAAATTCCAAAGGAAATTTTTCCCGACGTCGACAGGTGGCGACTCCGCTGGGGACAATAGAGGGCTTAAGCCACATTTAATTCTTTTCAAATTTCATTTCTTGCGTGTGTGAATGTTGTCTTTACATTAAATGGATATGAATGAATGATCTATTTACTGCACTTTAGTGCCTCACACAATCTCTGCGTTTTGTATTAGTGCCTCACACAATGTCATCATTTCATACAGTGAGGCACGATGTGTGTGAATGCATGTTGTGTGATTCCTCCTGTGACACCCCCAAATCCAGGTACTCCATTCCCACAGGATTTGGTGCTCACTATAAAAAACAATTACATCTAACTACCCATCATAAAGGATAAAGTCATAATTTAAATAACTTAAACAATAATCTTCCCCATTAAAGGGTTACATCATCATAAAACAATCCCAGGTAATATAACCTTAAATTATTACATAAGTCTGCGGAATACATCACAAAATAAAATAAGTCCTATAACATAATTTATCAAAAGAAATTCACATAAATCTTCAACACTTGGACATCTTACCCTTTCCTTTGCTAGTAGATGGCTCATCGACTTTCTCAACTTTAGCTGTAGTGTTAAATACAAGAGTTAGCAAACAATTGCTCACTGATATAGAGAGTAACAATAATAATAACATGAGAGTGAACAACGAATGCTGAACAATGGTGAACTTGTTCTACGAATCAAAAATAGAAAATAAGTTTGAATTAAATATCTGAGGGTCTTAAGACCACGAACTATGTCCCCGGTACTTAGGTATTATTACCCAACCTTAACAGTCATTTAGACTATACAGACCCTTCTTATCTTACTTAGGGGGATCAACACTTTGTACCATGTATTGTACATAAACATCTAAATGTTACACATACAATATCCCCTATGTTAGGGTTGTTCGTCTCAGTTTGAATTTAGAATTTCCGCACTAAAGAAAGTTTAGTTTTGGAACTAGATTATCAAATTCTAGAATTTTAGAACACTTATTTAATTATAGATCAATTCAATCAATAAAGGTTTGCGTACTATTTGAAGGTTCAACACAATAATATTGAATTGAACAAGGTTATTTAATTCAAAGATCGAATAACAAAAATGTACAATTGAATAGACATGGTATACATGCAATGTACTATATTCAAAAGAGTTAGAACAGTCTCATTTGAATCATTGAATTTAAATAGTATATGCTTTAAATAGAAATATCAAGAATTAAAAAAGTGAAACTTGCTCGGTGTAACGAACTAGATTACAAGAGCTTGTACAATCATACACAAGATAGATTAGGCTTGTTCAACTTTAACATGGAATTTAGGAACTTGTACAATGATAATTTAGGAATAGAAAGCTTGCTTGACATAAAAGATAACATAGCTATTAAACTTGCATTCATAAATAAAAGAATGAAGTTAGGGAACTTGCTTAATAAAAGTTTAGGATAAGGAACTTGCCTTGTATGTAAGCTACACAAGTATAATAATGTTCGCCAATTACCCTACACATATCATTGAAATCGCAATAATGATTAGTTGTATCAACATTAGCTTTATGGGTTTAACCCACCATTTAAGTCATACCCTTAACTTAACTTCTAACCATGTTGGTTATCCACTCTAGCGAATCTGAAATCTCATTATAAACTAACATAAACTTTATCATTCATCTCTAACTTTTGAAAACATCACCTTTGTTCATTATATAACTTATTCAAGTGATAAATTAAAATCTCCATATTTTGGTATTATATTATACTACAATCTGTTATGATGTCTTATGTTAGGATTCAACATGTTTATCATGAATGTCAACCATATAAAGTCCTTGTATTACAACCCACAAATAAAATGTAACTCATTTGCCTAGGCTCGGGGCATGGCCAATGGCTATGTTGCCCAGAACTTAGTACCAGCCAGCAGCTACTTATTTGGTGCAAAAACCACAGAAGACCAATCAGTCTGACTCTGTTGTTTTACTTGCGATGGAACCCAAAGTGTGGCTACTGTGCGTCTGTGATGAAAATCAAGGCTAGCAACTTCTGTTACATAACAGTCACCAAAATCAACCCAATTTCTATAGAAATTCATAAAACTTCACATCTAAATCTTTGTAATAACATAGGTAAGCATGCTATTCTTCATTCTAATTACATAAACATTACATATACTCAATTTTGAAGAATCAAAACCACAATTTTCCAAATTTTTTCATTTTTACACTTTTAGCGAATTCGATCGCCACGACTTCGTTTCTTAACCAATTGACACGATTCAAACTACGTTGTTTTCGTTTCTTAACATACTAACACAATCTAACACCAATTTATAGATTATAGCAACTATTAGATATGAAATTTTATACTTTTTAAAGCCATTTTTTATACATAAACACTGTTATTATAACTTCCTTCTTGCAAAGCCAATTCTCACGAATTTGATCAACAACATACGGTTATAGAGGATAACTAACAGGTTTCATAAACTAATTTAACAATTATAATTTCAAATTCACACAATCCCACATTAGAAATTTAGAACATAACTTTAGGTTTTTATACCTTCAATACTTGATTTCTTTGCAAGATGATCACAAGCTTTAGCAATCCTTCTTCTTCTTCATGATGATATTATAAAGAACGAATTCTCCCTTACTCTCAGTCTCAACTTTCTCTATGATTCTCTCTTCCTCACCAAGCTCTCTCTCTCTAACCCTCTGTTATTTAGCCTTAGATAAAAACATGTGTAACATATAAACTGACTCCCCTCTCTCTCACGTATACATTAGTTAAAAAACCAATAGGCGTCAGTTAAAAATAAGCCAAAGGCCACAAGGCCTTGTTTGGCTAACCACAATTCTCCTCTACTGGATTATTTTTATATTATTTATATTATATGATTTCATGTGTCACACTTTTAAAGTAATTTAAATAACTTACAATAATAATTATATTTCCCATTATAATTCTACTTTATACTTAATAGATCATTACATATCTAATTTAATTATTAAATTAGACCAAAACATCATTTTATCTAATTTACTTATTTTCTTAAATATTAAACGATTCATTTAATTCAATTATTTCATTAAATTAAATCTTCAAATAAAATTACCATTATTCACTATAATTAACATTAATCAATTTAGTTACTAAATTCTTGCACCACAATTCTATCAATTATTTATTTTCTCAATAAATAAATTTAATAAAATATTTATTTAATTCAATAAATACTTAAATTAATTACAAAAATTTCTCGATCGTTACACCTCCACCAGGAGGCGAACCCGTCGGCATTTGATTAATGGACTCATGAGAAGACTAATCCCGCGAGGCTCATGAAAAGAGCCACTCATATCCGCTTGAATTGAAAGATCATATTAATTTTCCATCTAGTAGATTGCAATGATCTGGGAACCTTCATGCCGAAATGCCCGTGAGTGTAATCCTAAGATAGATCAGCTTTTGATAAACCAAATACGAGGGAAAATCTCTTCATGCCTTTCCTTTTTAATTCAATGTAAATTTTAATTCCATGTAAATGTCAATTAAATGTGAATATCATTTCCATTCCATGTCAATGTTATTATTGTACAAATATTAAATCCTGTCATTCTATCTTGTCAATAAAACAACTAACAACTATTTTGCACTGAAAACATTAAAAAACCTCAAAAAATGACACATTGCAAGGCCTCCTATTACCAGATCGAAATCTAAGAAAGCACAAGGCCTATCCACCGACATGGCTGAGAGTGCCCAACATGAATCAGGTTCAGTATCTCAAAAGGAGTTTGAGGGACTTAAGAATAAAATAACAGAGTTGGCTATCCTCCTGAAAGAACAAAGTAAAAGCACTCAGGGCCAGACAATGCCCAATCAAACAGAGTCCTCCTCATAGGGCGGCGATAAAAATGCTGACAAAAAAGGGGAAGTACAGATGCCTGAACCTCATTCCAATAAAGGAACCAACAAAACCCCTGAAATCATTAACCTCATGGATGATCGAGAAAATGGGGACATAAGAAAGAAAGTCCAACAAATGGAGGAAACAATCCGGTCAATTAAAGGTACTGGAAACCTTGGAAGTGTCACCTATTCAGATCTTTACATATTCCTAGGGGCTCGATATCTTGAAAAATTCCAAGTCCCAGACTTTGAAAAGTACAATGGGGCAGTCAATCCCTATACGCACTTGAAAGTATACATTAGCGAGCTGGGGTTTTATGCTGAAGATGAAAGCCTTAGAATGCAACTTTTCGAAAAAAGTCTCACTAGAGAGGCTAAAGCCTGGTATGCCCGACTTGACAATGCCAAAATCCACAACTAGGAAGAGTTAGCCTACACCTTCCTAAATTATTAATGCTTCCAATCACAAATGGCTCCAGACAGATATCAAATTTTGAAAGTTAAAAAGAAGAATAATGAATCTTTCAAAGAATATGCTCAAAAAATGGAGACGAGTTGCAGAATAGGTCAACCCACTTAAGTCAGAAACTGAAATGGTGATGACTTTTATAGACATCCAAGAGGCACCTTACTATGAGAGGATCCTAGCAGGAATAGGCAAGCCATTCTCGGAGATGATCAAACATAGCAAAATGGCAGAGATGAGCTTGAAAGCAGGCAAGATTAAAGATCTCATGACCTTGGATGCAACCGCCGAGCATATACAGTCTGGCAACTATGAAAGCACTCCCAAATGGGTACCCGAGAAAGGCGATGAAGATGTATCCCTCATTTTACAGGGGCAAGGTAGGAGACCAACCTACAATCCCCCCATTTGGAAGAAGCAAGGAAACCTGCCATTTCTACAATAGGCTGCATTCAACCAATGCTAGGATAGAAAGGGAAAATTTAAAAGAACAGAAAATTAGGTATTAACTCCACTAGGCAATTCCTTGGAAAACATATTGGAGTTATTAATCAGCTAGAGGAAAATTATCGAATTGGCTCCACTTCTTGATACAAAAAGTAAAAAATATAATCTAAGCCAGAGATGTGCTTACCATTCAGGGTATTCGGGACACGATACACATGATTGTTGGTCCTTTTAAAGCATAAAATCCAAAATCTGATAGAAAGTGGCAATATTATGGTCCAACGACCTGACCAACAAAATGTTAACACCAACTTTCGGTTGTAGCATGATATTGAGGGATTGAACATGATCGGGTCAGGAAGAGCTGAAATGCATCTAAATCATAAGTCCATATGAAGGATGGAGGAGTTCCCCCAAAGGAGTAGTATAAATGTCCTAGAGTGGGAAAATTCAGAGGACTATATGACAGTAAGTCAAAAATTGGAGACAATCCAGCATCAAGTAACTCTGTTGGCAAATCTGATAGTGCGCCAACATCAGGTTACAAGGAAACTTTTCACTCAACTACTAGAAAGCTAAAAGGAAAAATAGGTTAGCTAGAATGTATGCCTATCTCCCTCTAAAATAATCCAGCTGACTGAAGAGGATCAAAGCAGGCTGAAAGGACAGGAAAAGTGGAATGATAAAATTACTAAAAGATTTTGCTAGCAAAAAAATTGCTTAGGGGAATGTAAAACAAAGAAAAAAAATCAAACAACCTCTAAAAGAGACCAAAAATTCACCCCTATGAACAAATCAAATGAAGAGATGCTACACTTTTTGATAAGCGAATGAAAGATTCATGAGTTATTGCTTTCTATAAATCCAGAGATGAAAAGTTATGATTCCACCAAGATATGTCTTTACAATTCTAACTCACATGGACATGCAACTAAGGAATGTTGGTCTCTAAAGCATAAAATCCAGGATCTCAGTGAAAATGGGGAGCTGAAGATAGAAATCCCCATGACTAGAAAAGGCAAAAGGGAAATAAAAAGCTTAAGATGTCCATTCGAGACACGTAGTTCAAAGGAGGTGATGGCTATGAGCACCAATCTCGGTCAAGAACAAGGTGGACTAGTCGTAATGCGGGGAGTGATAAAGGAAACAAGATAATCCCCTAAGGAAATTCCTCCACAACTGTCAAACATTCTGTTGCCAAAAGTTAACAACCACATTCCTATTTCTACCCTCCTAGATGATGATGAGGAAATACTGTTCCTTTCCAGTGTGGAAAAAGCCAAAAAGGAAAGTTCCTTTTGAGAAATACAACAATAGTTTGAGGGAGATTTCGTAGTTAAATCCTCTCAAGCCTATGAGAAAGGTGAAGGAACAGATGAAGATAAAGGTAGTGAAGTTGTCAGGGGAGCCAACCCATTGAGGAATCTAGAGTTCATCCATTTTTGCGACGAGTCCACTTTGAGCCTATTTAAGGGATATGGTGATTCATAAGACGATAAAGTTATGGCCATGATTGAAGATATTCAGAACCAGGAGGTAACCTCTATCACGAGCCTCGAAGGTAACATAACCACTAACAACTAGACTATCAGGCCTTAGCTAGCCAGGAAGACGTAGCGAGTTCCAAGAAAGGTTAGGACAGTATCCCTTTCTTAGCGTTATGCCTTTTAATTTCAATGCATGTAAATATCAAAAATTTAAAAAAATAATAAAATAAAAAAAATTAAGTCAGTCAGGTCTCAGCTAAGTTGAACTACGTAAGACCTAATCTCCCCCCATCCGCGGGAGTACGTAGGCAGCCATTTATGGCGCGATCAAACCAAACAAAAAACCCACTCAAACTAATCAAAACAAACACCTTTCAAATCCCCAGAATACTACACTCTAGAATACCAGTTTCCAACCATTCAGGCCAAGCTTGAACTACGAAAGACTTTATCTCCTCCCATCAATGGGAGTACAAAGGCAGCCATCTCTGGTGGGGTCTAACCCTCAAAAGAAATATCCAAAATTTCAACCCTAAACATAAACCCAAATACCCGTCTCAAGACACCAAATCAAACCTAAAAAGCCTACATCCAAGAAAAACCCTCAAAGTCAGCAACCTATGTTGAGAAGACCCAACGACACCTCAATGTCATTCCATCAAATTCGGAGCAAGTTTAGAAAGGAAGAGGCAGTGATACATTAAGATAGCTAGTCATAATGATGAAATAACATTCATCCTAAGATGCAATCCTTCAGCAACTCGTTACTCCTAAAGTGCGAGAAGACTTAATCTCTTTTGACCTCTAGAAGTACAAGGGTAACCATCGTGGCAAGGTCTATCTCATACCCGATGACTTGTTCCCCTAGATCAAAACCACAAATAAAACCTTGCAGATCAAATTAAACTCGAGTGAAGTTGTCACTAACCAAGCTGAGATCTTAGGGACAATTTAGTGGAATTCAAAGTCATCTCGATATTAATCATCAAAGTTGAATAACAACACAATGATATATCAAGTATGATCATCAGCAAGGACCTTCAAAGAGCTGACACCCTCAATCACAAGTCTTCATCAATTAAGAAGAGAATCATCAAAGCCAATTACGCCTGCAAGTCAAAAAGAGGATTAGGGCAAACCAAATGTCAAAGCTCCACTACCTATTCACCATATGGGTCGAGAGGTAAAAGACTCTTGCAATCTCATTATTTTATCAGCCTATCTGTTAAAGAACCTACCCCAGATGACAAGCAAGATTGGGGAAATTTCAAAATCAGCGACAACCCGATATTGGGACACTTACAACAAGACTGGGGAAATCTTGAAAATAGCAACAACTTAACATTGGGGTATTCATCAACCATCCTAAGAAGGAAAATAAACCAGTTGACATCCTCAACATAGGCAGTCATCATCAGAGCTTCCCTCATATCATCTCACTGGCGATCCGATATGATCATTTGGTCTTTTCCAATCATACTTTTCTTAGAACAAATAATCCAAATGTGGGGTATGACTCTTTCATCTCGTTATGTGCTTTTAGTCTCCATTTACATTCATTAGCGATAGTATACATGTTAAGTATTCTTAGAAAAAGGTTTTAAAAGAGAAAACTTTTGCTTAACTTGTTATGAATTGGATTGATTTTGATAAGTGTCTGTGGATCAATAATTACAGGAACGATTAGAGAATTAAGACCATTCAACCTTTCGATTGGGCATGACATCCTAGTTCAAAGAACTTTTTGGAATAGACTTGACCTCATATGCATGTCTGCACTTTGTGATTGACCTGACTCTTAGTTGTGGGGTATGAAACTGTGGCGACAACAGTGATAATTAATGACAAGATAAAAGATAAGTCGCTAGCCTAATATCTCGAATCCTGGTCAAGGTTACTCGAGCTATTAAGCCCGAGGGGTGTATTTAAACCTGGTGCCCTAAAGCCATATGATTTAGGAGTCATCAGCCCAATGCTTGTTACATGAGTAACTTAGTGCCTAAGAAAATGAGCATTACAAGAAGAAGAAGACAAAACCTGAGCATATATAAATCATGGTCTAGGTTACTCGAGAAATTGAGCCTGAGGGGTATCTTCACACCTGGTTCCCTAAAGCCGTCTGGTTTGGGAGTCACCGGCTCAACGCTCGCTACATAGGTAATTTAAGCCTAAGAAAATGAATCTTGTACAAGCTCATAAGAGAATCAAATAGAGTAACTGCCTCACTTGTCTCGAAGTGTGGCCTTTGTTACTCGAGCCAGTAAACCTGAAGGGGTGTCTTAACACCTAGTGCCCTAAAGCCGTCTGGTTTGGGAGTCATTAGTCAAAAACTCATTAAATGGGTAACTTTGAATAGCCTAAGAAAATGAGACAAGTTAAGCAAGAAAATAAAAATTTGGAATCTTAAAAGTTATGGAAATAAAACCCCTACTATAAGTTGCATCACTCATAGTGCACGTGTCATATGAAATCAATTCTACGAAGAATAACATCTAGGGCAAAGATGAAGTATCTCTAATAATGGGAGATAAGTCTTTTAAATCTGATCCTACCCATGAATAATGACCATAGATGCTTAAAAATTTCATTACGATTTCATAACTCATTCAATTTTATAAACTTAAAACTTCAAATGCCTCATTCACAAGATTTTACTAATCTGGATGGTCGAGTTGTCAAGCTTTTGGTGCATTTTGTTCTTTTAATGTGCATGATATTGCTCACTCTCGACTTGGTCAACAAAGAGAGTTTCTTATATGAATCCCCGATAACAATGTGCAAAAGGGCTAGGGCATTTTTTGATTCCAAGAAATGGAAGGAATATAAAGCGGGATCAAGCCTCTCATCAAAAGAAAGGGGAGAACTCTTGAAAGAAATCATGGCGACATAGGCTTTCCCCTACAAAGGAAGGGGAAAATTCTTAAGAGAGTCCTTAACTTAAAAGTAGAAGCCCAATGACAATAGGTCTAGTGAATGAAATCTACACCATCAAACATGTCAACTAGAACCAAGTCTTCACAAGTTAAGGTCCGTCGCGAAGTTCAAATTTGGCCAGTGAAAGAATAGGCCGCACCCTTCAGAGAAGTTAGTGGCACCCAGGTCATCAATCCAGCCAGGTAGCGAATAAAAAGCACAAAGAAATGGGGCAGCAGAGTCGAATAACTAAAAGAAACTCCTAATTGCCTCAGAAAATGTGAGGTATGTTTCTATATCTAGTTAATTTAATTAAGCATGTGCATCAACCTAGGACAATATGTTAGTTCCCAGTAGGCACACAATAGATCTAGAAGGAGAGTTGAATAGATCCTTTTTGATTTCAAATACTTTTCCTGTTTATTTTGTATTGCTAATGAATTAGCATATGACAAACACAAAAATCTTTTCAAGCACAGTGGAATAAGTAATAGATCCCATTCACTGATATATTCATAAACATTCATACATTGTTCGTGGAGTTAGTTTAGTTGTAGGTAGTTAATACATACATAGCATTTATAGCAGTTAGGTACATAATGTAAATGACAGAAAGTAAATGACTGAATGTAAAAGACACAAAGGATTTTAAGTGGTTCAGAGACTCAAGCTCCTAATCCATTCTTCTACTTCAATAAGTAGGAATTACACTAAGGAAGGGCAGCACCCCGAATCACTAAGATTCTTTCAAGATCAGCAGCCTTAGAACTTTAGTTCACTAAGAACTCTTCAAGTTTACCAGACTTAGAACTCTAGTTCTCTACGAACTCTTCAAGCCCAACAGGCTTGGAACTTCATTTAGTTCCTCTGGACAAGGACCCCTCAGGCCCTGACTACTTGTTGTTGTTGTAGTTGTTGTTAGTGCTCTGCTGCTAAGATGTCTTGAAGCTTGACCATCTTATGTACTTAGCAACTTGACGTGGTCCTCTTTGCATTATGCATAGACTCTGGATCACCTCTTCTCTGCTGCAGTAGATCTTCATACTGCTCATCTCATCTTCATCCGATGTCAGCTGTGCATCATCACCATTTAGGTTTGCTAAGTCTTTGAGCTTTTGGTAGACTTTTTCTGGCACTTAGAATTCCCTGAACCTTTCTTGAATGATATGCAAACATGATTTTGCATCTGTTCTATTTCAGCTTTAGGTTCATAGTGATTCGTAGAGTGGCTCTCTGGATCTTCTTTGTGCTCTGCCACTTTTCTGATTGCTATCTTCTTGGCCTTCTCGGCTTTCATCTTAGTTGCCATCTTCAGTGGCATTCTCATTCTTTT
This sequence comes from Panax quinquefolius, assembly GCA_020205615.1. Taxonomy (NCBI): domain Eukaryota; kingdom Viridiplantae; phylum Streptophyta; class Magnoliopsida; order Apiales; family Araliaceae; genus Panax; species Panax quinquefolius. The sequence goes on from CM035155.1 coordinate 117,195,853, forward strand.
TGAGTGAATCTTTAGTTTATTCAAGTCCTTCTTCAAATCTACTTCACTTCCACCTTTGTAGTCTCACTACCACTGAGACTTGTTCTGTTCAGCTCTGCTGGAACTCGTAGAGTCAACAATATAGCATTCTGATAGCTCAATGATTCTTCAACTCAGTAACTCTTAATTTTTGAAGCTCTTGCTGATATATACTCCTTCACAATCTTCCCGTTAGAATATAGGCATTGGGAGCTATTTGAATTGCTTCGTAGATCTCAAGTTATTTGGTGCAGAATGCTCGATGTGACGTGACAACTCCTTTATGACTTTACTGACAAAGTAGTCTGCTACCTTACCTACCGCCTCAAAGATGTCACCTTTCCGTGTCAAGCTGGTAGTCACCTTTATTTATTCTTTCCGACTTCTCGATCAGAACATCAAAAATTATCCTTCTGCATCGATGCTCTTAATTAGCAACGTTCGAATATAAGTCTTCAGATTAAACCATTGCCAATACTTAAATCTTCATATGACTGAACTCTACAATTCTGTTGCAGATGTTCTTGAACTTGATCATAGTGTGTCTTGTTGAATGTTGCTTATTGACTGGTTGAGACAACACTACGATTCTAAAGAGTGTTCATTGGATCTTCAATATAGAACATTTATTCCTTCACTTGTGTAATGCTTCAATACTTCTGTTTGCCTCGATTGATCTCAGGAACTGATAGCTTAACTTTTTGTTCTGACCTTTTTTGAATAGCAAGACACATCAAATTTGTGACATGCCTAGCTCTCTTTCTTTTTGTGATCTCCCGTTCATTTATCATCAATGGTCTAACCCATGCTTAATCACTTTCTCCTTGTTCTTCATAAGCTAGCTAGTATCTCTGTGTAAACTACATCAGTTCCTGCGTTGTTTGGCAAACATTACGATCCTGGTTAATCCGAAGATCGTTGTCTTCTTTTCTCTTGACAGCTACTGCACTTGCTTACTTTCTTTAGTTAGTCACTTTTATTGAAGTCTTCTTCTGATTGACTTGTGAAGGACTTCATCTTGAATGGCTTCACAACTCAATCTGGATGTTGATTGGGTTGGTGCTTAGATCTTCTGTTAGCTTGCATGCCATTCATTGAGTCCTCTCTAGTTTCCTTCAGGTGGAATGTATCTTTGCAACTCAGACTAGAGGCTTCATACTTTGGATATCCTGGGAGTGCTTATTTGTTGAGAATCGTGTTGACTCTACAATTCTGCCTTGGATTTATGATCACCTCTGTTAAAGCCTTAGTTCTGCAGACTGTGATTTAGCTTTGGTTCTACAAAAACTATGACTCCAAGATCAGATCTTGACAGACTACAATTTTTGTCTTTATGCTTCCTGTCCTCGTCTGATCTGGATCGACTATGATCTCTGCCTCTGATATGATCAGTAGACTCCACTACTTAAAGTGTGGCCTACGATTCTTGACTTAGCTCTGGTAGATGCTCGGTCGGCTCTTAGACATACTGTCTCTATGATTCTGAACATGACTTCCTCAGCAGACTACGTCTCTGAGAAAGTTTTTGTCGACACACTACGATCCTTCCTCATTTCTCCTGCCAGACTACGAACTCCGAGATCTACTATCTTGCAGACTTCAATTCTGCCTTAATAGTTCTCAAGTTTTCCTTGACTCTTCTGGCAGACTACGATGCTTGTGCAATGTTCGATTATCAGACATACCTATCTATTACATTATAAGATCAACCTAACAAGCTTGATCTTTCTATATTTATAGTCCTTGTACATCATTTCTTTTTAAGGAATTTACAAAGCTATTTTGCTTATGTAGGATCAACCTAACATATTTGATCAATTCATTCTAAGTCCTTGTACATATATTCCTATTATTTATCAAAGGACTTTATAGCTTTCCTTAATGCAAACACACTTTCATAATCATTAATTTATATCATAATCAAATTATATATAAATAGGAATAACATTCTCATGTATATTCCTAACAATCTCCCCCTATTTGATTATGACAAAAATAATTAAAGCATATGCATGAGATGAATTAATCTTATATACAACGAGCAACTGTATTTCTAAAATAGATAAGCACGAATGTTATTGATGATAATATGAAATTACATAAACTATGACACTCTACATCCTGGATCCAGAACATACCTAACTAGATAAAGATGTACCTTTTTGGCTCCATATGTGTCTCCAGGATGTCTGTTGCTCAACTACTCATCTTTCTTTTCTTCTTTTCTTTGCTCCCCTTCAGATTCATGCTCCATTGTTTCATCTTGCTATAGGTTTGGTTCTGGTGCATGCTCTTCTTCTTTGTCTGGCTCCCCCTCAGACTCTGTGTTCATGGGATCATCATCGTTTGCCTCCTTTGCCTTTATGCTCTTGGCCTCTTTTTTTCTTTTCACTCTTTTCTCCTTACTCCTCCTTGAGTGCCTCTTTCTATGTCTCTTTTTCTCCCCCCTTTTGTCATTAATCACTTGTGAGAGCTCCTCCACGTTTGATATAAGCTGCTCCATTAGGTGAGATGAGTTACCAACCTCAATCTTGAGTTCTTGTTAGCTTAGCTCAAGTTGTAGGGAAAAAGACTGATTCAGATTGTCAATCTTTTCAGAGAGAGATAGAATTTGCTCTTCATTAGCCTTTTGAGCTTGTAGAGCTTCTTCCTTCTGATCGTTCATAGCCTTCAGAAAAACTTGATCCCTTAGTTGAAGATTTAGGGATATGTCTGAGAGTCTGGTTTGAAGCCTGTAACACCCCAAAATCCGATCTAATTTCAGACCCGGATTTTGTACGTCACGATCCCACTTCTTTTCAAACATACATAAGTATATAGCTAAATATAACAACATACATTCTCAAATCCCAGGTTCTAATACCTTATAACCTCGTTCATTACAAATAATGATTATTACATTATTCTTTACATCTTACAAGAGTGACTTTTATCCGCCACCAAGGATACATAACAGTTCATTAGACTAATCTATAGTTTAATTAAACTATTCTACATTACAAGTCTTGGCTTGATCTTCACACTCATTCATATACTGAATGACACTTCGTCTGGATACCGATCAGCTTGATCTTTACGGGATCCTTAAGTTCTTTCTAATAACATTCGCTGAAAATGTTTTTATTTAAAGCAAGTGTGAGCATTCAATTGCTCAGCAAGTCATAGTAGTTGAACAAACAACTTCAAGAATTTAAACATTCTTTTAAGACTTCAATAACCGAACAAAGGTTATGAAGTAGCTTGAATAATTGGAATAATTTTGATTCCAATCATTTTAAAACATTAGTCACATTCACTTTGAAATACTTTCAAACTTCTAACTTTTTCATACACATCCTGTCTGGCTAGAAACTTTAGCACAGATTTAACAATAACGGTTCATGTCTAAACAAAACATTCTCATATTGAACAGTTCAATCACGGAACAGTTCATCTCATAGAAACATCGAAGTGTTAAAATTGTGGCAAAAGGCCTTATACATTCTACCACCTTGTACAAATATCACACATTTGCACATAGACAAAACTTCTTAAGTTCAACATCTGAGAACGTTTAAGAAACTAGCATTCACTTAAAATATGAATGAAGTTAGGAAACTTTCCTTTCACACAACTACAACTTATAGTTTACGTTGAACTGTTTATTCCAATTCTTATATAGCACATAAGGAAATAACACATACACAATTTAGTCATATACTTGGCTTTATACATTGGTTTACTTAACTTTACTTCTTAGGGTTCACGTTCTTGCAATCTAAGTTTACATGACTAACTTTCTTTACCAATTTGTGGCTTCATGACATACGGAGATGTCTTAACTTATACGATCATCATCTTTGATGATTTACATTCTTATCTTCTTCTTATAACTCTTCTAGGACTCAGCACACATCGTGTCTCTACTAGTAGTCCATATGGTACTCTGAGTGGTTTCCCACAAATAAGCAATAAACAAGTTCCCATCTCATTTACACTATCTTTCACAGTGAGTTAGATCGGTTGCCACTTTCATATATACCTCCGCTCTCTGAAGAAATTGTTTAGCCCAGCTCCCATATGTCAACCATCAAAGATTATGATTATACCACAACCTAAACTTATCTTAACTTATTCGAACCATTAAAACTATAATGTTCGTTAAGTCAATTTCTCATTCCTTATGGCTTTCTGGCAACTAAATGCCATACCTAAGGATTTATTCTTTATCGTCTAAGTCATACAGTCTTTTGTATACTCAGAACGATCATTCAATATTAATTCTATGCATTCATAGCGTTAAGCATTTTACGTTACTTCATTCTTATCTTACATCGTCCGGTTCATTTGATTCAAAATGTCATCCAAGTTATAATCATTACTGAGCTTCTTAACGATATATGACATTGTCTTTAATTAAGTTCTTCCCTATTCATAGGTTTAAACATTAGTCTTCATTACCCTACAGTCAAACCATACATGGGGTGTAGGTTCTGCTCGTTTAATATTTGCGTACACTCAACCTTCATGTCGATTAAAGTGTTTAACGCTTACATTTCATTCTAACATTCTCTATCCGACTCACATTTGGACTTCCATTAATCTCATTACCATTTGTTACGGCTTTCTTGATAATTCATATCTTACTACCTATGTCAGCGTCTAAGTCATACAACCAATGTATACTTAGAACGTTCTCCCAACGCGAATACGATTCACGAGAATTGTTTACGTATTCAACGTTCATGTTGTCGTCTCTTCATCTCTATTTCAACCTTTATCTAAGGTTTTAATCGCTCTCATTCGTTATCCATTTCATGAACCCCATGTTCATTATTCTTTCTTAATGTTGAAGCCATACGGTTCATTGTATGCTAAGACCGATCGTAAATCGCAACAGCGTTGCATTCACAGCGTCTATACGCTTTACACTTATCTCTAATTACTATAGCTTAACATCAAAATGTTATTCATTACCCTCGTCACTGAACGTCTATGGAATCACAATTATAGCAATCCCCCACGTTCGTTTTATCGCTACTACGGTCCTTGGATATCGGTTCTGTAATTTGCATTTCCATTCTTTGTCTTTTAATCCTATTCAATCTTTCCGTTCAACCTTTACTAAAGGTTTAAATTCACTTAATTAAGTGTTACATTAGGCAAACTATATGTTCTTTATCTTCCCTTACACTTCCCCCAAGAGTTGAGCCTTGCCCTGCATCGGTGCTGCGGCGCCGGTCCCCTTCCTTTCTCCTCATGCTGCAGTGCCACTAAGTAGTAGCTGATTGCCTGGGTGGGCACTGTGGTGCCGCCTCCCAAGGCTTAACTGGCATTGCGGCGCCAGGCCTAGAACTTAGAATTTTTTCCTAAGTCTTTTACTGGTTTGAGACACTTACTTCACAATCTCATAACTTCTTCGTTATAACCCGGAACGAGGTTGTTCTAAAGTCATTCAGTTCTTTATCTTATATACTTCAACTTTCCCTAGACAAAAATTTATTCTGAATCAGTTAACATGCCATTCGATTGGCTTAAATTCCATTACTCGTTCGTTTTACATTCTTAACGCTTTTCGTTCGTTCGTCCGTAATTCGGTCATCCGAACTCAGAACTTGTTCGTTCTTGAGTTCATTTATATACTTTCTACTTCTCATTTGTCTTTTACAAAATTTTCACCATAACTTCGTTATAGCTAAGTTTAATCCGTTCTTCTTGACTGTTTCTATCGTTCCTAACCAAGCAATAAGCAACTAACTTATACGTGATGGTTTTAAACTTGTCCATCAATATCAAATTACACTACGATGGTTTTAAATTTGTCCATTAACAACGTTCTTCGTGTTCTTCGCGTTCTTCGTTAGTTCTTCATTTTTAATCGATATTTTGATTACAATTTCATTTTTTCTTGGAATTCAGTGTTATAAAACACCATTCCTTACTTATTTCACCGAATTGTTTATATGATTCATTCGGATCGCTCAAATTAATTACGAAACTCATACTTCCTTAAGAAATTTATAACTAAACTTCTAATTCTTATTTATTCTTTTTCTCATGATTTCAACTATATGAAATCATTCTTAACATCTTTTACTTCTATTCTCATTAAGTTATATGATTCCATATAAAACTTAAGAAAATTTATATGAGACTAGGTTTTGGATTACCTTTCTTCTTTAATCTACTTCCGTTGGACATAGTTTGCACTCGGGCTAGCTTTACCTCTTCCTTTCCCTCCTCATCCCTCTCTCTCTCTCTCTCTCTCTCTCTCTCAAGTGTTGGTGATTTTCAAAATCACCAACAAATAAGCTAAGCCTCTCCTTTTATAGAAAACCAAGGCTAGGGGTAAAATAGTCATTTCGCCCCAAAGTTACTAATCACACCAACTTACTATTCATACCTCCTTACTATTCACGAAGCTTCGTGCTTCCGTCTTGTGGAATTCGTCCAACAGTTCAAAAAACTGCGATTCTCGGTGTCGAAGTTGGGATTTTTATTTGTCCCTTTCCTGTTCTTTTTCTTTTGGTGTTCTCATGTTAGGTGAGATTTGTTTGAAAAAACAAGTGAAAAAGGTCCGACATGTATATGTCGATGATTTGACTGTAAGAGTCGCCAGTTGGTGTTTTTAACTAGTTTCACCAACGCAACCAAGAAAAGGTTTGCACATTGACCCAGTGATGTAACACTGCTAAACGAGTCTATAAAACCGAGATTCATTTGGGTTCGGGGGCTTGATTATGCGGAGGGAAAGTGTTAGGCACCCCCCGACATCCGTGTTACCATGGTGCCCGCCACTTTTCAAGAAACTTTTATATGAATGTGTGTGTGTGTAGGTCAATGTGCTGTTATTTAGAAGAAGTGCGAGGCCTCGTTTGCACCTATATACAAAGGGTTTGAATTTGTATAAAAATTCAGCTTTAAATAAGATATGACAATGATGTTTTGTAAAAGAGGTTTTTGAAACCCTGTGCTCAATAGTAGATGAGGCCTTTGATACTTCCATTTTATTAAATGTTCGGCTTGGTTGATTTTATTTTTGAGATGCGAAGCATCTTCGAGAAAATAATATATAGCAGTGCTGAACTCCTCATGGGCATGAAAGCCATCTAAGGAAATTCAAACACCGTGAATAATTTACAAGCTGCTTACAGGTGAAAATGTCCATCACGAAAACCGAATCTAGATTCAGTAGACTTAATCTGTGATCACATGATTCCTAGACTCACATGATGCCGCAATTTATATTAAAGCAGTAAATAGTTATATATATATATATATATATATATATATATATATATAGACATGATCAACCACTACGAAACACCTCTATGGGGGATCAAAAATGTAAATATATAAAAGCTGTAAATATATATATAGAGACTTGATTAATCACCACGAAGCACCCCCATGGGGGATCAGAAATGTAAATAAAGCAATAAATATGATCATCCGCCACGAAGTAAACTTCAGGCGGGACTAAATGAAAATAAAGCAGTAAAAACGATCAACCGCCACAGAGTAAACTCCAGGCGGGACAGAATGTAAATAAAGTAGTAAAAGGCCACGAAGTAAACTCCAGGCCTGATAGAAATGTAAATATATATATATAAGCGATAAACGCACATGATATATATCGATCCCGGCTCGGTTTATCATTTCAGTGATTTGTCGCTATATATATCGTGTAATGATAGATAAAGTAAATTAAGAAGAGAACAGAATAGATATATTAATTGTGACGCCCCCAAAATAGGTATACATCACCTATTCTGAGTCTCCAGATACATGCTCCCTAAAAATCAAATACAACTTAATTTATACAACTGTTGAACTGTCGTGCATAGTACGACAACAGATAAACTGTGAGTTTCAATACAAAATCTATGTAACTCTCATGGTGCCTCGACCACAACACCTTACAAAGGTACTTTACATAAAAGTATAGTCAATAACTGTTTTAGAAATTAAAAATCTTTGGGAAAAGCTCAAGGAAACCTTCATACATAGGAGGCCATGAATCTAAGTTATGATAGATATCATATGCCCAGAGAATTATCCTTGGTTGGTCCAATAGACCCCAAAGAAAAACGAGAAGATTACTATCATGTTCCTTCCAATGATGAGTCTTCTCTTGACATATAATTATCTCGATTATCTCAAGTGAGAATTATATCTCAAATATACTCCAAGATCATATAGGTAGTGCTTGTAGATATACTCAAAAAAGTGGATGTGCAACCACATCTTATGATAACATGAGATTGTATGTCATTAGATATCTTGTATGATAGTGGCAAAACACCCTTCCAAAGTTGGGTTCTCATCAACCTATTGTTGTTCACCAAAATCAATTATCAAGTGGCGTATAAAATACGACGCATTACATCTTAGGTCCTCAATGCAAATATATATTGCATGTCATGCCGCTTTTATAATATATTGAGAAACTTCAACAGATCTCGGACCATCTCACTATTTCCACTGTTATCCCACTTCGACCCGGCTACACTCTTATTACACGAAAAGGAATTGTGAAGCAAAAGGGTGAGCACAACTAACTAACCGAAAAGAATATCATGACTAAAGATAATTAAATTATCAATAGCATTCATTAGTAATAAATCAAAGATTTAGAACATATGGTAGATGATAAAACTTTTCAACCATAGTTGCGCAGCAGAACGAGTAATCCATTAAAAGTCGAATAGACCATCGTGTCTATTATCTTCTCAAGTTAAAAGTCCACCAATAATGTTTTATCCTCAGTAACATCAATTAACAATTCCTCATCCCACAATCATATGAATAACTCATAATCATAATTGTGATTTGAATTCCTTTTCGCACTTTAGAATGAAGATAATTTTCATCACCTATCTTCACCAAACATTAAAAATTATGGTTATACCAAATCACAATTTCGCTTTCATAATCATACTAATAAATTCATCTTTTGCTTACTACCAAATATATACAATCTATAAACCGGTAACCAACAGTTCATCTTTGCACCTACGGGCCAAAGATATACAATTATAAAACAAATAATCTTTGAGACTCGACAAATAGTATCACGACCACGAATTATCCATGGACTACGGGCCGAGGATATTCGTGTTTTCAATTACTGATCGTGATTATACTTAGAACAATCCACAGGTCATAATCATACCAACTCCATCTATGCACTACGGGCCAAAGATGACTTTTACCACATCATTTGTAACATTACGGTCATGATTATCTTAGAATAATCCATAGTCATAATCATACCAAGTCCATCAATGCACGTAAGCCACAGATGACTTTCAACAATATAAGCATGAGGATCATGACAATGATATAAAGAATCAATCAAATGAGATAAATGATAAATATTAAACATTTATAATATAATTTATCTAGGGTTCAAGAATATCCCAATGTTATCAATCACTTAATAATCTCATAATCTAATATCATTAATATTATAACAATATTTTAATCACTTCTTAAACTTATAAACAATTTATTTCAATTGTTTACACTTTACCACATAATGCATTTAATCATTCAAAATGTCATACTCATAAGATATCATCACCAATAATCAAATCCTCATCAAAAATATGCATATACCTATATAGGATTCCCAAGCCATAAAATCCTATTTTCCAATTTTGTTACTTCACATAACATATTTAACTTCATATGTTCAGTAACTAAACCATTTTCATGAAAAATACCAAATCAGTTCCAAAATATTTCTTTTACGGGGATTTAGCGAATATAGTCCCATAATGAACATATATTTTTCTCGAATTTTTAAAATTCATTTACTATTTTTCAAAAATCAATTTCTAATTAATTCCTTCAGAAATTAGCTACCTCAAGTTTAACTCTAGAAATTCCCAAATTCTGGAAGGATCTTACACATGTTAACGTAAACTTCCAGTTTAAATTTCATGGTCATCGGAGTTATAGAACTCCGGTTATAGCATTTTTCGTCAGAAAAACTTAAATATTGAAATGGTCATTACTTGCTCATTTTAAGTCGGAATGAGCTCATTTTTGGACAGGAGGTACTTTATACCATATACTTTCATGTCCCAAAAGGCTAGAATTTTTCTCACAAATTAAGTGGCCGAAACAGCCCTTTTAAATTTATGTGCAGTAGCTTTTTCGTAAATTGCAGCTTTGGACTCCTTTGCTAAAATTAGTCCACACGAAAATCTACAACACCTTTTCCAGTGATTCCACTTGGATAAGTTACATAACTCATAGACCTAACTCTAGAACTTGACCTCACTCAAAAATTCAAAATATAATAGGAGATATGGTCAATTGAATTTCATGTTCTGTTTTCACCAAAATCTGATTTTCAACCCTTTGTGATTTCTAAGAAACTTTCTTGTTTTCACATAATAACCAACATAAATCATCATAACACTTACTAATACTTCATATACCCATGATTTTTATCAGTCCAATGCTTTTATTATGACTCTCATCATAATCAACATAACCAGATCATTTCCACAATTTAATAAGGAATGAATACAAAAGATCATTCACCATGCATGTGGTAATCCACTTGGACAGGTTATTCCAACAGAATAATAAAGAATGGAACCAGGCCCGACATAAACGTACATATAGGATATTCCGACAGAATATTAAAGAATTGAATAACAACAGAAATCACCAGGTATACGGTAATCCACGTATACAGGTTATTCCAATAGAATAATAAAGAATGGAATAACAACAGACATCACTAGGTATACGGTAATCCACGTATACAGGTTATTCCAATAGAATAATAAATGGAACCAGTCGTGGCAAAAATTTTGCAAGCGGGATATTCCGCGTAATAATAAAGAACGGAATAATAGAAGAATTTCACCATGTATGCGTAGATTTAAGATAAACAGTTATTCAACATAATAATATAGAATGGAATAACAGAGGATTTCACCAAGTATAGGGTATCTGCGTGATATCAAAGGTTATATATAGGGTATGTCACCAGCGTATCTGCGTGTCAAAGTTATTCAACGAAATAATAAAGAATGGAATAACAGAAGTTCTCTTTATGAATAAGAAAAAATAACACCCATTTCGTGTACAATAAATAATTTCCCTTACCTTATAAAGAAACTGGATATAGAAGTAGTGAAGTAGCAGAATATGCTTCTTCTTTCTCTCAATAAATTTTCTCTCTATATCTTCTCTCTATAATTTCTCTCTATAATTTCTCACTCTAGAGTTTCAGTGAATTCGTAGGAAATAATGAAGGAATGAGCTTCTATTTATAGAAAAACTGTAAGTGGCTCTTGGTCTTAACGTAGGGTCAAAATGACTCTTGGTAATATTGAAGAGACAACTACTATTTGCGAAGGGGCAATTAACCCTTGGAACACCGAAGAGGCAAGTAACTCTTGGTAATATTTAAGAGACAACTACTATTTGCGAAGGGGCGATTAACCCTTGGAACACCGAAAGGGCAAGTTACTATTAAAACTTTAAATCAACGATCCATATTGATTTACTATTATAATTTCAACCAACGGTCTAAAAAATTAGCACATCTCCTCATGGAATAATATTGTACCCAAAAATGATTTGGACTGAAAATAAATATATTGTCCGGGTGAATAGTACCCCGTGAATAGTACTTGTGAATAGTAACTCGTGAATAGTAACTCATGAATAATAACTCGTGAATAGAAACTTATGAATAGTAACTCATGAATAGTAACTCGTGAATAGTAACTCATAAATAGTAACTCGTGAATAGTACTCCAACACAAAAAGTGCCCCGAATACCCGATTGAACAATATAACCTTCAGACATCAATTATTATCGAAATAAATGTCGATTTCCACTAACACAAATAATTTCAACACAATGGAACTATCAAATTCATCTTTAATCAACACGAACTTATCCATCATTAATATCATAATTAACAATATTTAACAACCAGGTCATTCCCAGAGGAAAGGGGGCTTTCGATAAGGATTTCTCCTATTATTGGCCTTGATTAGGTGACCAAACCTCTCCTTGGCAAAACTTCTAGACATTATAAAATATTGCAATTTAATAATATGAATAACTTTATCGTCTCAATTATTAATTTAATAATATATAAAATATTGACAATAATCGAATAAAATTGAGTGACTTCTCACGTAAGCATCAATAATCAAAGATATTGTTCAATACCATGTGCCACTGTGCAACCACGCGTATTACTGTACTTTTATCAATTTAACCGTTTACTAAATAGAATAATAATTATAAAAATTGAATACTTTCATTTCATAAAATTTGGGGTCTCACATTAATAATCTCTTGCATTCAAGTGGTCATCCACAATTCTTTTGATATCAAATCAATTTCTTAGATGTGGTGTCTCTGTCCAAAAATTACCTCTGCGGCTCTTTCTATACAAAATATATATAACACTAACTAACATTTACATTTCAATAACTTAAGTTGCATTAAAGCAATTTAATGGCTTAAGTTTCCACCATTTATTTTGGTGGTTACTTTTTTCCAATTAATTCATTTCTAAGACTCCCCCTTGGATAACCACTTCTTAAGAATATGCCTCGTTAAAAACCTTACCAAAGAAAAACCCTGCGGGAAAAATATTTGGCTAAAGAAAAAAGTACAATATTCTTGTATAACTTCTAGTGCCATAGGATTGCCTCATTAAAACCTTGCAAAGGAAAACCCAATGGGAAAAAACCTTAGCGAAGGAAAAAGAGTACAATCAACACATATCCTTCAGAAAATTTACTCCCCCTCATGAGTACCATTGTTCATGGTAAAACTATCCTTAAGTCGACGCATGCCAATATTGTGCCTCATCTTTTTAAAAGTCGCAGTTGGTAATGGCTTAGTGAATATATCAGCCAAATTATCACATGATCGTATCTGCTTTACATCAATATCACCACTCTTCTGGAGCTCATGTGTATAAAAGAATTTTGGTGTAATATGCTTGGTTCTATCACCTTTGATATAGCCTCCCCTAATTTGAGTGATACAAGCGGCATTATCCTCATATAATATTGTTGGACTATTTATGATTGATGATAATCCACAGTTCTCACGAATATGCTGAATTACCGATCTTAACCAAACACATTCACGACTCGCTTCATGAATTGCAATAATCTCTGCATGATTTGAGGAAGTAGCAGAAATTGTTTGCTTAACAGATCTCCATGAAATAGCAGTATTTCCATAAGTAAATAAATATCCTGTTTGTGATCGGCCTTTGTGTGGATCAGAAAGGTAACCCGCATCAGCATATCCAACTAACTGTGATTTTGATCCATTTGGATAAAATAATCCAAAATCAGTAGTCCCACAAAGATATCAGAAAATATACTTAATTCCATTCCAATGTCTTCGAGTTGGTGCAGAACTATACCTTACTAGTAAGTTAACTGCAAATGCTATATCAGGTCGTGTGAAATTTGCAAGATACATCAAAGCACCAATTGCACTAAGATATGGTACTTCAGAACCAAGAGTTTCTTCATCATTTTCTTATGGTTGAAACGGATCTTTCTTAATATCAAGTGACCGACTCACCATTGGAGTGCTCAAAGGATGAGCCTTATCCATGTAAAATTGCTTCAAAACTTTTTTTGTGTATGTTGATTAATGAACAAGAATTCCATTCAGAAGATGTTCAATTTGCAGGCCAAGATAAAATTTTGTCTTACCAAGATCTTTTATCTCAAATTCATTTTTTAAATAATTTGTTGTTTTTGTTAACTCTTATGAAGTCCCTATAAGATTTAGATCATCAACATATACTGCAATAATAGCAAATTCGAATTCTGATTTCTTGATAAAAACACATGGACAAATTAGATTATTTTTAAATCCTTCTTTCAAAAGATATTCACTGAGGCGATTATACCACATGCGTCTGAATTGTTTTAACCTATATAAGGATCTTTATAGCTTGATAGAATACATACTTTGGAATGTAGAATTATATGCTTCAAGCATTTTATATCCTTCAGGGATTTTTATGTAGATATCATTATCTAATGATCCATACAGATATACTGTAACAACATCCATTAATCGCAAATCCAAATTTTCTTTTGCTACCAAGCTAACTAAAAATTTGAATGTAACTGCATCCATTACAGGAGCATATGTTTCTTCATAATCAATATCGGGTCTCTGCAAGAAACCTTGTGCTACAAGTCGTGCTTTGTACCTTATAATTTCATTTTTCTAATTTCATTTACGTACGAATACCCATTTATATCCAACAGGCATTACACCTTTAGGTGTTCGGACTACAGGTCCAAACACTTCACGTTTACATAGTGAATTTAATTCTGCTTGAATTGCCTCTTTCCACTTTGACCAATCATTTCTTCTTTGACATTCATCAACGGTTTATGGTTCATATTCATGATCATCACTTCTGGTGATATCGAGAGCAACTTTGTATGAAAATATATTATCGACAACAATTTTATTTCTATCCAATACTTCTTCTGTATGTGCATAATGTATTGAGATCTCATTATTTTCATGTGCCTGATCCTCTTCGGGAGATAACTCATCTATTTCAAGAGATAACTCTTCAAGAGTTTTATTTTCAGGAGATTTTTGTTCATAAGTTTTGGATTGATCAATTATCTTTGTGGTTTGTTTAATGGGTATAACCTCTTTATAGGTTGTAACTTGTTTTTCTTGTACTTTCCTCTTTCGAGGAATTTTATCTTTAAAACCGATTGGTCTTCCACGCTTCAGGTGTGGCTTTGATTCATTTGCTGTTGTATTAACTGATTGTTCTACAGGGACTTCAATCCATGCTGGAGTATTAGCAGCTGGAATGTGAGATTTCACTATTTTCTTATTATCGGTGAATACATCTAGTAATTGATTTGCAATTCCTTGCAAATGAATAATCCTTTGAACTTCTAGTTCACATTGATTTGTATGAGGATCAAGATGAGATAACATCGAAACATTCCAAGTAATCTCACATTATGCTTCAGGCAACGATTTTTCTCCCCCTAATTGTGGGAAAATTGTTTCATAAAAATGACAATCCTCAAAATGTTCCTTAAAAATATCACCAGTTAGAGGTTCAAGATATCTAATGATAGATGGGGAATCAAAACCCGTATAAATTCCAAGTTTACGTTGAAGACCCATCTTTGTGCGTTGTGGGGGTGCAATAGGTACATATACAACACAACCAAATGTGCGAAAGTGAAAAATATTTGGTTGTTGGCCAAACACAAGTTGCAATGGTGAGAATTTATGATAAGTAGTTGGCCTAATGCGAACTAATGATGCAGCATGTAAAATAGCATGACCCCAAGCAGAAATTAGTAATTTTCATTTCATAAGCAAAGGTTGAGCAATAATTTGAAGTCTCTTGATAAGAGATTCAGCTAAACCATTTTAAGTATGTGTATGAGCAACAGAATGTTCAACATCAATTCCAATTGATATGCAATAATCATCAAAAGCTTGGGATGTGAATTCACCAGCATTATCTAAACAAATTTTCCTAATTGGATAATCAGGAAATTGTGCTCTCAACCTAATTATTTAAGCAAGAAGTCTAGCAAATGCAACATTTCTAGTAGACAGTAAACATACATGTGACCATCTAGTTGATGCATCAATTAAAACCATAAAATACTTGAATGGACCACAAGGTGGGTGCATTGGTCCACATATATCACCCTGAATTCTTTCTAAGAAAGATGGGCACTCAACAATAATCTTTGAATGTGATGGTTTGATAATTAATTTACCTTGAGAACATGCACTACATGAATAATCAGTAGTTAAAAGAATCTTCTGGTTCTTTAAGGGATGTCCGTAGGAGTTATCAATAATTCGACGCATCATTATAGATCCTGGATGACCAAGACGATCATGCCAAAGCATAAAAACCTTTGGGTCAGAACACTTCTAGTGTATTGCAACATTTGTTTCAATTGTTCTCATTGTAGTATAATATAACCCAGAAGAGAAAATAGGCAATTTTTCTAGTATGATCTTCTGGCCCAATACAATTGAAGTAATATAAAGAAATTCTTCATTGCCTTCGCTATTGGTTTCAATATGATAACCATTATAACGTATATCCTTAAAGCTGAGTAAATTTCTTCTTGATTTAGAAGAATACAAAGCATCATCAATACAAAGTTGTGTTCCCTTTGGCAACATTATAATCGCTCTTCCAGAACCTTCAATCAAGTTCGATGCACCTGATATGGTATTGACATTGGCTTTGCATAATTTTAAAATTTGAAAATATTTTTTATCTTTGAGTATCGTATGAGTTGTTGCACTGTCCGCTAAACAAAAATCTTCCATAGTCATCTTGGAATTGATTTTACCAATTGAACCCATGCATCTTCATATATACAAAACATAAATTAAACTTTATAAAAATACTTATTACCTTTCCATAATATAATAAAAGAAAAATAATTATTTGGTTTAGACATTTCCATCACCAATCATACTTATTAAGATGCAGTAAAAGAAAATAATTAATTGGTATGAACATTTTCATCACCAATCAAATTGTCAAATTTTCCATCAACATTCTCATAGAAATCAGTGGCATTAAGATAAGTCATATCCACTCCATTTTGAAGATCAAGATAATTCATGGGATCCTCAACATCATTATGATCAATAAAGTTTGTTTCAATTCCTTTTCCCTTTTCTTTTATGGAGGCTTGGTACAATTCTACCAAATGTTTAGAAGTACGACATGTACGTGACCAATGACCTTCCATTCCACACCTATAACACTTATTTTCATGGCCATTTGATGGTTTATTTTGTAAACCCTTGCAATTTTTATTCTTCTGATGGTAAGGTGTGTTATTCCCTTTTGAAGAATTATGAGTATGATCCTCTTTATATTGATTATTCCTTCCACGCCAACGATAATTGCCATGCCCACGACCACGACCACGACCACGACCACGACCACGACCACGAACATAATTTTCTTTATGTTTATCAAATGAGGTTCCATTCGCTTCAGGGAATGGAGTAGAACCGGTTGGGCGAGATTGGTGGTTTTTCAGCAAAAGCTCATTATTTTGTTCAGCCACTAGAAGACATGATATTAGTTCAGAATATTTTATGAACCTACGGTCTCGATATTGCTGCTGCAGGAGCATATTCGAGGCATGTAATGTAGTAAATGTTTTCTCTAACATATCTTCATCAGTGATTTTCTCCCCACATAATTTTAATAGTGAGGTTATTTTAAAAAGTGCAGAATTGTACTCACTCACACTTTTAAAATCTTGCAACCTCAGGTGCAACCAATTATAACGAGCTTTTGGAAGAATTATAGATTTTTGATTCTCATATCTCTCTTTTAAATCATTCCACAAGACAAGAGGATCTTTCACAGTAAGATACTCAGATTTTAATTCTTCATGGAGATGATGGCGAGTAAAAATCATTGATTTTGCACGATCCTGCAGGGATGCATGATTGCCAACCTTAATTTTATCTCCAAGATTCTTTGCCTCTAGGTGAATCTCAGCATCAAGGGTCCATGATAGGTAATTCTTGCCCGAGATGTCAAGGGCAGCAAATTCAAGTTTTGTGAGATTTGTCATCTAAAAAAAAAACACATGCAATAATATGAAATACTACTAGTTAGTAATAAATAAACATATCTAAAAATGATGGTAGATATAAAATTCAGGTCAGGTGATGTGTAGCCTACTGCATAACACATACTATTATATATAGTAGTAACATATATATATATATATATACATATATGATGTGTATATATATTGTAATTTTCAATGTTTATTAATGATAAAAAAACATTGATATGGGACATACTTGGTCATGTTACCTAAACACGCTTAAAGTTATTCTTATATATATACACACTATGTTTTAGCATATTTAATTTTACTAAAACAATACTATATATATATGATTAAATTTAATTTTAATAAAATGATACTTACAGTGAGTTGAGATAATTTCCTTTCCAAAATTCTGTAGAATTTCATGCTGATAACGTGTTATGTAATAATAGATAAAGTAAATTAAGAAGAGAACATAATAGATATATTAATAATCTCTTGCATTCAAGTGGTCATCCACAATTCTTTTGATATCAAATCAATTTATTAGATGTGGTGTCTCTGTCCAAAACTTACCTCTACGACTCTTTCTATACAAAATATATATAACACCAACTAACATTTACATTTCAATAACTTAAGGTGCATTAAAGCAATTTAATGGCTTAAGTTTCCACCATTTATTTTGGTGGTTACTTTCTTCCAATTAATTCATTTCTAACAATATATATATATATATATATATATATATATAAGCAAATAAACGCTCCAGACGTGAGTCCAGGCTCAATCGAGGCATAACTCAATAATGTTAGTCCATATATATATATATAAGTATATATATACAAACAGAAATGAAAACCATGGACCGAAGTTCGGGCATACACACACAACACGACTCTCAATGTGAACAAGATTGTGTGCAAAGATGAAGAGAAAGGCTTTATAGTGTGTAAGAAGGCTTATAGTGGACTATCGAAGAAGACTTCTATAGATTTAAGTGGATGAACACTCGGCTCCCGCCGGTAAAAATATGACAGACTATAAGCTCACAAGTGTTTAAAATGAGAAAGCACTCAGTTTATAATGTGTACAGAGCAAATTGGGCAGGGCTTTCTCGCCATTTCTCTTGCAAATATGGCCACCCCAAGCCCTCTATTAATAGAGGGGGTAAATGAGTGTACACATGGCGAAGCAATTGTGCACTGCTGGCTGCCCGAGTGCCCCAGATAATATGGGTCCCGCCGTCTCGAAGTACATGCACTCGAACGACGCGCTATTCACTCTAATCTTCATAACTTTCAATTTGAGAGTCCGATGGAAGTGTGCCATACCATTCTGGAAAGCTCTTTCTGAGAGCTATGCAATGGCATAAGATTTGACCTTTTTTGATTCCTAGAAGATGGGTCCATGACTGAAATGGCATTTCTGGGTTTCCGTCAGGCAGTCCGTTGAGCCGTTTTGCGTAGTTTGCGCTCGAAAGTTAAGATATGGTCCTTGTGGGACTTTTTTTTAAAGAAGTATGAGTTGAAATGAGTTGATATGATTTGAGTTGAAGTTGAGTTGGCAAAATGACCATTTTTCCACTCCCGAGGTTATCTCCAGTTTTGGCGCAGTTGTAATAGTCTTTTTTCAGGGTTATCTCTGAGATTGGCCTACTGTCAACTCTGAATGTCCTCAGGGTTATCTCTAAGGTTGGCTTGACCTTCCGAGGTTGACTCCAGGCTTTGCACTTGATCTCCTGGGGCTATCTTCGAGGTTAGAATTGATGTTGTGGTCCTCCATGGTTATCTCTGGAGTGTGAAAAAGTTGCTTTTGTCCTCCTGCATAGTTAGTAACAGAAAAACAAAATTGTGAGTGTCTAAAGATGCCCCTCTTTATCATGTTCATGCAATGCAATGAAATGGACATGATAAAGATTACTAGACACTTGAAATATGACAAGGTATTTTGAATGATGCAAATCGCAATATAATGAATGTTATGATGAATGTTAAAATGCTTTCGCAAATTGCATGTCGCATTTTGCACTTCGCACTTCGCTTTTCGCATTTGGCCAATCGTACTTCGCAACTCGCACATCGCATTTCACATATCGCAAATCGTAAATCGCAACTCTCAAATCGCACTTCGCACATCGTAAATTGGGAATTGCATTTACATTTACCGGTTGTTGCTGATGCCTATGATGGTGTTGACTCCAATGGTTTAGGCTTTTTATCGGTGTTATTGATGCTTGTTTGATGAAGATAAGTTGAGATGTTTTCTACATCTCTGTTGGGGATGAAGTTCTAAAATCATTGGACGTTCCCGATGCATACGCTGGTAGTTTACAATGGTGCTTACCCTGCTGGTATTTTCTATGCTGACATCGCCAAACGATTTTGGTTCCCACTCGAACGGTGGTATACAAAGCTTTCACCGCTGAAATGGCCCGATGTTATACAGAATTGATGCCAATGGTTTAGAATACCGGTTCTTCCGATACCTTCACTGAAGTAATATTCAATGGCTTAATTCACCAGACTTCGCCTGATGTTACGTTGAATTGATGACAACCAACTAATGTCTACAATGGAATTTTCCTCTAATCTAGACATTTAATGTGCGCACATATTTAAATCTACAGGAGATGCGTGCTAAATGTTGATGGAGATGTACGCTGATGTAGCGCTTTTACACATGTGCAGATCATGCCTGATGTGATGACCTAGATTTGTCCTTAGGAGTCTGTTGTCCTAGGTTGATGCACATTTTAAAGTGTCTGGAGTAGAAACTTACCTCACCCTTTCTAAGGCGATTTGAAGTTTCTTTTCGCTGTTAGGGTGCTTGTGCCCCATTCCCTTGAGCTTTTGATTCGCAACCCGGATGAACTGATGATCTGAATGATGCTGACATCCCTGGAGGGTACAACCCATTCTTTCGCTGCCCAGATTTGAACTTTGGTGTAGAAGCCTCGACTCGTGAGGACTTGACGCAGGTTGACACATTTGACGGTAAGGATTTCATTCGATAGACTTTTCGTCATTGGCCTTCTTGAGTTAAGGAGTCTTTTGAAAAATTTCCCCTTCTTCTGTAGAGGAAAGCTTACGTTTCCATGATTTCCTTCAGGAGTTCTCTCCTTTCTTTTGATGAGAAGCTTGATCTCGCCTTAAACTCCTTCCATTTCTTTGAATTGGAAAATGCCCCAGTCCTTTCACATGTTCTTGTCGGGGATTCATAAGGGAAACTCTCTTTGTTGACCAAGTCGTGAGTGAGCAATATCCTGCACATCAAAAGAGCAAAATATACAAAAAGCTTGATGACTTGGCCGTCAGGATTAGTATATTCTTGTGAATAAGGCATTTGAAGTACAAAAAATGGAATGAGTTATGAAATCACAAGGAAATTTGTAAACATCCATGGTTATTATTCATGGGTAGGATTAGATTTTAAAAGACTTATCTCCCTTTATCAGAGAAACTTCATCTTCGCTCTAGACGTTATTTTTCGCAGAATTTACTTCATATGACACACGCCATACGAGTGACGCAACTCTTAGTAGGGGCTTTGCTTTTATGCCTTGGCAAATTTTCTTTTTTTTTTCTCGCCTAATCTTGTCTCGTTTTCTTAGGCTATTCAGAATTACCCATGTAACGAGTTTTGGACCAATGACTCCCAAACCGGAGACCTTTAGGGCACCAGGTGTTAAGACACCCCTTTGGGTTTACTGGCTCGAGTAATAAAGGGCACGTTTTAAGATAAGTCAGGCGATACTCTGTTTGTTTATTTTCCTGAGTTTGCCAGGTCCGTTTTCTTAGGCTCTAAGTCATCCAATGTAATGAGCGTTAGGCCGACGACTCCTAAACCAGATGGCTTTAGGGCACCAGGTGTAAAGACACCCCTCAGGCTTAATAACTCGAGTAACCTACGCCACGATTCAGATTTGCCCAGGTTTTGCCTTTTGCAATGCTCATTTTCTTAGGCACTAAGTTACCCAATGTAACGAGCGTTGGGCTGATGACTCCCAAACCGGATGGCTTTAGGGCACCAGGTGTAAAGACACCCCTCAGGCTTAATAACTTGAGCAACCTAGGCCACGATTCGAGACATTAGGCTGGTGACTTATCTTTTATCTTTTCATTATTTGCCATTATTTTTGCCATAGCTTCATACCCCACAACTAAGAGTCAGTGCAATCGCAAAGTGCAGACATGCATATGAGGTCAAGTCTATTCCAAAAAGCACTTTGAGCTGGGATGTCGTGCCCAATCAAAAGGTTGAATAGTCTTAAATCTCTAATTGTTCCCGTGATTGTCACCCCACAGACACTTATAAAAATTAATCCCATTCATAACAAGTTAAGGAAAATCCTTTTCTAAGAATACTTAACATGTATATTATCGCTAATGCATGTAAATGGAGACTAAAAGCTCATAAAGAGATGAAAGAGTCATACCTTACATGTGGATTATTAATTCTGAGAACAGTATGATTGAAAAAGACTAAATGATCATACCGAATCACTAGTGAGAGGATGTGAGGGAAGCTCTAATGATGATGTACCAAACTGATGGTGCTGACTGGTGTATTTTCCTCTTTCGGATTGTTGATAAATGCCCTAGTGTTGAGTTATCGCTGTTTCCGAGATTGCACCGGTCTGGTTGTAAGAATCGCAACATCGAGTTGTCGCTGATTTTGAAATTACCCCTGCCTTACTTGTTGTCTGGGATAGTTGCTTTGACAGATGGGCTGATAAGATGAAGAGATCGCAAGAAGCTTTTACCTCTGTATCAGATGGTGAACAGGCAGTGGGTTTGGGCTTTGATGTCCTCAATCATTATTACTAACTTGTTTGCGCAATCAGCCTTAATGATTTTCTTCGGATTTAATGAACACAAGTGATTGAGGGTGTCAGCTCTTTGAAGGTCCTCGCTGCTGATTGTCTTGGTGTATCGTTGTTTCTTCCTTTCTGGGACTTGTGTTAGATTTGATGGAATGACATTGAAGTGTTTGTTTGGGTTTTTTGGATTTTTGTTTGATTTGACCGCACCATAAATGGCTGCCTATTTACTCCTATTGATGAGGGGAGATCAAGTGTTTCGTAGTTCAGGCCTGATGTAAGAGGTTCAATGCTGAATGGTGTAAGGGTAGAAAGATGTAGAATTTTTTTTGTTATTTTTGTTTGTAGAGAAGGGTGTAGAAATGTTTTTGTTGTTTTTTTTGTAGAGAAGGGTATAGAAATGTTTTTGTTGTTTTTGTTTTATTGCGATCAAGCCATATAAAATGGTTGCTTATGTACTCCCAGGTATCAGGGAGATCAGGTCGACGTAGTTCGCCCCATGAGCTGAAACCTAACTGATTTGATTTTTGATTTTTGATTTTTTTGATTTTTTTTTTGATTTTTTGATTTTTTCAATATTTACATGCATGGAGAATAAAAGGCATACTGCGAAGAAAGTGATATCGTCCCAACATCTTTTGGAACACACAACTTTTGCCCCTAGATCTACATCTTCTTGGCTAGTTGAGGCCTGATAGTCTAATTGTCAGTGGTGATGTTGCCTTCAAGACTCGCAATAGAGATTACCTCTTGATTATGAATATCTTCGCTTATGGCCATAAATTGATCGCCCCCCTGATGCAGTACATTCCTCATGGACGCTTGAACTGGACCCATCACAAAAAGGGATGAACTTTGGATTATTCAATTGGTTGGCTTCCCCGAAAATCTCACCATATTTTCTTTCATCTTTTCCTTTGCATTTTTCCTACGCTTGAGAGGATTCGACCATGAAATCTCCCTCGAACTGTGGTTGCATTTCTTGCAAGGAATTTTCCTTTTTGGCTTTTCCTTCCTTGGACATGATTAGTATTTCCTCCTCATCATCCAAGGTGATAAAATCAGGAATATGGTTGCTATCTATGGACCAGAAGATGTTTGATATTGGCAGAGGAATATCCTTTGGGGATTCCCATGTCTCCTCTGTCATTCGATGCATTAGGATAAGTCCATCTCGTGTTCTGCCAGGATTGGTGCTCATGGCCTTTACCTCCTTTGAACTGCCTATCTCGAGTGGACATATTAAGCTTTTTATTTTCTTTTCGCCTTTTCTGGTTATGAGGAATTCTATCTTCAACTCTTCATTTTTAATGAGATCTTGGATTTTATGTCACAAAGACCAACATTCCTCAGTCGTATGTCAAAGTGAGTTAGAATGGTAGAGACACATCTCGATGGAATCATAACTCTTTATCTTGGGATTTATAAGAGGCAGCAACTCAGTAATCCATCCTTCGCTTATCAGAAATTATAGCATTTCTTCATTTGATTTGCTCAAAGGGGTGAATTTTTGGGCTCTTGTGGAGGTTGTTTGATCTTTCTTCTTTGAGAATTCGCATTCCCCCAAGTGATTTTTCTGCTAGCAAGATTGTAATACCCGAGAATTTTCACGTATTATTAAATGAATATATTAATGGAAATTATATTTATGTGAATATAATTGTTATTGTTTTATGAGTCGATTAATTCAATTAATTTGTATTAGAAATATGATTGATAATGAGAATCGTGAAATGTCTTGTGTGGCATATTGTGAAACGAGAAAATTCACTAAGCAAGTTAAAATGGGAATTAGGAAGATTAATCGTTTATGATCATGTGATTTCACATAGGTAATCAATACGCTCTTAGACTTGTAATATCAGTCTTGTGGACATTAATTCATGTCGTGTAAAAACAATAGGGAGATAAAGGTTGGGACTGGCTTGGAGCTAAACCAGTCTTAGCCTTTGTCGAGAATGCAAATGATTGCTTGTAGTCAAGAAGATAAAATCTAATAAGCCCACTTACGCCAATGGTCAGAAAAAATTAATTTTTCTACTTTAGAAATTTAATGGAACAATTATGTGATATGCGTGACATTGATAAACCATGAAATAATGTATGTTATGTTTGATGAATGAATTATTAGGTAAACCATTGATTAATATTAATTAATTATGGTAGAATATTTATTACTTGGTAATAAACTAATAATATGTGATTACTATTATTTGCAATAAATTTATAAGTATAATAAGAATTATATAGATAAATAATGATTATGGAAATCCATAAATACATTAATCAATGATGATTGGATTAATTAATATTGGTGTTAATTAATCAAGAAGTGAATAATTTATTTATTTGAAATAAATAAATAAGTTATTAATATAATAATATTAGATTAACAGTTATGTGCATGTGAACAATAATAAAACTATACTATATAGTGTAGTGTGACATTTGGGTGACTATATATTTAGTTGTATGAAACTATATTGTATGAAGCAATGTGATTAAGCATATTGCAACTATATGGTACAAATATATCATGAAATGTGTATGTAACAATATGCATGTGAGTAGACATTAAAATAGAATGTACATGGATTATATGTATGTTTCATAACATCTACTACCTTGAAATGTTAAATCATACTATGACCTAAGTTATAATGTGGTTATGTTAGTAGTAGAGATAATTATGGAACTACCCAGATAATAATTCTTAACTGCGATATTTTATTACATGTATTTAATGTACATGGACTATATGATGTGAGTGTATAATTAATCCCTAAATTCCTAATACGGTAACAATTGTACATTAAGATTTCATTGTGGGAATTAAATAGACCAAACCAAGCCCAGATAACAAGATTGCTGAGATTTTCTCTCTTGTCCCAAATTTAGTGTCACCAAGTACCATGAACAGTCGCTGAAAGTTAGAACATATATTCTCCAAAAAGGCTATGGAATAGGTGTTCATTGCTAGCAATGTGGCTGATTTGGAGTTGTTATACAACTCTTTAATAACCCTTGTTTCTTCCCATTACACCGTGAAATCAACTTTAGTACGATAGCAATGTCCAGTTCATATTTCCTTTATAAATACAAGCTTGAGTTCAGATTTTTTTGTGTGTTGCTAAGAGTTGTCTAAGTGGAGATTTCTAAGTTGATGAGCATTGTAAAATCCTATTCAGTGTGTGAGGAGTCCAAGTTAAGCTCAAGAAGGTATAATTTCTAATTATGTTCTTGAGATGGGTCTTGTTTGATTCTTGTAATTTCTTGAAATTCTATGTCAAGCATGATTAATTAGCATGCTATAATGTGTTTAAGAAGTTTACTAGCATGTATGAACACTTTAGTAGTGGCTTCGAACATGTTTGAGTCAAAGGAAATAAAGTTGGCTGAGACTCTATAAAATAGAGTCTTACACTTTTGAACGATGAATGATTGTTGTAATTGCGCCCATAATTATCTTGAGGCACAGGTAGCAATTTCTGTGGTTCTTCGCTTTTAGTTGGAGTTTTTGTTTTTTAATCTGATCAGTGTTAGTCAATCATTATGGCTCAAGATAGCATGTAAACATGTGTAAGGGGTATATATAGATATATTAACCTAATGTAAGCATGTTTGGACTAGCATCCATGATTAACGAAGGTGTATAGTTTAAGATGTATTTATGACTTTAGAAACGAACTTGACAAGTATGAATGACATATTTGTATACTGACTTTGCAAGCTTGTTGGTATGGTTTAGAAACACATAAATAAATCATTAGCTTGTGTTTATGTGATTAGTAAGCAAGCATGAACATGTTGAACTAATTAGTAAACTTTACAAAGGAAAATACGACTTTTGAAGCAAATGTTAATGCACTACTTTGAAAGGTAGAATATGACCTTTATAAACATGTTGGTGATACTCTTAGGCGCACTCATGTAACATAACCATGTGTATACCATGCTTGTGTATCATATTTCAAGAAAAGCATGGACGAAGCATGTTTTCAACTAAAGCGTTGTTAATTTCATATATGTGTTATGAATACTCACACGCATGCCTAATATGAGTTTTATAACTATCTTGTATGTTTAGAGAGCAAGCATGGTAGACTTTGTGGTTTTATGACCTTGAATGGTCTTAAATTATTGAAATGATCAATTTAGAATTTTATTATGAAAGATGGAACCTAGATTGACTAGAGAAGCATGAAAAAGCCTTTAACATGACAAAATATATTATATACGATTGTGTGTTCAAGCCGGACAGAAACCACAAGGCGTTTGAGTCTTGGCTTAGTCGGAGATCTACGCAAATGCTACTGGTCCTAAACTTAGCCATGGCGCGCAATTGTGCCGATCTGGAATCTGAGTTGGTAATTTCTAATTTTGAATAACTAACTTGTATGATGCCTATATTGCTAAAAGTGGTTTTAAACCTACTGATGTATGTATATAAGTGATGCTTAGACGATTTGATGG
The DNA here is from genome assembly GCA_020205615.1 of Panax quinquefolius. NCBI lineage: Eukaryota > Viridiplantae > Streptophyta > Magnoliopsida > Apiales > Araliaceae > Panax > Panax quinquefolius. The sequence continues at coordinate 117,222,773 of CM035155.1, forward strand.
TATTTGCCTCGTAATAGGAAGGTCCATGGGTAAAAAGGACTTAACCTTGGGTATTCTTAATCTACTTATAAAATAACTAGGTATTTTATTCATAATGAATTTATAATCTGATTTGTACCATATATGAATACTTGAATCGTGTCATACTTGATTAATGAATGTGTTAGCTAATGAGCATCTTGTACTTATAATACGCTATACTATGATTTGAAAGTGTTGATTTATTAACGTGGATAAACTATGCTTAAGGCAAGTATCTGAACTATCCATTACATTATGCTTGTTTCCTTGAACTTCACTCTTTGATTGTGTAAGTTCCTAAATTCTTACTCTTTTTCTTGAGCAAGTATCCAAACCTTATCTCTTTGAATGCAAGTTATTCTACTTATTCGTTCCCTTGAACAAGTATGTTTAGACTTTTGTGAAAACTATTATTAATGTTGGACTTGGTATTGTTCTTGAATATTGTGAAAGAGTCGATGCCATTTGATTCGGCTAGACTATATGCATGTTTATAAAACTGTCTAAACCAATATATTGGTGCAAAAATCTTGAAAACTGAGTTGAACAAACCTTATGGTAAGGGGAGTGTATGTTGTTGGAAACCCCAACACATGAGTGGTTTATTATTGTGGTGTCATGCATAACTTAGAGTATTGTAGACTGATCATCTATAGTACTTAATTCTTTTGTGTTATCAATTTAATATTTGTAATTCTAGTAGATGTTTAATAGTCATTAGTGTCTGCTCAGTATAAATTGTTTACCCAGTTGGATACGTTGTTAGTAGTTGAATTCATATATATCTGTTAATTTATATTGAATTACTGTTCTTATTCCAAGAATTTTGGTTACTCATTATTCATGATATTATTCTAAAACTCTAAACTATCTTAGAGATGATACGTCGATATTTCAAACTTGTGTTATGAAATTCTTTACCCTTGTTGTATATTACTTGCTGGGCAATTTGTGCTCATCCTTGCTTATTTAAAACCTTTCAGTTAATGCAGAACAAGGAAGTTTCTCTGGGAAAGACAAGGGCAAGGGCAAGACAACAGACTAGCTTGTCCCTTTTATGCTTAAGACTATTATGTTGTATTAAGACGGTTTTTAGACTATGTTAAACTTAAGTAGGATTATGTAATTAGTCTTTATTCGATATTATTATGTAATCTATTAAGTACTATAGGTTGCGAGACTTGGGGGAATAATTATGATAAATCATTGTATATTATTCTAAATTAGATTTTCCGTTGTGAATGTGTTATTTTAGTTATTATGGTATTACTCTGAGAACGTGATGCACCAAATTCGAGTGACCAAGTGGAGGTCCGAATTTGGGGGCGTCACAGGTTGGTATCAATGTGGTAGTTATAAACCTTAGGAGCTAGTGTGTTTAGATTATAACTCGGGAGAATTTAGAAGTTGGGAAGGAGATAAAACTCATGTAGAGTTTTCCTTGAGGGATTTAGTGTGTTATAAAATGTAACTTCATTCTATACAATGAACTTATGTTTATTTAACATTCTGATGGAGTTGTTATTTGTTTTGTCTTATGTTGGTGATTGTAGGATGACTGACATGGGAGGACCTAGCCGAGTAGTAGAGGAGGAGCCGCGTGATATCCACGTAGTCTATGAGGCACCATTGATAGCGGAGCCTATTTCAGTAGTGGCCCCTATTGATGATGGTGATGAGGAGGAGGAGATGGAGCCATTACTCGAAAAGTCTGACCTTGAGAAGGAGCCTATGGAGGAGCACCCCGAACCTATGGAGGACTCCAACGAGGCTACCTTTGAGGATCAGATGTTGGGGGAGTATGAGGAGCAGATATAGGAGTTAGGATGTAGAGTAGAGGAGCTTGAGGCTGAGTCTAAGGAGAGGGATTCTGCGTTCCAAAAGTTGAGGGACGAGGACCATCAGAGAAAATTGGCGATGCAGGAAATGGAGGTGGAAATTTCTCATCGTAAGGAAGTAGGGATCCAGATGGGAGCTTTGTTTCACCGAGCGGTGGTGAGGAATGTTGAGATAGCAGGAAAGCTAGAGGAATTAGAGCAGAAGGTTTTGAGTGAGAGGACGGAGAAGGAGGCTCTCCGAACTCAGTTAGAGATGGAGGTGATAGATAGGATTCACTTCGAGGAGAAGTGGGAGGAAGCCAATGATAGGGCAGATGATCAAGAGGATGAGGTGCGGTGCAAGAGGAAGAAAATGAACAAGATGGGCTATGCTCTATGCACGACCATGGAGAGATTGATCGATGGGCTAAATCACTACCCAGCTGAGCAAGGACATACCTAGCATACCATAAGTCAAGATATGGTGGTGCACATTACGCAGAAGGAATATCAGAACGCCGTGGAGCGTGGGATGTTAGATTGAGTCTAGAGGATGAAGACTAGTCGTTACAGTATTTTGTTTACGTGTTATTTAATATGTTATTGTAATCTCAGTCTTTTGTGTAAAAAGTGAGGCAGTAGTAAAACCCCAACTTTTGAAAAATGTTAGAGGGGTAGTAAGATGGTGTTGTCCTTGTCTTTTGTGATAATAGGGGATATGTGATATCATTTATAGCAGAATGCTAGAAAAGAACATGTAATGTAACCATTTGGCATATGAATATAAATGATCTTATTTCAGAAACGTGTTGTAAACCTGTAGTTCATTTCTATTGAGAAATGTCTAAATATGATAATTATATAATAAAATAAAAATTTTGTGATGCAAAAAATGTCGCCTAGACGTAGAATAACTGTCCTAGAAGAGTAAGTTAATGATGAGAGAGCTCCAGTAGATCCGATACAGAGACTAGTAGATTTATTGTAAGAAGCTCTGAGGGGAAGAAACGAACCCGTACCACCCGTTCCCCAAGCTATCCCAGTAACAACCTTCAAAGATTTTAAGAGTGTAGGAGCCCCGGAATTCACGGGAACCACTGACCCTATAGTTGCGCAAACCTGGATCAAGGAGATTGAGAGGGCCTTCACTATAGCTCGCATGGGTGAAGACCAGAACACAATATTTGCCACATACATGATGAGGGGAGAAGCGAACTATTGGTGGAAAACTAATCAACAGAGAGCGGGAGAAGGAACGATAACATGGGAGAGGTTTACTACGTTGTTCTTTGAGAACTATTTCCCAAAGAGTATGAAGAGTAGGATGGAAGTGAAGTTCCTAGAGTTAAAACAAGGTGATATGATGGTGGCGCAATATACAGCTAAGTTCAATGAACTAGTACGATTTGCGGAGCACCAAGTTGTGGATGAGGAAAGAAAAACAAGACTTTTTGAGCAAGGGTTGAAGCCGTGGTTGTATAATAAGGTATCAATCTTCTAGAATGATTCCTTTACAATATTATTGGAGAAGGCAATCATTGCGGAAGGTGGCAGTGAGGCCTTAAGTCTATATCATAAGGAGAAGAAGAATAAGAACACTGGTAGTGAGCATTGTGGAGGAAGCAGCAGCGGAGGGAGTAACTCCGGAAAAAGGAAATAGGAAAATAACAACAACAACAACAACAAAAATAATAATCAAGGTGGGAGTCACCAGGGAAACTTCAAGAGAAGGACTGAAGTTTGTAACAAATGTGGAAGAAGTCATCAGGGAGAGTGTTGGAAGAGAAAGAACACCTGCTATAATTGTGGCCAGGAGGGGCACATATTGCCAAATTTCCCAAAGCCAAAGAAGATCAGAGGATGTTTTACTTGTGGATCAACAGAGCACCAGATAAATGATTGCCCGAAGAAAGGAAGCGGTGGAGCTGGCGGAAGCCAGGGAGGAGGAAGCAAGTTAGTGATTGGTGGACCTGCGCAACCTAACCGATAGACCGCCCGAACCTTTAATATGATCGTCCAGGACGCAGTGGCTGCGAAGGACATGGTTTCAGGTATAATCCCAATCAATAATATAAATGCTTAAGTATTATTTGATTCGGGTGCCACCTGTTCGTTTGTATCTAAAAAATTTGCTAGTAAATTTAGTACACCCCAAGAACGTTTAGAAGATCCTTTTAACATAGAAATTGAAAATAAGGAAATAATCCCTGAAGAATACGTCTATCGAAATTGTCACGCAAACATTAGAGAACATAAACTGAGCGTAGACTTGATTCCTATTAGACTTGGAAAATTTGACGTAATACTGGGGATGGATTGGTTATACAACCATGCAGCGGTAATTGACTGTCAGAGAAAATGTGTGAACCTTCAAACTCCGAGTAAGTCTAAGGTAGTGTTTTATGGTAGCTCATCGCTTAAGCAATCGTGTTGTGTTACGATGATGCAGGCCAAGAAATTGTTAAATAAAGGATGCGTAATTTATTTAGCTTACATCGTGGATACTCGAAAAAATAGAATAGAGATTAAAGATATACCCGTAGTGAGTGAATTTTAGGATGTGTTTGCGGACGATCTGACTGGCCTTCCGCCAGACAGATAAATTGAATTCGTAATAAACTTAGCACTGGGAACGACACCGATTTTGAAAGCTCCATATCGTATGACGCCAGTAGAAATGAAGGAATTGATGATACAACTTCAAGAGTTATTTATGAGACCCCGAATTTCATGAAATAAAAGTATTCAATTTTCTTATAATTATTCTACTTAGTAAATGGTTAAATTGATAAAAAGTTAAATTTAAGGGTGATATGTGAAAATTTTTCAAAGTAAACAAGTTGTCATAAAATAATCGGTGATAAAATTATAGTAATACGCGTGGTTGCATAGTAGCACACGATATTGATTATTGATGCTTACATGAGAAGTCACTCAGTTATACTCAATTATTGCTATAGTAATTGCAGCATCATATCTCTCATATTATTGATTCAATTATTGTCATAGTATCATCTGCATAATATTTTATATTATTAAATCAATAATTGAGATGACAAAGTTATTCATATTATTATTTGCAATATTGACAATGTCTAGAAGTTCTATCAAGGAGAGGTTAGATAATCTAATTGCGCGCCAATAGGGAGAAATCCTTATCGGAAAGCCCCCTCTTTCCTGGAAATGACCTGGTTGTTAAATATTATGAGTTGTAATATTAATGATGAATAAGTTCATGTTGATTAAAGATGAAATTGATAGTCCCATTGTGTTTGGATTATTAGTGTTAGTGGAAATCGACATTTATTTCGATAATAATTGATGTCTGGAGGTTATATTGACTAGTCGGGTAATTAATCAGATAAATGAACAATTAATTGATATTAATTCACATGCTTATAACTATGTGTTCACATGTGTGTACTATTGATTCACATGCATGTACTATTACGGGAGGTAGTGCCAGATTGATAATACTGGCATGACTAAATTAAAAATGAGGTATAGATGAAGGTACTATACTGTAATTATTTTTTTCACATGATTATACTATTGAGTCACATGATTATACTATTAATTCACATGATTTACTATTAGGGGAGGTGGTGCAAGTTTGATAATACTTGCAGGACTGAATTAAAAATGAAGGAAAAGATAAATGTATTATATTATAATATTTTGAGCCCCAAAATGTGTAATTATCGAAACTATATTTTCCTATAAATAGAAACTTATTCTTCTTTCATTCTCACGAATTCACTATGTCTCACAAGAGCAATTATAGAGAGAGAAGCTATAGAGAGAGAAGTTATAGAGAGAAAGAAGAAGAGAAGTCTACTATTTCACTATTCCAGTATCCAGTCTTCTTCTAAGGTAAGGGGTATTATTTATTTAATATTCTGAAGAGATATTATTTTTCGTATTCATATGAATATTATTTTCGTTCAATATTCGTAAGGAATATCATCTTCGTTCAATATTTATAGGAATATTATTTTAGTTCAATAGTCGTAAGGGGTATTATTTATTTCATATTCTGAAGAGATATTATTTTTCGTATTCGTATGAATATTATTTTCGTTCAATATTCATAAAGAATATTATCTTCGTTCAATATTCGTAGGAATATTATCTTCGTTAAATATTCGTTGGAATATTATTTTCGTTCAACAGTTATAAGGGATGTTATTTATTTCTTATTCGTAAGGGGTATTTTTTCTTTCGTACTCATGAAGAGAGTTATTTCTTTCAATACTCTAAAGGGTTGTTATTCCATTCTTTATTATTCTGTTGGAATAACCTGTCTACGCGGACTACCGCATGCATGGTGAATTCTTCTGTTATTCCATTCATTATTATTCATTGGAATAATCATCTCACGCGACTCTCACCGCATGCATGGTGAATGACCCTTCATATTCATTCCTTATTAAATTGTGGAAATGATCTGTCTACGTCGATTACCGCATGGCGGGTGAAAATCCATTTACAGTTTCATATATTATATTATACTCATTTAGTTAAAGTTTTGGCTTCTATACTTCATGAAATTAGTAGAATATCCTTGATATTTGCGTTTCTACCAGTATCTTTTCATGGAAATGTTCTTCTGAGCATTCTTGAATTTTATTTCACAAAGCAGTATCATGTTGACAATTTGAACATTATTAAATTCTAGATAAATTAAATTATAAATCTTTAAAATTTATCCTTGAACTTGTTTTATTGAATTATTATGTCATGGTCAACATCCTCATGCTTATATTGTGGTGAACTTCATCTTTGGCTTACGTGCATAGATAAACTTGGTTTGATTATGACCAGGGATCATTCGGTATAATCATGACCCGTAATGTTACAGATGATGTGGTAAAAGTCGTCATTGCCTGTAGTGCATTGATGGACAGTTATTGGTATGATTATGACCAGGGATTATTCGGTATAATCATGATCATTGATGATTACATGAATATCCTTGGCCGTGGTGCAGGGATGATTCGATGACGTGGTTTATTTATTAAGCTGAGTCTCAGCGTTAAAGTTGATGAAAAACTTTTTAAATCATAGAAGATAGTAGATATCATGCTCTACTTGACTCTTCTAATTGATTGCTTGTTCCACTGCAGTTAAACTTGTTGTCTATTATATTCTATCAATTTAACATTATTGAAGGCTAATGATAATTTATTCTGCATTATCTTAGTTATAATATTTCTTATTAGGCTAGTTGCGCTAACCCTTTTCTTTCATTGTTCTCTTCAGGAAATGAGAATATAGCTGGGACTAGTCGGGGAATGGAGTGACGGTTCAGATGTTTGCATTAGTAGTCCTCACTATTCTATGAAATAGTGTGATAATAAATGAGGACTTATTTTGAGTTTGAATACTGTCTAGAAGACAATATTTGTATTAAAAATCACAGCTCATGTTGTATAATTAAGTTGTATTTGAATTTTGTACCATGTTTTTGGCGACTCAAGATGGGTGATGTATACCTATTTTGGGGGCGTCACAGTTGGTATCAAAGCTTAGGGATATGATTCCTGGATGAGATGTGAGACTAGAACTAGGAGGGGAGAGACGGGTAATTCATTCACTAGTATGACATACCTAAGTTACTTGTTATTTAATTGGTCGGTCAGAATATAGGGATAATATATAGCATGTCAATTAACCCTTATTTTGAAACTATATTCTAGAATGATATCTGAATTACATGAGATGAGAAATGGGAAAAATCATGATATAGAAGAAACAGCCGGGAAGGTACAATCCGAAAAGAAAGCAAGGTATTCTCATCTCTTCGAACTACCAGGTACGTAAATTTTGAGGGAAAAAATTCATAAGGATGGGAGATTTTGAGACCCCAAATTTTATGAAATGAAAGTATTCAATTTTCTTATAATTATTCTATTTAGTAAATGATTAAATTGATAAAAGGTTAAAGTTAAGGGTGATATGTGAAAAATTTTCAAAGTAAACAAGTTGTCATAAAATAATCGGTGATAAAAGTATAGTAATACGCGTGGTTTCATAATAGCACACGATATTGATTATTGATGCTTACGTTAGAAGTCACTCAGTTATACTTAATTATTGCTACAGTAATTGCTGCATTATATCTCTCATATTATTGATTCAATTATTGTCATAGTATCATCTGCATAATATTTTATATTATTAAATCAATAATTGAGATGACAAAGTTATTCATATTATTATTTGCAATATTGACAATATCTAGAAGTTCTGTCAATAGAGGTTAGATAATGTAATTGCGCGCCAGTAGGGAGAAATCCTTATCGGAAAGCCCTCTCTTTTTTGGGAATGACGTGGTTGTTAAATATTATGAATTGTAATATTAATGATGAATAAGTTCATATTGATTAAAGATAAAATTGATAGTTCCATTGTGTTGGGATTATTAGTGTTAGTGGAAATCGATATTTATTTCGATAATAATTGATGTTTGGAGGTTATATTGACCAGTCAGGTAATTAATTGGATAAATGAGCAATTAATTGCTATTAATTCACATGCGTATAACTATGTGTTCATATGTGTGTACTATTGATTCACATGCATGTACTATTAGGGGAGGTAGTGCCAGATTGAGAATACTCGCATGACTAAATTCAAAATGAAGGTATAGATGAAGGTACTATACTGTAATTAGTTTTTTCATATGATTATACTATTGAGTCACATGATTTACCATTAGGGGAGGTGGTTCAAGTTTGATAATACTTGCAGGACTAAATTAAAAATGAAGGAAAAGATAAAGGTATTATATTGTAATATTTTGAGCCCCAAAACGTATAATTATCGAAACTATATTTTCCTATAAATAGAAGCTCATTCTTCTTTCATTCTCACCAATTCACTAAGTCTCACAAGAGAAATTATAGAGAGAGAAGCTATAGAGAGAGAATTTATGAGTCTCAGCGATAAAGTTGATGAAAAACTTTTTAAATCATAGAAGATAGTAGATATCATGCTCTACTTGACTCTTCTAATGGATTGCTTGTTCCGCTGTAGTTGAACTTGTTTTCTATTATATTCTATCAGTTTAACATTGTTGATGGCTAACGATAATTTATTCTGCATTATCTTAGTCATAATATTTCTTACTGGGCTAGTTGAGCTCACCCTTTTCTTTCATTGTTCTCTTCAGGAAATGAGAATATAGCTAGGACTAGTCGGGGAATGGAGTGACGGTCCAGAAGTTTGCATTAGTAGTACTCACTATTTTGTGAAATAGTGTGATAATAAATGAGAAATTATTTTGAGTTTGAATACTGTCTAGAAGACAATATTTGTATTAAAACGCACAAGTCATGTTGTATAATTAAGTTGTATTTGAATTTTGTACCATGTTTTTGGCGACTCAAGATGGGTGATGTATACCTATTTTGGGGGCGTCACAGTTGGTATCAAAGCTTAGGGATATGATCCCTAGATGAGATGTGAGACTAGAACTAGGAGGGGAGAGACGAGTAATTCCTTCGCTAGTATGACCTACCTAAGTTACTTGTTATTTAATAGGTCGGTCAGAATATAGGAATAATATGTGGCATGTCAATTAACCCTTATTTTACAACTATATTCTAGAATGATATTTGAAATAAAGGAGATGAGAAATGGGAAAATCCCGACGGAGGTGAGAAGTTTCTTAGGGTTAGCCGGGTACTATCAAAGATTTATCCAGGATTTTTCTAAGATAGCGACCCCGTTGACTAATCTTACGAGGAAGACGGTAAAATTTGTTTGGACCAAACAAATGCTAAAGAAAGTTTCAAGAGTTAAAGAAGAAATTAAGCGAGGCACCTGTATTATCATTACCGGATAATACAGGGAGGATTTGTAATGTATATAGTGATGCATGCATAGAGGACTTGGTTGTGTGCTTAAGAAGCATGGAAAAGTCATTATGTATGCATCACGACAGTTGAAGGATTACGAAAAATGATACACTACTCATGACTTAGAGTTAGCAACAGTAGTTTTTGCGTTAAAGATATGGAGGCATTATTTGTACGGAGAGAGATGTGAGATATACACGGACCACAAAAGTCTGAAAATATATCTTCACATAGAAGGAGTTGAATATGCGTCATAGAAGGTGGTTGGAATTGATCAAAGATTATAACTGTGATATTCTTTATCACCCAGGGAAGGCAAACGTAGTTGTCGACACTCTGAGCAGGAAATGAAGTGAGAATCTGATGCAATTTATGAATTAGGAAAAGTTAATAAGAGATATGGAGAAGTTGTAAATAGAGGTAAAGGGACCCGAGAGGTCTGAAGAGAAGTTATTTATAATGGAAGCTTGTCCGACATTGTTGGATAAAGTAAAGGAAGCATAGAAGAAAGATGGAGAATGTGAGAAAATCAGGAAAAGGATCACCGAAAATGTGGTAGAAAAATTTCGAATAGATAAAGACGGTATCATAAGATTCGAAGGGAGAGTGTGGGTACCTGTAGTGGCCGAGTTAAGAGAGGAGATTTTGTACGATGCACATAATACAACATATTCCATTCATCCAGGAGGCACAAAGATGTACCGGAATTTGAGGCAACATTTTTGGTGGCCAAATATCGAAACGAGAAATCGCGAAGTACGTTAGGAGATGTTTAACTTTTAAACGCGTAAAAGCAGAGCATCAGCGGTCAAGTGGTTTATTACAATCGTTGGAAATTCCAGAGTGGAAATGGGAGCATATTACAATGGATTTTGTGGTAGGACTTCCAGTCACGCAGAAAGGTTTGGATGACATTTGGGTTATCGTGGATTGACTTACGAAGACCACACATTTTCTATCAATCAAGATCCGCTACAGTTTAAATCAGTTAGCGAGTCTATACGTAAAGAAAATTATTTCACGACATGGAGTGCCGGTATCGATTATTTTTGACTGAGACCTGCATTTCACGTCAAATTTCTGGAAGAGCTTGCAAGAGAGGATGGGAACACAGTTGAGGTTGAGTACCGCATATCACCCTCAGACAGATGGACAGAGTGGGCAAACAATAAAAATGTTAGAGGACATGCTTAGGACTTACGTGATGGACTACAAGGGAAATTGGGATGACCACCTACCCTTAGTCGAATTTGCGTATAATAATAGTTACCATGTGAGTATCGGCATGCCACCTTATGAAGCTCTTTACGGAAGAAAGTGAAGAACGCCATTATGTTGGGACGATGTCGGAGAACGATGAATACTCGGACCAGAGTTAGTACAACAAACCGTGGATGTGGTGACAATGATAAGGGCCAGACTAGTAGCAATTCAAGATCGTCAGAAGAAGTACGCGAATTTGCATCGGCAAGACCGAGATTTTGAAGTCGGCAGTTTCATTTTCTTAAAAGTATCTCCATGGAAGGGAAAGATCCATTTCGGCAAGAAAGGAAAACTGAATCCAAGATTTATAGGACCGTTAGAGATACTAAAGCTAGTGGGCGAAGTAGCGTACAAAGTTACACTACCACTTGAGTTGGAGCACATCCATAACGTGTTTCACATATCCGTGTTGCATCCGTACAAGCCCGACTACAAACATGTGATTTCTTATGAACCCATTCAAGTGGAGAAGAACTTAGCATATGAAGAAATTCCTGTCCAAATTCTAGATAGGAAAAAGCAAACTTTAAGGAGCAAAGTTATTTCCTCTGTAAAAGTGCTTTGGCGTAACCACGATGTTGAGGAGGCTACGTGGGAGTTAGAAGATAGAATAATGAGGGATTATCCCCAACTATTTGTGTAACCTTGTAGCAATTCCGGGACGGAATTTTTATAAGGGGGGAGGATGTAATACTCGAGAATTTCCACGTATTATTAAATGAATATATTAATAGAAATAATATTTATGTGAATATAAGTGTTATTGTTTTTTGAGTCGATTAATTCAATTTATTAGAAATGAGATTGACAATGAGAATCATGAAAAGGCTTGTGTGGTATATTGTGAAACGAGGAAATTCACTAAGCAAGTTAAAATGGGAATTAAGAAGATTAATCGTGTATGATCATGTGATTTCACATAGGTAATTATTCCGCTCTTAGACTTGTAATATCACTCTTGTGGACATTAATTCATGTAGTGTAAAACCAGTAGGGAGATAAAGGTTGGGACTGACTTGAAGCTAAACCAGTCTTGGCACTGTCGAGTATACGAATAGCAAATTGCGCCATCCAAAGAAGATAAAATGACCTTGCAATTTATTTAATGGTCGATTGGAGAAAATTTATTTTTCCACTTTAGAAATTTAATGCAAAAATTATGTGATATGTGTGACATTGATAATCCATGAAATAAAGTGCGTTATGTTTGATGAAGGAATTATTAAGTAAACCATTGATTAATATTAATTAATTGTGGTAGAATATTGATTACTTGGTAATTAACTAATAATATGTGATTACTATTATTTGCAATATATTTATAAGTATAATAAGAATTATATAGATAAATAACGATTATGGAAATCTATAAATACATTAATCAATGATGATTGGATTATTTAATATTGGTGTTAATTAATCAAGAAGTGAATAATTTATTTATTTGACATAAATAAATAAGTTATTAATATAATAATATTAGATTAACGGTTATGTGCATGTGAACAATAATACAACTATACTATATAGTGTAGTGTGACATTTGTGTGACTATATATTAAGTTGTATAAAACTATATTGTATGAAGCAATGTGATTAAGCATATTACAACTATATGGTACAAATATATCATGAAATGTGTATGTAACGATATGCATGTGAGTAGACATTAAAATAGAATGTACATGGATTATATGTATGTTTTATAACATCTACTACCTTGAAATGTTAAATCATACTATGACATAAGTTATAATGTGGTTATGTGAGTAGTAGAGATAATTATGTAACTACCCAGATAATACTTCTTAACTGCGATATTTTATTACATGTATTTAATGTACATGGACTATATGATGTGAGTGTATAATTAATCCCTAAATTCTTAATACGGTAACAATTGTACATTAAAATTTCATCGTGGGAGACCAAACCAAGCCTAGATAACAAGATTGCTGAGATTTTCTCTCTTGTCCCAAATTTAGTGTCACCAAGTACCATAAACAGTCGCTGAAAGTTAGAACACATATTCTCCAAAAAGGCTATGGAATAGGTGTTCATTGCTATCAATGTGGCTGATTTGGAGTTGTTATACAACTCTTTAATAACCCTTCTTTCTTCCCATTACACCATGAAATTAACTTTAGTGCAATAGCAATGTCCAGTTCATATTTCCTTTATAAATACAAGATTGAGTTCAGATTTTTGTGTGTGTTGCTAAGAGTTGTCTAAGTGGAGAGTTCTAAGTTGTTGAGCATTGTAGAAGTCTATTCAGTGTGTGAGGAGTCCAAGTTAAGCTCAAGAAGGTATAATTTCTAATTATGTTCTTGAGATGGGTCTTGTTTGATTCTTGTAATTTCTTGAAATTCTATGTCAAGTATGATGAATTAACATGTTATAATGTGTTTAAGAAGTTTATTAGCATGTATGAACACTTTAGTAGTGGCTTGGAACATGTTTGAGTCAAGGGAAATCAAGTTGGCTGAGACTTTGTAAAAGAGTGCATCAAGACCGAACCTAAGACTTGCAAAATTATACGCCATAATTGTAATGAGGCGCTTGTGCTTGAAATTCCACTTTTTTTGTTTTCAGTTGGAGTTTCCATTTTCTAATCTGATCAGTGTTAGTCAATCATTATGGCTCAAGCTAGCATGTAAGCATGTGTAAGGGGTATATATAGATATATTAACCTAATGTAAGCATGTTTAGACTAGCATCCATGATTAACGAAGGTGTATAGTTTAAGATGGATTTATGACTTTAGAAATGAACTTGACAAGTGTGAATGACATATTTGTATACTGACTTTGCAAGCATGTTGGTATGGTTTAGAAATGCATAAATAAATCATTAGCTTGTGTCTATGTGATTAGTAAGCAAGCATGAACATGTTGAACTAATTAGTAAACTTTACAAAGGAAAATATGACTTTTGAAGCGAATGTTAATGCACTACTTTGAAAAGTAGAATTTGACCTTTATAAACATGTTGGTGATACTCTTAGGCACACTCATGTAACAAATCCATGTGTATACCATGCTTGTGTATCATATTTCAAGAAAAGTATGAACGAAATATATTTTCAACTAAAGCGGTGTTAATTTCACATATGTGTTATAAATACTCACAAGCATGCCTAATATGAGTTTTATAACTATCTTGTATGTTTAGAGAGCATGTATGGTAGACTTTGTGATTTCATGACCTTGAATGACCTTAAATTGTTGAAATGATCAATTTTTAATTTTATTATGAAAGATGGAACCTAGATTGACTTGAGAAGTATGAAAAAGCCTTTAACATGACAAAATATATTATATACGATTGTGTGGTCAATGGGACGTAAACCACAAAGCGTGACAATGAGTCTTGGCTTAGCAGAGGATCTGCCAATAGCCACTCTGGCCCTCTAGAAAGCCACAAGCGTGGCAATGCCTGCCATCTGAATCTGAGTTGGTAATTTTTGATTTGAATAACTAACTTGTATGATGCCTATATTGCTAAAAGTGGTTTTAAACCTACTAATGTATGTTTATAAGTGGTGCTTAGATGATATGATGGTATTTTCCTCGTAATAGGAAAGTCCATGGGTAAAAAGGACTTAACCTTGGGTATTCTTAATCTACTTATGAAATGACTAGGTATTTGATTCATAATGAATTTATAATCTAATTTGTACCATATGTGCATACTTGAATCGTGTCAAACTTGATTAATGAATGTGTTAGCTAATGAGCATCTTGTACTTATAATACGCTTTATTAGGATTTGAAAGTGTTTATTTACTAACATGGATAAACTATGCTTAAGGCAAGTATCTGAACTATCCTTTACATTGTGCAAGTTTCCTTGAACTTCACTCTTTGATTGTGCAAGTTCCTAAATTCTTACTCTTTTACTTGAGCAAGTATCCAAACCTTATCTCTTTGAATGCAAGTTATTCTACTTATTCGTTCCCTTGAACAAGTATGTCTAGACTCTTGTGAAAACTATTATTCATGTTGGAATTGGTATTGTTCTTGAATATTGTGAAAGAGTCAATGCCATTTGATTCGGCTAGACTATATGCATGTTTATAAAATTGTCCAAACCAATTAATTGGTGCGGAAATCTTGAAAACTGAGTTGAACAACCCTTATGGTAAGGGGAGTGTATGTTGTTGGAAACCCAACACATGAGTGGTTTATTATTATGGTGTTATGCATAACTTAGAGTATTGTATACTGATCATCTATAGTACTTAATTCTGTTGGGTTATCAATTTAATATTGGTAATTCTAGTAGATGTTCAATAGTCCTTAGTGACTGCTCAGTATAAATTATTTACCCAGTTGGATACTTTGTTAGTAGTTGAATTCATATATATCTATTAATTTATATTGAATTACCGTTCTTATTCCAAGAATTTTTGTTACTTATTATTCATGATATTATTGTGAAACTCTAAACTATCTTAGAGATGATACGTCGATATTTCAAACTTATGTTATAAAAATCTTTACCCTTGTTGTATATTACTTGTTGAGCAATTTGTGCTCATCCTTGCTTATTTAAAACCTTTCAGTCAAGGTGGAATAGGGAAGTGTCTCTGGACAAGACAAGGGCAAGGGCAAGGCTATCGACTAGCTTATCCCTTGTATGTTTAAGACTATTATCTTGTATTAATATAGTTTTCAGACTATGTTAAACTTAAGTAGGATTATGTAATAAGTCTTTATTCGATATTATTATGTAATCTATTAAGTACTATAGGTTGCGAGACTTGGGGGAATAATTATAATAAATCATTGTATATTATTATAAATTAGATTTTTCGTTGTGAATGAGTTATTTTAGTTATTATGGTATTACCTTGAGAACGTGATGAACCAAATTCGAGTGACCAAGTGGAGGTCCGAATTTGGGGGCATCACAGAGATCTTCTAGCAATTTTATCAATCCCCTTTTCTTCTATTTTAAGTCTATTTTGATCTTCTTCATTAACTCGATCATCATAGAGAGATTTGTTTGCATTATGGTTGGCCTCTTTTTTCTCTTGGCTTTCTGATAGTTGAGTGAAAAACTGCCTTGTATCCTGATGTTGTCGCACTATCAGCTTAGCAAGCAAATTTACTTGATTCTGGATCGTCTCTAATTTTTGCATTACTATCATACCCTCATCCGAGTTTTCCCACTTTAGGACATTTGATCTGTGCCTTTGGGGGTATTCCTCTATCCTTCGTAATAAACTTAGCACTGGGAACGACACCGATTTTGAAAGCTCCATATCGTATGGCGCCAGTAGAAATGAAGGAATTAATGATACAACTTCAAGAGTTATTTGTGAGACCCCAAATTTTATGAAATGAAAGTATTCAATTTTCTTATAATTATTCTACTTAGTAAATGGTTAAATTGATAAAAGATTAAATTTAAGGGTGATATGTGAAAAATTTTCAAAGTAAACAAGTTGTCATAAAATAATCGGTGATAAAAGTATAGTAATACGCGTGGTTGCATAGTAGCACACGATATTGATTATTGATGCTTACGTGAGAAGTCACTCAATTATACTCAATTATTGCTACAGTAATTGCAGCATCATATCTCTCATATTATCGATTCAATTATTGTCATAGTATCATCTGCATAATATTTTATATTATTAAATCAATAATTGAGATGACAAAGTTATTCATATTATTATTTGCAATATTGACAATGTTTAGAAGTTCTATCAATGAGAGGATAAATAATCTAATTGCGTGCCAATAGTACATGGTTGTTAAATATTATGAGTTGTAATATTAATGATGAATAAGTTCATGTTGATTAAAGATGAAATTGATAGTTCCATTGTGTTGGGATTATTAGTGTTAGTGGAAATCGACATTTATTTCGATAATAATTGATGTCTGGAGGTTATATTGACCAGTTGGGTAATTAATCGGATAAATGAACAATTAATTGCTATTAATTCACATGCTTATAACTATGTGTTCACATTTGTGTACTATTGATTCACATGCATGTACTATTAGGGGAGGTAGTGCCAGATTGATAATACTCGCATGACTAAATTAAAAATGAGGTATAGATGAAGGTACTATACTGTAATTAGTTTTTTCACATGATTATACTATTGAGTCACATGATTATACTATTAATTAACATGATTTACTATTAGGGGATGTGGTGCAAGTTTGATAATACTTGCAGGTCTAAATTAAAAACGAAGGAAAAGATAAATGTATTATATTGTAATATTTTGAGCCCCAAAATGTGCAATTATTGAAACTATATTTTCCTATAAATAGAAGCTCATTCTTCTTTCATTCTCACGAATTCACTAAGTCTCACATGAGCAATTATATAGAGAGAAGCTATAGAGAGAGAAGTTATAGAGAGAAAGAAGAAGAGAAGTCTACTACTTCACTATTCCAGTATCCAGTCTTCTTCTGAGGTACGGGGTATTATTTATTTCATATTTTGAAGAGATATTATTTTTCATATTCATATGAATATTATTTTCATTCAATATTCGTAAGGAATATCATCTTCGTTCAATATTCATAGGAATATTATTTTCGTTTAACAGTCATAAGGGGTATTATTTATTTCATATTCTGAAGAGATATTATTTTTCATATTCGTATGAATATTAATTTTGTTCAATATTCATAAAGAATATTATCTTCATTCAATATTCGTTGGAATATTATCTTCGTTAAATATTCGTTGGAATATTATTTTCGTTCAACAGTTGTAAGGGATATTATTTATTTCATATTCGTAAGGGGTATTATTTCTTTCGTATTCATGAAGAGAGTTATTTCTTTCAATACTCTAAAGGGTTGTTATTCCATTCATTATTATTCCGTTGGGCATGGTCAATTCTTCTGTTATTCCATTCTTTATTATTCGGTTGAAATAACCTGTCTATGCGGACTACTGCATGCATGGTGAATTCTTCTGTTATTCCATTCTTTATTATTACATTGGAATAACTTTGTCTCACGCGACTACCGCATGCATGGTGAATGACCCTTCGTATTCATTCCTTATTAAATTGTGGAAATGATCTGTCTACGTGGATTACCTCTTGGCGGGTAAAAATCAATTTACAGTTTCATATAGTATATTATACTCATTTGGGTAAAGTTTTGGCTTCTATACTCCATGAAATTAGTAGAATATCCTTGATATATGCGCTTCATCCAGTATCTTTTCATAGAAATGTTCTTCTGAGCATTCTTGAATTTTATTCCACAAAGCAGTATCATGTTGACAATTTGAACGTTATTAAATTCTAGATAAATTAAATTATAAATATTTAAAATTTATCCTTGAACTTGTTTTATTGAATTATTATGACATGGTCAACATCCTCATGCTTATATTGTGATGTAAGTCATCTTTGGCTTACGTGCATAGATGAACTTAGTATGATTATGACCAGGGATCATTCGGTATAATCATGACCCGTAATGTTACAGATGATGTGGTAAAAGTCCTCATTGCCTGTAGTGCATTGATGGACAGTTATTGGTATGATTATGAGCAAGGATTATTCGGTATAATCATGACCATTGATGATTACATGAATATCCTTGGCCGTGGTGCAGGGATGATTCGATGACGTGGATTATTTATTAAGCTGAGTCTCAGCGTTAAAGTTGATGAAAAACTCTTTAAATCATAGAAGATAGTAGATATCATGCTCTACTTGACTCTTCTAATGGATTGCTTGTTCCGCTGCAGTTAAACTTGTTGTCTATTATATTCTATCAATTTAACATTGTTGAAGGCTAACGATAATTTATTCTGCATTATCTTAGTTATAATATTCTTATTGGGCTAGTTGCGCTAACCCTTTTCTTTCATTGTTCTCTTCAGGAAATGAGAATATAGCTGGGACTAGTCGGGGAATGGAGTGACGGTCCAGATGTTTGCATTAGTAATCCTCACTATTCTATGAAATAGTGTGATAATAAATGAGGACTTATTTTGAGTTTGAATACTGTCTAGAAGATAATATTTGTATTAAAACTCACAGCTCATGTTGTATAATTAAGTTGTATTTGAATTGTGTTCCATGTTTTTGGCGACTCAAGATGGTGATGTATACCTATTTTGGGGGCGTCACAGTTGGTATCAAAGCTTAGGGATATGATTCCTGGATGAGATGTGAGACTAGAACTAGGAGGGGAGAGACGGGTAATTCCTTCGCTAATATTACCTACCTAAGTTACTTGTTATTTAATTGGTCGGTCAGAATATAGGGATAATATGTAGCATGTCAATTAACCCTTATTTTGAAACTTAATTCTAGAATGATATCTAAATTACATGAGATGAGAAATGGGAAAATTAAGATATAGAGGAAATGGCCGGGAAGGTACAATCCGAAAAGAAAGCAAGGTATTCTCATCTCTTCGAACAACCAGGTACGTAAATGTCGAGGGAAAAATTTCATAAGGATGAGAGATTGTGAGACCCCAAATTTTATGAAATGAAAGTATTCATTTTTCTCATAATTATTCTATTTAGTAAATGATTAAATTGATAAAAGGTTAAAGTTAAGGGTGATATGTGAAAAATTTTCAAAGTAAACAAGTTGTCATAAAATAATCAGTGATAAAAGTATAGTAATACGCGTGGTTGCATAGTAGCACACGATATTGATTATTGATGCTTACGTGAGAAGTCACTAAGTTATACTTAATTATTGCTACAGTAATTGCTGCATTATATCTCTCATATTATTGATTCAATTATTGTCATAGTATCATCTGCATAATATTTTATATTATTAAATCAATAATTGAGATGACAAAGTTATTCATATTATTATTTGCAATATTGACAATGTCAAGAAGTTCTGTCAAGGAGAGGTTAGTTAATCTAATTGCGCGTCAATAGGAAGAAATCCTTATCGGAAAGCCTCCTTTTTCCTGGGAATGACGTGGTTGTTAAATATTATGAGTTGTAATACTAATGATGAATAAGTTAATGTTGATTAAAGATAAAATTGATAGTTCCATTGTGTTGGGATTATTAGTGTTAGTGGAAATCGACATTTATTTCGATAATAATTGATGTTTGGAGGTTATATTTACCAGTCGGGTAATTAATCGGATAAATGAGCAATTAATTGCTATTAATTCACATGCTTATAACTATGTGTTCATATGTGTGTACTATTGATTCACATGCATGTACTATTAGGGGAGGTAGTGCCAAATTGATAATACTCGCATGACTAAATTAAAAATGAAGGTATAGATGAAAGTACTATACTGTAATTAGTTTTTTCATATGATTATACTATTGAGTCACATGATTATACTATTAATTCACATGATTTAGTATTAGGGGAGGTGGTGCAAGTTTGATAATACTTATAGGACTAAATTAAAAATGAAAGAAAAGATAAAGGTATTATATTGTAATATTTTGAGCCCCAAAACGTGTCATTATCGAAACTATATTTTCCTATAATTAGAAGCTCATTCTTCTTTCATTCTCACCAATTCACTAAGTCTCACAAGAGCAATTATAGAGAGAGAAGCTATAGAGAGAGAAGTTATAGAGAGAAAGAAGAAGAGAAGTCTGCCACTTCACTATTCCAGTATCCAGTCTTCTTCCGAGGTAAGGGGTATTATTTATTTAAAATTCTGAAGAGATATTATTTTTCGTATTCATATGAATATTATTTTCGTTCAATATTCGTAAGGAATATCATCTTCGTTCAATATTTATAGGAATATTATTTTAGTTCAACAGTCGTAAGGGGTATTATTTATTTCATATTATGAAGAGATAATATTATCTTCGTTCAATATTCATAGGAATATTATCTTCGTTAAATATTCGTTGGAATATTATTTTCGTTCAACAGTTATAAGGTATGTTATTTATGTCTTATTCATAAGGGGTATTATTTCTTTCATATTCATGAAGAGAGTTATTTCTTTCAATACTCTAAAGGGTTGTTATTCCATTCTTTATTATTCTGTTGGAATAACCTGCCTACGCAAACTACCGCATGCATGGTGAATTCTTCTGTTATTCCATTCTTTATTATTCTGTTGGAATAATCTATCTACGCGGACTACCACATGCATGGTGAAATTCTTCTATTATTTCATTCTTTATTATTCTATTAGAATAACCTGACTACGCGGACTACCACATGCATGGTGAATTCTTCTGTTATTCCATTCTTTATTATTACATTGAATAACTCCGCTGTGTGCTGACTACCGCATGCATGGTGAATGACCCTTCATATTCATTCCTTATTAAATTGTGGAAATGATCTGTCAACGTGGATTACCACATGGCGGTTGAAAATCCATTTGCAGTTTCATATATTCTTATACTCATTTGGTTTAAGTTTTGGCTTCTATACTCCATGAAATTAGTAGAATATCCTTGATATTTGCGCTTCATCCAATATCTTTTCATGGAAATGTTCTTCTGAGCATTCTTGAATTTTACTCCACAAAGCAGTATCATGTTGACAATTTGAACGTTATTGAATTCTGGATAAATTAAATTATAAATCTTTAAAATTTATCCTTGAACTTGTTTTATTGAATTATTATGTCATGGTCAACATCCAAATGCTTATATTATGATGAAAGTCATCTTTCGCTTATGTGCATAGATGGACTTGGTATGATTATGACCAAGAATCATTCGGTATAATCATGACCCGTAATGTTAAAAATGATGTGGTAAAAGTCCTCATTGGCCTGTAGTGCATTGATGGACAGTTATTGGTATGATTATGACCAGGGATTATTCGGTATAATCATGACCATTGATGATTACATTAATATCCTTAGCCGTGGTGCAAGGTTGATTTGATGATGTGGATTATTTATTAATCTGAGTCTCAGCGATAAAGTTGATGAAAATCTTTTTAAATTATAGAAGATAGTAGATATCATGCTCTACTTGACTCTTCTAATGGAATGCTTGTTCCGCTGCAGTTAAACTTGTTGTGTATTTTATTC